>JAWWMO010000078.1:484861-496867 GCA_035047845.1 Dendrocincla fuliginosa | reverse complement strand
AGAGGGAGGAGCTGAGCCAGGGCTGATGCCAAGGGAGGAGCTGAGCCAGGGCTGATGCCAAGGGAGGAGCTGAGCCACGGCTGATGCCAAGGGACCAACATGGCACAAAGGATGCAGGCGGAGGGTTCAGTGCTGGGCCCCAGGAGAGGCTGAGGAATGCCCTAATTACAGCACAGTTGTGGAAACTGGAAGCTCTCCACTGCCCTGTAGCCAAAGAAACAGGATCTGCATTGGAATGAGACACAGGACACTGTTCCCAAGGGAAAAAACCCCCTCTCTTGAATCTGGTCTAGCTCCTAAGTGGGTAGATATGAGTGTCTTCTGCTGGGCTGGCCTCCCCGAGCTCCTCAGGCACATGCAGGTCCCCTGGGCAGAGCAGGTATGGAGCAGTTTGGCCCTGGAGCTCCCCTGCTCCCAAGAGCTTCCCTCTGCAGGCTGTGGATCTGGAACAGCAGATACGACAGCCTGGTGCAGGCAGTGGATTTGGATAAACATCAGGCTGGCTCCCCTGAGCATCCCTTCCCCCCCAGCCTCGCCCCTCTGCCTTCATTTCATCACCCTCCACTCTGGGGACCTGCCCTTTGGGCTGGGCTTTGGTGATGAACTCAGGGAGGCCAAAATAGCTTTGTAAAGGGAAATCCGGCTTCACAAAATGCCTGATGTTTGCTGCAGGTATCAATGAGCTTATGGATAAGGGTGACCTGGTAGACAAGCACTTTCCTGGATTTTCAGAAGCAAAGACCTTTAGGTCAGACAGGGCTAAGAAGGAAAGTCCAGGCAGAGCTAAATAATCAACTAGCAGATAGGAAACAGTAGTGAGATAAGAAGCTGCTGCTGCTAATTCCTGTCTACTCGGCATAGCAGAAGCACATCTGGTGACACAGATGTTCCAAAGGATCTGGCAGGACTTGGAATTTGGGGATAAAATGGCAAAAAGTTGTTTGGAAGAGTCTAAAGTGACATACAGAGGAAAAAATCCAACGTGGCTTCACGTATGAGATGATGGGGTCTGGTCTGGCTCTTGCCTACTTGGGAGAGGTGTCTTGGGATTATGGTGGATGTGAAGAGACCTGAGGAACGTCAGGGAAAACATGAGCTCCATGGCAGCACAAATCCCTAACCAGGAGAGATCAATGCTTTGTGCTGTCAAACAGCTCAGCAGGACTCATCCAAGTTGAAGGAGTTTTTCCAGTAGTGGGGAATAGACCCTGGGATGAAGGGTCTTCTTGCTGAAGGGTATTTTCTGTGCTGACGATTTTCCTGGCTTTGAAGGAAACTGGGAAAATCATCTCCACTGATCCCACTGAGGGATCTTCAATAAAGAGGAAACTGTGTTCAGGTCAGGAGGTTTCTGAGCTCAAAATAAAACCTGGGGGAGGGTGAGGGGCGAGTGTCGTCGAGGCTCATCCTCTGCCTAATCCCCAGACATTAAATGTCCATCTAGCATTTCTTCATCTTATTAATACAAGGAATCACAAACTGTGAGGTTTTATATTCCTGTATGTGTAGGTCCTAGATGGGGGTGTTCTTTCCCTGCCACGTTCAGTGTAATCCTTTGGAAAATCCTGCTAAGTCCTGTGCTCCAGTGCTATCCTTTGGCAATGGGTTTTGCAAGCGCAGTGCTTGCCGTGCATTAATCACAAAGGTTTATTGCTTTATAGGAGCTCTCTGATGCTCAACTGCTAAATATAGTCTGGCAGCAATTAGCAGGATGCTTGCAAGGTTATTCAAGTAATTTTTTCCCCCCTTATGCCACAACTCATGGAATTTTCTGTGTGTACGAAAACACTTGAAAGACGAGTGGTTACTGCAAGAAGAAAGGAAGATGGAGAACAAGCCCTGCTCGGAGCGGACGGCTCATTTGACAGGGTTATCTTTTAGAAATGGGATTTTAATCAGGAACCTTTGATTAAAATAGTTGCTCAGGTCACGGCACACCCCTGTGGGCTGGAGGTGTGCAGGGCAAGCCCAGCCTCATAACCAGTTCCTCAGGCTGGTGGAGGGATGGCTGTCCCTGGGATCAGGGACTAGAGTTGTACTCAGGGGGTCCCAGGTGACATTGCCTGCTGCAGTAGCACCCTGGTGGCTGCACAGTGGGGGCACAGGGGGCCTGGCCGTGCTGTGTGTCTGGGCTGGACCCCTGTGAAAACCAGGCTGGGACCTGCCTGCACCCCCTGTCACCCCAGTAACTCAATCACCCCATTCCCCCAGTAAGACAATGCCCCTGTTCCCTCACAAGACAGTCCCCCTGTTGCCTTCACACCTGCCCTTTGAAGGAGGGTGTTGCCCTGGGTAAGTGTTGGGGGTCTCGGGGCAGGTCCAGGGTGGGTTTGGTGGGTTTGGTCCAAGCATGGCATGAGCAAGGCCACACAGCTCCGGTCTGGCACAGGGCTCCAGCCCCCAAAAACTGAATCCTCCCATACTCCAGCCACTTCTTCTGAGACTTTGTGAATGTTCTCCAGCGCAGGAAAGCTCGTAACGAAGGGGAGTCGGTGACAGCTCCATCCACGAGACCTCGAAAGGGCTGCGAGGAGCAGGGGACCCTCCCATGGTGTTTGGAAAGCGCCGGACTGCGCCCAGCCGGAGGTGTTTTAATGAGTGTTTTGGCTCCCTGGGAGCCAACCTCCTCCCACTCAGCCCAAGGTAATTCACCTCCTCCCCCGGTGCTGCCGGAGCTGTTGACTGGTGGAGAGCGGCTGGTAGAACAGGTTCTCCGCAGGGAGTTGTCTCCGAAACCCTGGGAGACCTGGATGCATCGAGCCCCGAGCGCGGGTCTCTGCTCGGAGCCTGGCACTGCAGGAAGCCGGGAGGGAGCTGGTTTCTTCTATTTATTTATTTAATTTATTTTTTTTTTTTTTTTGCGTGGCACTTCTGGGCAGGGCGTCTTTAGCTCCGCGCCGCTCGCAGCCAAATTACAGCCTTGCCTGTGTCAAGGTAGATAAGGGACCATGTGATGCGGTGCGGTGCGAGCGGGTGGCAGGCAGGGTAAAGGTGCACAGGGAAATAACCTTGCAGGGAGTCCCTCCCTCCTTCCCTCCCTCCCTCCTTGGGGAGCAGAGTCTCCCTGCGCTGCGGATCCGCCAGCACCTCGGTCTTGATGCCTGCCGGAGTTCTGCGGGCTCTCTGAAACTCACGGGAAGCGGGGATGTCTTTCAGCAGAAGGAATTGGTCTGATCTCTCCAGGTAGGTTGGATGGTTAACTCTTTGCACAGGTGGGGAGGGAAGGGGGTGAGGGTGGGCTGCTGCACCCCTGGCCAAGGGGTGTTGGGGAGGATGGCAAGAGGGGCAGCCACCCTGGGAGGGTGTTTTGGAGAGGTGTTGCCAGTCCCATGGAGGGCTCAGCAGCTCTGCTGGGGTTTCTTGTGAGTGGGCGAGATCAGAGGCATTTTTGTTTCTGCAGCCTGGGGAAGCTGAGCACTGCACAGGAAAATTACCCTCAAAAGGCGTTTTTGCCCCGTGTGGGATGTATTTTGGGTCTGGTTTGCCTTTCTTTGGGGCACAGCCTGGCTGGGTTGTGCCTCCAGACTTGCTCTGGAGTTGGCTGGGGGATTTTCCACTCAGCCCATGCCCGTGCAGCCCCTGGGTGTGTGTCCTGGCTCTGCCCCTGCCCATCCGGTGCTGAGCAAGCCCTGATTCAGCAGCACTTTCTGAGCCATCCCTGCAGCCTTTCCTAAAGAGAGATTTTTGGGCTCCTGGCCATCATGGGGTGAGTCAGGAGCTCACACAAAGCTGGGCTGATGTGGGGATCGCTCCCGACCCTCTGCAGACCCCAGGGCAGCACTGCCAGCCCGGTGCAGGTGGAATAATGAAGACTCGGACACAGCGAGGCTCTCCCACAAATCAGAGCAGAAATCCCGTGGTTTGAGTGGATGTGAAGGCTCTGAGACTTAATTGCAAGCCCTGGTAGTTTGTATAAGAAAGGGGAATTCAGAGTATCCCAGACTGGTCTGGGTTGGGAGGGACCTTAAAACTCATCTCATTCCACCCCCTGCCATGGACAGGGACACCTTCCACTGTCCCAGGGTGCTCCAAGCCCTGTCCAACCCGGCCATGGACACTTCCAGGGATGGAGCAGCCACATTTTCTCTGTGCCAGCACCTCACCACCCTCACTGTGAAAACTTCTATCTAATTGAGAGCCCCTTGCTCGGGGTCTGCCAGCTCCCCCTCTGTCATGGGTGGGATGGATCCAGGGGCCATTCCAGCCCCATCCAGATCCACCTCCTCGGAGACACGGACCTGCCCAGGGGGGTCCTGCACCGTGCGTGTTTCACAACCCCACAGGCAGTTCCTGCACTCTCATTAGATGAGGCTGCACTGAAACAGCAGAAATGTCAGAATATCTCTGCACTAATGATTAACAGGAGAGGACAAGGCAGGGACACTTGCCAAACTTTTTTACTCATCTCTTTGAGGTTAAAAAAGGTAAGACAGTGAAAAATAAATCCCTCTTTGAAAGGAAGAAGGGAAAGATTGGCTGGCAAAGCAAATCCATTTCCTAATGGGTGGATTGCTTAATTAGAAATAACGAGAAGCTGCATGTGGAGGTTACGTGCTACCTCAGAAAAAGCCGAGGAAATTCAAGGCAGGAAAATCCCATTTTCATTTCGAAGGAGCCTGTGCATGTAAAAACAAAGAGGTAACTGGCTGTCACGTGCATTTAAACCAACATTAGTGCCCTGTGCTGTCACTGCCGGAGGGACAGGAGTGCTGAGCACGTGTGTGTCCCCTTGTACCTGCCAGCCTTTCCGCATGGGAGTGTGTGTACAGGGATTGCTGCACCAGGAAAGCACAGGGGGCTGTGCAAACACAACCTTCCCAGCCCCTCTGAGCTGTGACAGTGTCAGCCCAGGGACGGGCGGGAGGTGTCCCTACCTGGGGATGCTCATCAGCTCCCCCAGGACACAGCCCAGCCTTCTCCATCCCAGTCTTTCCCAGTGCCAAGCATGGCTTTGGAGGCCACCTGGGGCCCACCAGCAGTGGGTGTGATTGCTGGGGGGTGTTTGGGGGTGTAGGGGGTGATGGGGATGGGGGCAGTGTGAGAGAAGGGCGTTCCAGAACCACAGAATCTGCTGGGTTGGGAGGGACCCACAAGGATCAGCCCTGCACAGGACCATCCCCAGGAGTCACACCATGTCCCTGAGAGTACCATCCAGATGCTTCTTGAGCTCTGCCAGCCTCGGGGCCGTGCCCACTGCCCTGGGCAGCCTGGTCAGTGCCCACCACCCTCTGGGGGAAGAGCCTTTTTCTCATACCCAGCTTCAGGCCGTTCCCATCACCCTGTTCCCAGCCAGGACCTGTCCCCCTTTGCTCTCCGTTCTGCTCTGCTGGCCCTGCCGAGCTCCCCTGCCCGCCCTGAGCAGGAAGAACAGAAGCCACAAATACTTGCGGGGGGTAATGTGGATTAATTTATGACCCGGCTTTGATTACACAGTAACTCGTAACCACGCCGGGAGTCACCGTGTCCTCTCGCCGTCCCACGGGCCGGGACCCCTCTGACTTTCGGGTTCTTAAAAGCCAAATCCATGATAAATCCTGAGCCTGGATGGCACTGGAATGGCAGGGACGGAGCTGGGATGAGGTGCTGGGATGGAAGGGCTCTGTCCCAGTGGGGAGCTGGGAGCTCCCTGCACGTGTTTGGGGTGCTGGTGGTGAATGAACACTGTTGGGAAAAGCTCAATCCAGCCAATAAAAATATTCTCCAACACAGTTTACGCACTGGCACAGGGGGTGGGCAGGTTTAGCACAGAGAAAGGACAGGAAAGCTGGTGCTTTCCAGGCAACCTTTTATTCAGGGTGACATTTTATAGCCCCCCTCCCACACACGTACTTGGTTTGTGCAAAATAAAATGTTCAAAGATGATTACAAACCTTGCCTCTTTGGTACAATCTGTGATAATAAACAATACCCACTTCATCCCCATGCAGGGAGGAGGAGGAGTGCCTGTCAACCCTGTACCCTGGCAGAGCATCTCAGCAGTTCCTTCAGCCTTTGGTGCTTCTGCATCTGAGGCTTTTTGCCCTATAAAAATTAAATTGCCATCGCCACAACTTGCTTTTGGGCTAAAATCTTCTCCCACTAAGTGGTTACCCTTCCAGTCCACGTGGTTGAGGTGTGTGTGGTGGCTCTAGGGTCCTGGTCCTGGTGAGTTACAGGTTCAATATCCTTCCTCCGAAAGGGTTGCTTAATGTAGGGATTCCTTTGGACTGAGTGCTCCCTCCTACAGGAGAGATTAGGAGTTGTAAAGTCAAGTGCTTGTGTTGGGAAACACCTGCACGAACTGGGAGGACTGAGGGCATTTTGTGACACTTGGCTCATGTTGGCCTCCTTCTCCTCCAGCCCCATGAAGGGCGACTTCCATCATCCCCTTGGCCTTGCCCAGTGTGTTTCAGTCTTCTTTCTTGTCTGGCACCGGGGCTGCAGGCTCCCAGTGCAGGACACAGCCTGCCCATGCCCTTCTGTTTCCTCCCAAACAGCCTGGCCAGGCAGAGGACCCTCGAGGATGAAGAAGAGCAGCAAAGAGAGCGCCGGCGAAGGCACCGCAACCTGCTGTCCTCCACATCGACGGATGAGGAGCCTCCCAGCCCTGGGAAAGACCCCAGTCCAGCTTCCAGCAGGTGTGTGGGGTCCTGCTGCCATCAGCCTTGCTCCTCACTCTGATGCCTCGTGTCCTTCTGCCTTGTTTTCCTCAACCTGCTGCTGCAGTTGGGGGGAATCTCTCCTGAATGGGGTGGGCTGAGCTGTGGGAAAAGCTGAGGTCCAGATGGTGTTTGGGCAGCAGGGTGGGCTCCACAGGAGGAGAAAAGAGTGGGATGTCTCTGGTGGGCTCAGCATGTCCCGTGGCATAGGGAGCTGGTGTGCTGGGGTGGGGGCTGAGCCAGGGCTGAGCTCAGGTGGGTGCTGGCCATGCCCTGGTGGGATCTGCAGCAGGTGAGAGGCTCCCATCTCTGCTGAGCACACAGAGCCTGGGTGTCCTCCTCCTCCTCTACATCTTGAAGTGACATTGTGTGACCTTTGCTGAAGTAGAAAGGCGGCCCAAGGGCTTTCCAGTGGTGCTCCCCAAGTCCCTGCAGGGAGCTGGGATTTGGAGGTGCTCTGGGACCAGGGCCCATGCTCTGAGTTGATCCTGGAAATGTCCAGTATTTAGATGGTTTGTGTCCACAGTGAGACTCGTGCTCCAGAGATGTTTCTCGGTGTTTCAGACAGGATGGATTTGGGATGCTGGGGTTGGATCCGGGCTGGATAGGGGCTGGACATGGCTAATAGGTATCTGGTGGGTAGGACAAGTCCCCCTTCCCTGGTGCTGGCACAAGCTGCCCATGTGGTGGTTGCAATTCAGAAGGAGGGCAAATATTATCCCACCTCCTTCCCAAGCCCTGGAGATGGTGTCGATACCACCTGCATGGCCCTGGCCACGTGTCCTTCTGCCCCTTCCCAGGCCTGGGGCTTGTTTGCCTCTTCAGGAAAGAGGGGAAACAGCTGTTCCACAGGTTGTGTTGGGACTGTGGCTGGACTTGTTGGCTTCCAACCAACACTTCCCACAGAATGTGGGAGTTTTTCCTGGTCCAGTGAAGAGCCACAGACTCACTTCTCATCCAGCAGCAGACCCAGCACACTGCCCTGAGCCTGCACCTCCTTGGCACAGGACTCGGTGGATGCTGCTGTCCTGGGATGAGGCTGCAGAAAGGCTTTATCTCTGCCACAAAAAGGGGGAAAAAAGGACTTTTAATCCAATCTTGTTCTTGAAGAGCCGAGCTGGGGTGCTGGGGATGAGTGTGGCTGCAAGTGCTGGTCTCACTGGAGGACTCCAGGATGTTGGTGGGACTTTTATGTCCCCCCTCAGAGGCTTTAGCCTCACTTGCAGCATGAAAGCCATCCCTCTGGCACCGGGGTCTGAGGTTTGCCTCCCATCCTGTCCCTGTCTCTAGACCCCAGTCCCTGGTGAAGGCGGTGTCTCCAGAGGACAGGGAAGAGCGGAAGCTCCCGGAGGTGCTGAAGCTGCAAGAACCAAGACGGACAAGGTGCCTGCCACCTTGTGCCTCTGAAAAGCTGAAGCACAAGAAGGAGCAGAAGGAGCCAGGGGAGGGAGAAGGCCCCACGGAGGCAGCGACACAGCCACGTGTGAGGCGGGAGAGCATCGGGGCCGGAGAGCGGGACCAGGATGCAGCCAAGGGCAGAGGGGACCCACCGGGAGAGCAGCACCCAGAGCCCGTCTCAGAGAGGAAGGTGATGGTGAGGGGACGGCTCCGGGACAACGAAGAAGAAGGCGTGGGGACTCCTAGGAAGGAGCAGAGGAAGGAGCAGAGGGAGCTGCAGCAGCGGGCACCGCCGGAGGTGGGGGGCTGCCGGCTGCGGGAGGTGAAGATCCTGACCAGGCAGGGGAGCCGCAGCTCGGAGGAGAAAACAACCTCGGTGGTGACCTCAGCGGAGGACCAGCAGGTGAGCAGGAGTGGGCAGAGCACCGGGCCTTGGGGTGCAAAGTGCTGGGTGCTGGAAGGACAGCAGAGAGAGGGAGAGCCCAAAAAACACCAGGAGGGAAATGGGACCTGAGGGATTTTGGGAAGGTTTTTTGGAGAGCTGCAAAGCACTTGGTGACGGGCAGGGTCCCACCACCTCCTTTCCCTCTGTTGCCTGCACTGTTCTGATCCCCTTCTCCAGCAAGCCTCCACTGACATCAGGGTTTCACTGAAGAGGTGTTCAGGGCTTTGCATATCCAAGTGAGGCAAACAAGGTTTGGAGGATTTTGAACTCCCAACTCCCACCTCCAAACCAGTTCCCACCCTGCCTGCTCCGCTCCCTGCACCTCAGCCTTCTCTGCAGACTCTGCAGGGATGGATCTGATGTCTGCTTTCTCCTCAGCAGCCGTCCAGGAATCCCTCAAAGCAGGTTATACAACTGTCTCCCACACAAGATGAAGCTGTAGGAAAGCCAGAGCCTTCTCCAACTCGTGTCACCTACAGCAGCTCCATCAGACGAACCAGCCCAAGAACTGTCTCCTTTCGGGTAAGAGCTGAAGAAAGGGGGGAAAGACCCTCCCTAAGGCAGGGGAGCAAGGGTTGCTTTGGCCTCTGGATTATGTTGGCAGAGCCTGTTCCCAAAAGTGTGTTCAAAATCCACCTTTGGTCTGGGCATGGCAGTTCTGCTTCAGTCTCCATTTCCCTTCTCTGTGTCTGACCAAAGGCCTGTGATGATCACCATGCCCACGTTCACATGCTTTGTGCTGGCCCCGAAACTTATGGGAAGTGGTGGGAAAACAGGGAGTGCATTGTCCTCAGAATTCTCAGAGTCACAGGAATCCACATTCCAGCCTTTCTAGTCTTATCTGAAAGCACAAGATAAAAATAAAATCCATCCTCCTTCTTGTCCCTTGTTACAACCCTGAAAAGTATCTTTAATTTCAGCCACCCATAAAAGATCTCTGGAACAAAGTGACTGGAGAGGCTGGGAAAACCAAGGACTGTTGAGATCCTCCCTGCTGTGGATCAGGGCTGACTGGCTGCACTTAGTTGACTTTCATGGGGCTTTATTGGGAATAAAACTGTTATCACTACAAAGCATCTTTAGTCTGGGGAGCTTTGAGGTGAGATAAATTCTGGTGTGGGTGCAAATGGAACTGGGGGAGATGGGGGAGATAGTTTCTCCCATGCTTATCTTTGATAGCCAAAACTGGTTGTGGTATCTCCTTTCCTTGTGTCTTCCAGATCATCTCAAAAAAGCAGAAAGAAGAAAGCCAAAGCCCTCTCACAAGGAGGTCAGCACCTCTCTCTGTGTTACTTCGGTCTTGCTGGGCAGGAATTGTCACCCTTTGTTTCCCAGGGGAGGAGGGGGAGGTGATGGGACCTGGGAGTTCGTGAGTGCCCTGGCACAGGTCTGCTGGACATTGGTCCCCAGGGTGCCTGGCTGGCCAGGCAGAGGACAGGACAATGTCCAATGTGCAGCTTGCATCTGTACAAGATCATGGAATCACAGACTGGTTTAAGTTGAAAGGGACCTTAAAGATCTAGTTCCAATGTCTTCCACTAGCCCAGGTTTCTCCAGGATCCCCCCAGCAAGCCTCTACTGTCCCTTGGGTCATATAGTTTTATGTCATTGCTCATATTTGCACAGGAGTGGGTGTGTCGAGTGGTGCAGCAGCACCACAAGAGGGTCCCATCCATGGGGACATCAAATCACACTGTGGAGGTCCCTGAGAAACCTGAGCTGGTTTTGTTGGACAGATCACAGGATCTTCCACATATCCATGGGAAGGTTTGGACAAGTGGCTTAAAAACTCGAGGACCCAAGGGCTCAGGGGTGAACTCAGGGAGGTGATGGGATGCCCTCTCCCACCTCTGAATGGGGCGCAGGGGATGGAGGTTTATGGACACCTGGGCTTGCACCGGTGCTGTAGGCAAAGCCATACTGGTTTGGGAGGGTGCAAATCAGCAGTAAGGACAGGGCAAGCTGAGGAGCTCAGAGAGGTACAGTGTGGCCCAAGTGAGATGGTGAGACCCAGAGGGCTTGACCTCCAGCAGGGAATGAGCTGCCTGGGTTCACTTGGCAGAAGGATGCAGGAGGGCCTGGGTGATGTGGGGTCTTCTCCTGCCAAGTGCAGTCCCCCAGGGCCTGGGCTGAGTCCAGGAGACCCTGAGGGGGCTGTGTTCAACTCTTCCCTCTTCTTCACCAGTGCAAGTATGAGGATCCCAGGTAGCAGCAGCACCATTGGGGAGAAGCTGGAAAAGTACAACTCAGCTGTGCAGGTACCAAAAGCACTTGGCATGGTCAGGCTGGGGTGGGTGGGATGTGTGGGGAGAGGGAGGGGGGTGGCCTGGAGCTGATGGGGAGGGAAGGGACTGAGCTGCACTGAACACCAGAGCTCATGGGGCTGAAGAAGATGGTCCTGGCAGAATAAGGAATTGGCCTCATGGTTTTAGGAGCAGACAATCACAGACCCATAGAATGGTTTGGGTTGGGAGGGACATTGAAGATAACTCATTCCAACCCCCCGCCACGGGCAGGGACACCCCCAGTTAGACCAGTTTGCTTCTGGTGAATTGCCGTGGTGATGCTGCACAGCCCCTGCTGGGGGGAGCAGTGGGGCAAGTCTGTGAGCTGGTCATGGGCAGGGAGGGGGCAGAGCCCAAGGGGCTCAGGGTGTGAGCCAGAGGCAGAACTTTGCTTTGTACCCCTTGGGGTGCAGCACAGCCCCACTGATGCCCCTCTCTCCTCCCAGCGCTCAGAGGGGGTGAAATCCTCCGTTCCTGTCCAGAAGAGCCGCTTGCTCTCCTCGGAGGGGGTGGCCAGCAAGCGCAGCTTCTTCGAGGCAAGTGCTCCCAGCAAGGCTGAGCCTCTGGCTGTCAGGAAGGTAAGGGCAGGAGCTGGCCCGAGCCAGGGCATCCCAGCAGGGTCCTGTGCCAGCTTTTTGGGCACATCTTCCTCTTTGGGTACCAGCACAGAGCGTGGCAGGCTGCTGTGGGATGGAGTTGGGTGGGAGTGCTTGTCGAGCGGTGCCAGGCAGGGCTGGGCTCGGGCACCGAAACTTCCCCGTCAGTGTGTGGGTTCGTGCCGATGTGCTGGTATTTGAGGAGCTGGGACAGAGCCAGCGTGTGGGCTGGTCTCTGCCTGTTGCAGCTTTGCTCAGACTCCCCGTGCCCTGGGGACTGTCCTGGGTTACCTTCGTGCAGTGGGAGAGCTGGTGCTGTAGCCCTGGTGTCCCTCTCTGTGTCACAGGACAACCTGAAGATCCCAGGATCGGTGACATCCCGCATTAATCTGTGGATCAGCCGAGCTCAGGAGCCTGCCAAGGAGGAAACTAGCAAGGTACCAGCTTGTGGCAACACCTCGGGCAAGAGCCCTGAGACCAGGCACCCTGACAGGACCTTGTCCTGCCTCTGGGGTGGTGGGGCTTGAAGGGTTGATGAACCCTTGGCTGAACCTGATAAAGGGTGTGAGAGGCGTTTAGCCAGATTTGGAGGTCTGGGTGCTGCACGGCCACAACCATGAGAAATTTGGGCTCTACTTGCTGCT
>JAWWMO010000078.1:474572-484761 GCA_035047845.1 Dendrocincla fuliginosa | reverse complement strand
AAGATCCCAGGATCGGTGACATCCCGCATTAATCTGTGGATCAGCCGAGCTCAGGAGCCTGCCAAGGAGGAAAATAGCAAGGTACCAGCTTGTGGCAACACCTCAGGCAAGAGCCCTGAGACCAGGCACCCTGACAGGACAAGGTCCTGCCCCTGGGGTGGTGGGGCTTGAAGGGTTAATGAACCCTTGGCTGAACCTGATAAAGGGTGTGAGAGGAGTTTAGCCAGATTTGGAGGTCTGGGTGCTGCACAGCCACAACCATGAGAAATTTGGGCTCTACTTGCTGCTGTGCCCTCATCCCAAGCCCAGAATGCCTGAGACAGCTGATTCCAGCCCTTGATGGGGTGAGGAAGGAGCAGGCACCAGCTGGGTGAATGTCCCAGGGTATATAGGGGTACCTGTCCCTGTCACCTGTGAGAGAGATTGCCCCAGCATGATCCCATCTCTACCAGTGCCTGGAGGATTGGCTCTGACCCGGAGGCCACTGGGAGTGGAGCTGTGTCCTTAGCTCTGGTCTCTGAGGGGCGTGCACACCTGTGTGTGCTCTGAGAGGTCCTGATGCATGTGTGGTCTGGGGTCATCTGCACCCCCATGTGTATCCCAGCTCCCCAAAACAGGGTGTCTTGTATCTGGGGGGGCTCAATGCCCAGCTGAGGCACCTCAGAGATCATCACTGCCCCTGTGGTTGCTCCAGGGACATGGATGCAACAGAGACAGACAGGGGAGCCTTTGGCCCCAGGGTGGTTTTACTGTTCTTGGAAAGGCTCAGCAAGTCCTGGGCAGGTGTCAGTGCTTACAACATTGAGGAGTTTGGCCACTGCTTGTAGCAGAGCTTCCTGCAGCCCCTGGGTACAGGACCAGGAGGGGCAGCTCCAGCCCAGCCCCACAGCCAGGCAGGCACGCCTGGGCACCCCCAGTGCTGAGCTGCAGAGATCAGCTCTGCCCAGACGTGCCTGTGCTGGGTGGCTGTGCTGGCTCGGTGTCTGCCAGGAAAGGGTTTGCTTCTGGGGTCACTCCTGGGCAAAGTTTGCAGCTCCTTGATCAGTTTTCCTCTAGTAGCACTTGCTCCCTCTCCGTGGGCTGGAGCTGCCCTTGGTTTTGAGGGTCTGTTAGATGCAGCATCTCAAAGCTGGCTGGTTTTACCCAGACTGTGTGTGCTTTGAGGTTTGGTTAAAGTCAGACCAAGGCAACACTGCACCTGATGCATGGAGAAAACCTTCCTGTGCCACTTATGAGTCTCCTGTCTGCAGGAAATCAGGAGAATCAACAGCCTGCCAAAGCGTGATGTCTGGATAAAGCAGCCTGGAGACACCCCTGGAGACACCAAGGTAGACACAGAACTGCTCTGGTGCATCCTCTGAGCCCGGGGCAGAGCCAGGCCCTGCCTGCTGGTGCATCATTCACAGGGCAGGAGAAAACCAGGCTATGGGGAGAGGGAACGTGGGGGTCATCAGGACCACAGGAGTTGGGGGAGGCAGCAGGAGGCATCTCTAAGGGTCAGAAAGAGTCTGGTCTGGGAGAAGAAGGGAAGTGGCATGTGGTGGGGTTTAGGGGATGCCTGCCTGCCCCATCCCCTCCCGGGGGGGTTTGCAGCCTCAGGCCTGGCCTCACTGGTTCTCACTTTCTTTTCCAGTTGCAATAATACCAATTGTAATAAGAGATGATCTGGGAGAAACTGGCTTATCTGAAGAACAAAGCCCAGCCCTACCCTACCATCCAGCAGCTCACTGCCATGAGTCCCCCGTGCCACGTGGCCCACCGGGGTCCTCTGCTTGTGGGATGGGAAGGAAGAAGGCTGGAGGAGTTTCCCCGTGCCCCTGGTCCTCACTCACTGCCTAGCTGGGGTTGTCCAGGCCTGGAGGCTCCTTGCAATGCTGAAGACTCTTGCCTCATTTTCTGCTCCTGATCTCTGCCTGTGCCCCAAAACTGCACAGGGGGATCAGCCTGCACATCCATGGACATGTCCACCCCTGCTGTATGGCCCGCGTGGGGTGAGGTGGGGCAGGCAGATGTCACTCCACTGCCAGGCTGTAAGCCAGAGGGACCCAACAAAAGACAAACGGTGTCTGTAAAGTCTTACAAGAGCTGGTGTGGCTCAGAAATGCCTCCTGGAAAAAGGGTGGACCTGCTGGCCCTGGTGCTTCCCTCCAGCACGCAGCTGGACCAGAGAGCTGTCCTCCCTGCCTCCCCTGCCCCAGCGAGCAGTGAGCCCTCTCACCGAGTGATGCAGGGAGGGGGGGCTGGCCCTGGCCGTGCCCATGGCCCTATTTTGGGGGTTCCCTGGAGCTGAGCACCCCGTGCTCGGCCCCACTGCCCTCCTGCCCTTCCTCCTGAGCCCCCTGCCTAGGGCTGTGCAGACCCTGAGCCTGCTCTGAGAGCCCACCCCCAGGGATGCAGGATGCTCTCTCAAGGCTGGTTTTAGGGTGCCATGGGCAAGGGGCTCAAATCCTTGTGCTGGGGCTGTTCTATGGGCTTGGGCTGTGCCTTGAGCAACCACTGGGGTGACAAATTCGGTGGGGGACTCTGCTGCTGCCCCTGGAGCTGATCTTGCTTGTTGGGCTTTGGAAAGGACTTGGTTCTCTCTGTGCCTTTTTTTTTTTCTTTTTCTAATAAAAGTTGCTCTTTCTAAGACATTCCTGGTCACCTGCTCCTGGGCGGGGATTGAGAACTGCTCACTCCCCTTCTCCCGACAAGGGGTAAACAGGGAAAAACCTGAAACAAGAATGTCTTGAGAGGGTAAAAGCAGCCTGGGGCTCTTCCCTTCTCATTGCAGCATCAGGGGCTGAGTGAGCCGGGGCCGGGGGTGCCAGGGAGGGTCTGCCCCTCCACTCGGGGCAGCGCAGCCTTATCAGCGTCCCCAGCCCCGGGTGACAGCTGGGCTGGCTTCTGTCAGCCCCTCGGGCACTCACGTATCTCGGTCCGGAGGGTTTAAAATAGCAAATCTCTGAGGCCACACAATAGCTTGGGCTTATATGGGCTCCTGGGGGGGCAGGGGCAGCGGCGGAGGGGCCGAAATAGCAGCTCACAAGTGTTGCATTCCTCGCTGGGCGCCGGGCACATTCCTGCCGGCGCTGCCCGCCCCGGGGTGGGCGCTGCAGCCCCCTTAAAGCCTCCTGCCCCTCAAGAGCATTTCCCAGACACCCACCGCCTTCCCCTCGGCTCGCTGGGACCTCCCCGGCTCCCCTGGGCACAGGTAAGGCTGGGGCAGCATCCTGCGCTGGGCTCGGATGCTCGGTGAGCTCACACCCCCAAAGGGGCTTGGCTGGGCGCTCACGGTCCTCCCCAGCCCCCTGCTCCGAGATGTGTTTCTTCCATGAAGCCATTCCCATGGATAAAGCACCAGGACCCTCTCCAGCAGGTTGTATCTGCAGTTTGCCCAATGCCTTTGGAATGCCGAGATGGATGCTGGCAGCCCTGGTTCCAGGGGATTCTCATGGATCCCTGTTCCCTGTGTCTCTGGAGGGAACAGGAGGGATGTGATGCCCAAAGGGCAGCCTGGACCTGGCTCGCTGGCAGCCTGTGGGGTGGGATAGGGTGGGATGCTCCTGGGCATGGTCCGACCCTGCCAAGCAGGACTGGAGCAGTGACATGAGCCACACTGGAACAAGCGGTGGGAAATGGGAGCTCCATGTCTGGGCAGCCTGGAGGGACTGAGAGACTCTGGGCTCAGCCCCAGAGGTGTGACCAGCCAGCCCTGAGCTAAAGGAGGGGGATTTTAAGGAGTGGGAGGAATATCTGGGTTGTTTAATACACAGCAAATGATGGGAGAATTTTGCAGTCAATAGTATGTGCAATGTTTGCTCTTTAACTCTCTAATATGTCTCTTGGGTTCTCCTAATTCTATCATAAGAGGATTTCCAAGCTTTAATGAAAAGGTTTATCTGTTTCTGTGCAAAAGATGGATAAATATTTCCTAGAGCCACCTTTTTCTTGTGTACCCTCTTAAAAGTCCTGGGTTTGGTGCTGCTCCCTTTGCTCTGTGGGACCTGGTGATGTATGAGAGAGGAGAGGATTGGAAATATGGGAATAAACTTTCTCATGTTTGCACTCTCATGGCCAGGAGGGGCCCTCTACTCCTGTGTTGTGAGAGGATGACATGAAGTTTTGGGTGCTTAGAGGCCAAACATGGGATTTCAGAACCATGCTGAGCCTGGGGGAAAAGCAGGGCCAGGAATTGATGCTGGAGAGCAAATGGAGAAGGAGGGGATGGTGCTGCAGGGGGTGCTTAGGGCCAAACCCCAGGTCCATCAGAGGAAAGGGAACTGTGACAGCAGAAGCAGGAGGTGACCCTGAGGCAGAAGGGGCCAAGTCCTGACTTCACATGTCTCCAAAAGCTCCTTGTGAGTCACTGTTCAGGAGTGAGATTTGACAACCCCTGGAGCACTGGGTGTGCCCAGTCACCCCTCCTGTTATGTCTTTCCCATGCCTGAGGATTCCAACCCTGGAATTCAGCATCTTGAATAAGCAATCCTGAAGCCTGTCCTACCCATCCTGGGTAATAAATGCTCAACAGATGTAGCCAGGACCAGTTGTTCCCAGACTCCAGGCAGCAGGAGAAGTGAAGCCTCACTGCCCTGGGAACAGGTGGTTTAGCACATGGAAGTTATTTCTAGAGCTGCCTTGCGTTGTCCTGAGGCATCTCAGCTCTGCTGAGGTTTGGCACGAGCATGAGCCAGGCAGGGGATGGGGCTGATGCTCTGGGTTGCTCCAGGATGCCCAGGGATGGGTCTGGTCTATGCAGACCTCACAGAGGAATGTTGGGTGATGGTTAGATGAGGTGGGATGATGAACAAAGTCGTCCTGACCACAGCTGGGAGGGAGACAAATGGGCTGGGAACATGAGCATGGCCGTTTCTACAGATTTTAGCCCTATTGCTAAAGCAGGCTGTGAATCATCCCTTTTAGCTGACCTCAGGCTCAGGGCCAGCCCCAGGAAATGTTCCTCCTGCTGAGCCCAGGTTGCCTCTTCCCAGAGCACTTGCAGGGCTGGGCTGGGAGATCTCCCCGAGGGACTGTGCTGTGCCTTGTGCAGGGCTCTGAGTCTGAGATAACGGGTCGTCCCTGAGAGTTTCAACTGAGCTAAGAATAGTCAGGAAGCAAAACAAGCTGATGATTATAATGGGGTGATTTTCCTGCCCCCTGAACAAACACAGCTTCCTGAGAGGGCTGAGGAGAGGGGAGCTGTGCCCTGGACATGCTCCTGACAGAGTTATCAGTGTTGCATGAGGCTGGGTCTGATCTCCTGCCTCCTGTTTGAGGCGAGCTGTGATTCTGGGGCAGGAGGGAAGGGGGGAGCCTTATCTCTGCTGAGATAACGCTGTCACAGCCCAGCTGGGGACAGCTCGAAGCTCCAAGTGCTTTGGAGAGACGCAGCATCTCTGTGCCCATGTTGGGCCACCAGAGGACGGGCTGTGCTTGTCTTTATCTCAGCTCCTAACCCTCACTTTTTCCAATCTGCCCTGAACTCTGCCAGATAACCAGGCATGTCGGACACTGAAGAGGTCACCGAAGAATATGAGCAGTAAGTGGTGTGTTTTTAAACACCCTTCCTTTCTCCTTATTCCCACTTTCCCACAGAGTTCCCATATTTCTTAGAGGTGCCATTTGGAGGGCACTGGCTCTTGTCGTTACCCCAGCACCCAGAAGGAAACCTCCCAACCTGTGCCCACCTGCCCCACTGCCCTGGCAGTGCCAGACCCCCAGCAGTGGGGAGTTTTGGGTTAGGGGCTGTGTCCACACACACGGGTGGGACAAGGGATGGTTCTTATACCAAAAATGCTGCAGTGTAAATCAGTGAGATAGAGCTGGGAAAACCTGATGCCACCAGGCTGTTGCTGATGGGGTCCCCCTGAGGCACATCCTGGAGAGATGGGGCTCAACATCAGCACTACACACTTACAGGGATCAGTGTGAACACAGCTCCTGCTTCTCATCTACCACAGAAAAAGCAGCTCTGAATCCTTCTCTTGTGTTTCAATGCCATGACAAACTCACAAGTGTCAGCAATCTGCCCCCTGGGCACCCCTGAGGGCAGGCTGTGCATCTCCTCCAGCGTCAGGGAAGGACTCTGGGGCAAAAGTGGGATGTGAGATGCCCATCTCTGGGATTATAGGCCACAGTCCCTCTATCTTCTCAAGCTGGTGGTGTGCACTGAGCACTGTCGAAGTGTCAGCCGAGCCCTTCAGCTGCTGCTGGTCACAGCCTGCAGGGTGACCTCGGTCTCGCCCCTGTCCCCACTGCCACCTTACAGCCACCCACACAACAATCCTTGCCCATTGCTGTGGGAGAGGAGAGACATCCTTGAGGAAAATCCCAATTCCCCTCCTGATGGGCACACGTGCCCCGTTACAGCAGGTCAGTGTAACTCCAGGTGTTTGTGTCGTGCTTTCCAGGGAGCAGGAAGGTAAGAGGACCTGGAGCACCTGTAGCCACCTGGCGGCCAACAAATGATCACGGCAACTTCAGTAATCTGCATCTTCTTTCCCTTCTCTCTCTCCCGTGCCACGTGTGCTCTGTGAAGAGGAGTATGTGGAAGAAGGTAGGTGTTTACCTGCAAGGGCCAAGAGACAAGTGCTGGGGGTTCAGTGGTTTGCTTGGGGGGCTGAGGGGGTCAACTCCTTGGCTGCAATGGGCAAATCATGTCCAGGGAAGGCAGATGGAACCATGTTCAAGATTTCTCCACCTGAAACATCGGTAGGATCAAAACCAGACTGAATTTTCCCAGGATCTCTTTTGTCAGAGTGATCCCTTGACTCCAAACAGAGGTGGAAATGCTGGACAGGGGTGTTGGCTGAGCCCAATAACCCAGTGGAAGCTGGAACTTCAGCTGAATGTGTGTTAGTGTGAAGTAGTTTATATACATTTACACACATATACAGAGAAGAAAAGAGACAATCTAGTGTCTCTACATGCACACATAGACAATAAAGAACCAGAAAACAAGTTTCCATCACTAATGCTGAAACACAGACCTCCATCTGCCTCAGCCTGGTGGAGACACAACCCCCTGGGGCACAGAGGTGCTCTGGGGTACAGCTGGGCTGGGTTTTTGGGCTGGGCTGGGCTGGGGAGCTGGGCTTTGCTGAGCCTCCTGTGCTGCAGGCACTGCCAGGCAGCTCTGCCTGCACGGTGGAACATCCTCAGTGTTAAAAGCAAAGAGGGAGAGCACAAAGGGGAAAGCACTGCAGTGTTTGAGTCCCTGTCTCGTGCACGCCAAAGCTCCACAGCTTCATGGAATCCAACTAACTCTGCGCTTATTCCTTTCCCTCCTCCCTGGCCCAGAAGAGGAAGAATGGATAGAGGAAGAGGACGGTAGTTATTGCACTTTTCTTATTTCATCTCTCCACTGCTGCTGTGAATATGTTGTGGGTCGTGTGTCTTTTGCCTCTCCCTGGATGGGAAATGGTTTTCTTTCATTCTTCCACTTCTCTGCTCCTTGCACTCCCCCTCTGCCCTGCTGTGTTGTGTGTGGATCTGCTCCTGTGTGGCTTCTCTTTTACATCTACCAGCTGAATGCACTCGGGGTTTCTTATCTTTACTATCTTCTCTTTCTTTCCCTCTGTCTTGCTGTGGGACCACAAGTCTTCTCAGCACCTGCGGGCCCAGCATCGCTCTGACTCCAGTGAAGACTCTTGTGGGGACACTGCTCCCTCCAGTGGAAAAGTGCTCCAAGTGTCACAAATTGGGGAAGTGCTGAAGGCACGTTCTCCAGTGACAGCCAGTCACCCTTCCTGGGGTGTAAGGGAGTGATAGCGTGAGAGGGAATGAGGGACAAGCCAGGAGGTGGCTATAAATCCTTTAATTCATTTTATTTTATTTTTTTCCCTTCCCGAGCACAGAGCAGCCCTTGGGGAAAGGTTAGAGCGAAGCCCTTTGCTTTCCTGACTGCTGTTTCTCTCTCCTGTGGCTGTGTCTCCCCTGGTCTCTCTCTCTCTCAGCTCCATGCCACAAACAGCAGGATCTGTAGGGATGGTGCTGTTGGGCTCACACTGCCCTTTATCCCACAGGTCAGGAGGAACAGGTAGAGGAGGCCCAGGAGGAGACCAATGAAACCAAGGCAGAAGGTGAGTGGTGGCTTTGCCAGAGAGCTCCCATGGTTTGCCTGGGGCCATGCCCTGCTCCCATGGGGTGCCAGGTGATGTCCCAGCATGGTCTGTGACAGGGGCAGGCAGCACAGAGGGGCAGCTCTCCCCCAGATCTGTGGTGTCCAGTAAGGGGGTGTCAGAGCTGAGATGCCCTTCCCTGACATGCCTTGGCCCTGCAAGCACGAGGATGTTTGTGTTTCCTGTTGGTTGTTGGTTGGTTGGTGTTCAGCCCTCTGAAATAATGCCAAAAATGAGTCAAACCTGTTCCATCATGGGGCTCCAGAACTGGGGTCATGCACCGTCGTGTCTCACCACCTCAAGGGCACTGGAGTTCATGAAGTGGCTTTGGAGCAGATGGGGTGGCCTGATGTGTGACCCCACGCTGTTACAGCTGGTGGGGTGGGCTCAGATCCCAGCTGTGCCCCCTGAGTTTGGGTGTGGGGACCCCCCTGTGGTTACCTTGATTCATATTCTCCCCATTGCTTTTGAAACAGAACAAGAAGAAGAAACGAAGGCATCAGGAGAAGGTAAAGCAGGAGCAGAGCAGGGATGGTTTTGGCCATTTCAGTCCTGATTCCAGTCCCCCAAGACGCTGGGACTCTAATGGGGTTCCTGGTGTTGAATTAATTTGCTGCTGAAGGGAGAGAATCTGCAGTAAATGGGGCAGAGCTGCCCTGGCTCCGTCCTCCAGCAGGGCAGGGGCAGCAGAGGAATGGCTTTGTGCTGTCTGGGGAAGAATTTCACCCAAAATACAGAAGGAAAGGGTGGCACTGCTGCTTCCCCAGCCTGAGCTCTTGCAAAACTTGCCTGGGTTTCTCCTGGAGAGGATCTTGGGCCCTCCTGGTCTGTCTGTGAACAGGGTATGTCTGTCAGGGACCTGCTCTCTCCCAGTTCATCCTGGAGGATGGAGCTGGGTTTTGCAGTGGGGACAGGCATGGGACAGAGGGGAACAGCCTGGATGAACCACCCCATGGTGTCCAGGGTAAGGTGCATGACAGGGCTGGCCACTGGGACACAAAGGGTCATGTTTGCTTTGTTCAGCCTGGAGGAGACCGAGGTCAGACCTCACTGGGGTCTTCAACACCCTCGTGAGGAGCAGTGGAGGGGCAGGCACTGACCTCTTCACTCTCATGACCAGGGACAGGACTCGAGGGAGTAGCTGGGGCTGAGCTGGGGGGTGTTTAGATTGGATCTTTCCTGAGATCCAAGGTTCTTCCCCCAGAGGGTGGTGGGCACTGCCCAGGCTCCCCAGGGCAGTGGGCACAGCCCCAAGGCTGCCAGAGCTGCAGGAGGGTTTGCACAACACTCTCAGACACATGGTAGGATTGTTGGGGTGTCCTGTGCAGGCCTGGATGATCCTCGTGGGTCCCTTCCAACCCAGCATATTCTATGATTCAAGGACTTTGTTTTCCACAGGTGGAGAAGGGGATCGAGAGCAGGAGCCTGGGGAAGGTGAAGTATCACCCTCAGTCCTTTCACCTGTGTAAGGAGGTACCAAACACTCTTCTGCCCAGCCAGGAGCATCAATGTGTGTCTCAGGTTTTGGCACACAGATGGACACCTCATTGCTGGAGGGTGATCCACACTGCAGCCTGTGCTGCTGGGAGAGAGGGGGGGCTCAGCTCAGGGTGGTGGGTTTGGGTCAAGGTGTGAAAGAAAATGCCTCTGTGACACTGACCTTCTTTCTGTCCTGCTCCTGGGGACCTGCAGGTGAATCGAAGCCAAAACCCAAGTAAGTGTTGGAGTGTTTTCTCTGGGGCAAGGTCTGGGCTGGCAGTGGTGCCAGGGAAGAGGTTCCATGCGATGGTCTTAACACCCTGATCCATAAAGAGCATGGGACAGCAAGGCCTCCAGAGCATGAAAACAGGGTGGGGCTGAGATGTGGGGAGAAAAAGGGAGAGAAGCAGACAGGTAGATGCAGAGCATGAGCAGGATCCTGAGAATGAGGTCTTTAGGCAGTCTTGAAGCATTTTGTGTGCTCCTTGGGAGAAGTTCAGCTGCCCTGTGGCCCTGCAGCTGGAAAAAATGTGTGCACCCCAGCCTGGGGTGCAGAGTCCATGGCACAGCCAGGGTCTGCCTTCTGCAGGGTGCTCCTGGCCCTGGCA
>JAWWMO010000078.1:442746-462713 GCA_035047845.1 Dendrocincla fuliginosa | reverse complement strand
GACACAGCTCCAGCCCTTCCCTGGGTGCTGTCCCTGGTCCCCCCAGAGCAGAGCTCAGTGCCTGCCCCTCCTCTGCCTCTCCCCAGGGAGTTGTCCCTGCCATGAGGTCTCCCCTCAGTGTCCTCTTCTCCAGCTGAACACCCCAAGTGCCCTCAGTGTCCTTACACCCTTCCCCTCCAAGCCCTTTTCTATCTTCATTACCCTCCTTTGGACACTCTCTGAATGCCAAAGCTCTTGTGCATGTGCCTTGCTGTTTGGGGCAGTGCTGTCTGGCCGGGGCTGCCCCATGTCCCCCTGCCCCATGTCCCCCTGCCACATGTCCCCCAGGAGGGTCGGTGTGGGACTGTGGCACTGCTATGGTGTGTGGGATGCTTGGGGGGATCTCCCCCAGCGTGTGGGAAACTGAGACAGAGGGACTTGGCTGAGCCAGTATGTCCCAGCAGGACCTTTGTGTGTCCCAGTGGGAGAGGTTGGTGCTGTTGTGGTGTGTGGCTGGGGATTGGTGTTTCCTAAGGGTGCTCTGGAACCACAGTGTGGTCCCTGTGCCATGAAACTGGGAACTGGTCTTGGCTGGGAAGTGGTGATCCTCTGGGATGGGGCCTGGGGAGGCTGGGAATTTCTGGGCATGCCTGGGATCTGTGGGGAAAGTATCCCATGGAGCTGAAAATGGAGAGTGGGGTCTGCTCTGAAATCTGCTTTATCACGGGCCCCTTGGTTGACTTTTTCTTGCAACCTGCCCTGTGGTCTGTGTGTGTGTCTGCAGACCACCCTGTCCAGAAAGGGACCTTTTTCTTCTGTGTTCACACCTGGGATATAGATCCCAAAGGAAAAAGACATATTGGTTTATTGGTATCTGTTTTTACATGCTTGAAGTAGAATCAAAGAATCATAGAATGGTTTGGGTTGGAAGGGACCACAAAGCTCATCTTGTTCCACCCCCTGCCATGGGCAGGGACACCTCCCACCAGCCCAGGGTGCTCCAAGCCCCGTCCAATCTGGCCTTGGACACTTCCAGGGATGGGGCAGCTTCTCTGCCCAACCTGTGCCAGGGCCTGCCCACCCTCCCAGGGAAGAATTTTTTCCTAATATCCACTCTAAACCTTCCCTCTGTCAGTGGGAAGCCATTCCCATTGCCCTGTCCTGGGGGTTCTTGGAAATAGCCTCTCTCCAAGTTTCTTGTTGGCTCCCTTCTCTTGAAGGCCACACTTAGGTCACCCCAAAGCCTTCTTTTCCCCAGGCTGAATAATTCCAATCCCAATTCCCTCAGCCTTTCCTCACAGCAGAGGTGCTCCATCCCTCCAATCCTCTTGGTGGTCTCTTCTGGTCTTGCTCCAGCAGATGTCCTGTCTGAGCTGGGGACCCCAGAGCTGAAATGGGTTAGGATCCAAGCATGTAGCTGTGTCTCTGCTCCACTGCTGAGCAGCTCTTCATTTCCAAACTGGGGCCATGTGCTGAGAGCTACAATGACATGTCCTGCCCTCCTTCAGTGCCCAGAGAACCTGCCCAGGGGTACAAAGGTAGGACTCACTGCATTAGTTCTGGGCACTCAACATCTTTGCCAGACTTGATAAAAGGCAACTTGCTCTTCTAGCCTGTCATTTATATGAGCTTTCTTAGATGTGCCTTCAGATGTGGTTGGGGCTGAAGGAGCTGCAGAATGGACATCACAATATGTATGGGATATCAATATTTAACCCTCCAAGGACCTGTGCATACCGCCTCCTTCACGGGCTTTTCTAAGACAGTTACTGGCTGCCAATACCCCCTGCAAATCCCCCTGCTGTGCCAGGGCCGAGGAGCAGTTTTAGAAAGGAGTGATCATGGGTGCCAATACAGTTTAGGTCTGGAAGTGCCTCTGGGCCCACCCAAAGCTGGTTAAGGCGTTTGGGTTTGGCTGCTTTGCCTTTGTGCTTAACCCTTTAGTGCTCACCCACCTTTCAACCACCCAAGCAGAGCAGCAGAGGCTGCTCCTGGAAAAGCAGCCCCGAGCCTTCTTTCCACCCCTTCTTTCCTACCCCTGGCAAGACAACCAAAATAAAACCATTCCAAACAGGAAGCTTGAAGAAATTCCAGCAATTTTTATTGATTTCAGCTTTTCCAATGAAGCAAATACATACAGTACAGCCAAAACAAAACTCTGATACATTATTCTCACATACCTCTATCTTACAGAATACACTGTATAGCTATGGACCTGTAGGCTGAGTTGGTCTCAAAGTGGTGTCTGTTCAGAGAGGAATTAAACTGCCTACTGCCTTCTACTCGTCCATGAGGCTTCTGAAATGCTGGGGAGGGTTGGATTGTACAGACACAAAACAAACAAAGCGTTTATAAGAAAATAGACCAAACTAAAAAGCTCTGCTACGCCCAGGACAGACAAGTGTGGGTTTTATTTACATGGCTGTGTGTCCTGTGCACAAATGAGGCCCCAGCTGCTCTTATTTCTGCTGCTGGCAGAGCTAGTGGTGCTGCTGGTTGTGGTCCTTCCCTCCTCAGAAATTCTCCCTCTCTACGACCCAGAGCATTTGTCACAGACCTGCCCCTGTCCCTGCTGCTGGGGACATGCCCTACCTTGGCTCTAAAAGGAGCAAGAGTCAGGAAACCAGCTCATCAAAGAGGATGTCACAGTTAAAAACACACCTTTAAGAAGCAACACCTCCCTGGAATGAAAACAAAAATTACACTGGAGGTGGAAACAGCGTTAATTTATGATGGAGGGCACCTCACTGAGCTCCCAAAAGTGCTGGTTATGAACTATCCAATAAGTCTGATTTTCCTTTCTCTTCTCACAGTTGGGCATCAATGCCACTTCACTGACTTGGGTGGAGTCTGTAGTCCAGATTTTAATCAGAGAGACTGAGAGGAAAACAGAGTTGGGTATCAGGGACTTTTCTGGGGAAGAAATAGCTGCAAAGCAGCCTGGGCTGGCAGAGCAGTTCCAGTTCACACAGCCAAGCAGTCTCTGGAGTTAGCTCTGGTTTGAGGTATGAAAGCAGTAAAAAACAGCATCATAAAAACCATTTCATTGGAAGGAACCTCTCTGGTCTGCCCAGCTCGAGGCAGGGATAATGTCAAAGCCAGGTGAGATTGCTCAGGCTGTGCCCAGTCATGTTTTGAAGATCTCTGAGAATGGAGACAGGTTTTATTTTTATCATTTTATTAGCTTTGGGAAAACAACTGTAATCATTTTTTTCTTGTAATAAAATTCATGTGAATAAATGCCTATCTGCCTCTTGAAGTCTAAGACTTACTAATGGAATCTCCAGCACTTGTAAATTTAATTGTGAGCTGACATCATAAAGCTACTTGTGCCTTACACAGTGATTCAGGAACTGCACCACAGGGGAAAGCAGCGGCATGGTTGGAAATAAAACCTAAACAACAGCCAATTACAAAGAATTTCCTCCCTTTTTTTGCAGTCAGGTTTCCCCAGGTAGTTTTACAGAGAAAACCGTTCACTCCCAGGACTCCTGTTGAACATGTAATTACAGGAACGAATCTGAATGCGAAATTGCACCCCACAGACTTTGACACCAAAATTGAAACCATCCCGGGGATGCTGCAACCCTTTTTGCACACCCAGAGTCTTGGGCTCTGCCGAGCACGTTTGGAGCTGTGCATGTGGGAATACCCATCGAGCGAGGGATCCGCTGGCAGGGACCTGCCCACGGGCTGGCACTCCTGGGCTGCTCTTTAAACGCTCCTGAAACTGCCCTACTGGATCCTCCTGGTTCTAATTCTCCACTTCAAAGGTGCTTTTTTACCCTCCCTCATTTGGCTGCGAGCTCGGCACAGAAAGCTCTCCACTGAACGTGGGTGAGGGCTCATCAAAGTGCCCCAGTTAAGCCACCCTTTGTAGCCCAAGAGAGATGATCTCCCTCTGTGGACATGTGCTCCCTGGGCTCTAAAAGGGGATGGTCAACAAGGGCCACCTTTTTTCCCTTTTCCTTTTTTTCTGGAGCTGTGTCAGAGCAAATCAAACCTGCCAGGTGGTTCTTCCATGGGCACGAATCACACCATGGATGTGAACGGGGACAGGCTGGTTCCCACCAATTTAGGGGTCTGACACTTGCAAAAGATGGGGCTGGTTTTCCATTTCTAGGCTCGCCATCCGTCCTTCCCGAGCCCCTCCTGAGCCCCTGATGTTAAAAAAGTGGGATCCTGTGCCCCTGCACTGTTTGAAGAGGAATAACCAGCACCACGACCGTGGTGCAGGACAGCCAGCAAGCACATCCCCAGCTGGTCCTTCCCCTGGGGATCTGAGCTGTGTCCCCTCCAGGGACAGGCAGGGGGTATTTTATTTCTGGAATGAGGAAGATTCTAAGGATTGGGTTGCCCTAAAATGAGCTCAGCAGTCCCCTCTCACAGCCTCAGCATCACAGGGAGAGTCATGCAATTAAAGCTCCTGAGCAATAAAACATTTCCAAACCTGACGTCACACAAGCTCGTCCATTCCTTTGCACATTAATACTATTTCTTTACATTGCTTAACAAAACCAAAACATGATTAAAAAGGCCACATCCCTCATTTTTCATTCCCGTGTGGCAGTCAGTGATCCTGGGGGGAAAAAGCCCACTTTGCCCATCCCGCTCAGCTTCTCAAATGCCAAGTTTGTCCAGGTACAGTCACGAGCTTGAGTTGTCCTGGCGCTCCGAGTGGATCAGGACCCAGGAATGTTCCTGCTCTGCAGATGTGTTGCAACTGTCCCCTCACATTCAGCTTCAGAGAAGGGTTACTGAGACCCAGGAGAGAATTTGCAGACGTCAATTTGCTTCTTGAGACAAAGAGTTCACGTGATAGGAAAGAAAATCCTAATAACTATCAGAGAAAAAATCCTAAGCAGAGAGGAAACCCGTGTTCAACAATGTTCTGAATTACCAGCCTTGGAAAGCAGAGTATCATTGTGTGTGTCTGTGAACAACAGCCACGTGCAACGGGGGAACTCAACAGAAACTTGACACTGTTTTGTATTTGTGGATAAAACCAGGTCGTGACAGATTGGTAGCGTGGCAGCACTTGGTGCATGGATCGGGTGGAATCGGGATAAAACTCTGCAAGGGGATTCAACTGCCCAATTTTGGGAGGAGGACGGGGGTCTAAAGCCTGTCGGGGGATCCTCCTCACTGTGTGTGCCTGTGTGCTGCCTGCACACACATCCACAGCACAGACTCACACAGACACACTTGGCAAAAAATACAATTATTGACATCAAGAAAGTATATAAAAGTCCCTTCTCCCGCTAAAAAGAAGAAAATGCTTAAAAATATCAGTATCATCCACATGAAATCCACATGTTTAGTTTGCTTTACAGTCGAGTTAAACTCAGAAACACTCTACATCTTTAACTTCCTAAGTGATCGTGGAAGGGTTGTCTTCCTGGACATGAACCAGTTCCAAATTCTGAAATGGAAAAAAGCAAAACAAAACAAAGAAAAACCGAAAACCCAGATAATTAAAGCATTCAAGAAATCTTTTCATTACATTCAATCCCACTTTTAATCTTTTTTGCTTAGCCTGTACCCATGGTTTTGGCTGCCCATAACTTTTCACCCTGGACTTCCCTGATCCAGAAGGGAGTTGGAAGGGACCAACAAGGGTCATCGAGTCCAACTCTACATCCCAACAGAGCAAGAAGTGAAATCCCTGCCTGGGCAGAGGAAAGGAATGGGCTTTGGCACCATTTTCTCTTACAGCAGGTTTTTATGCTTAGTTTGTTTCCAGGGAGCACGCAAGGGAAAGAAGGAAATCATTCATTCCTGGGTAATCTCCCCCTTGGTGCTTGCAAAGTGCTCAAAGCTTTTCCCTTCAGTGGGAATTACGAGTGAAGAATGCCTTTGGGATTCAGCCCTCATTTCATGCTGAGTATAAAGCCATAATGATGCCCTGACAATTCTGCCCATGATTTCTCTTCCCTGGGATCTTTCAGGTGACAGCACACAGGTCCCAGTTTTGACATGAGACTTGCAGGTGGATTAAGGGCTCAGACAGTCCCTGAAGCCACAGCATGGGCTGGAATGAATGGCACATTACTGACATGATCTGGGTAACCCCACTCAAAGTTCAGGAATGAGAGCTCTGACAGGGAGAATCTTGTGAAGAGTCTCACCTGAGGGGACTTGGAAAAATGTAATTAATCAGTTATTGCTTGACAAAGTCAGTGAGAGGCACAGCCAAGTCCAGCAGCTTTGTCTGTCCTGTGGCATCTGTGCTGGGCATCTCTGAAAGGCACAGCTGGGCAACATCTGCCCTGAACGTGGGGGCAGCACAGCTCCTCACCTTCCAGCGACACAAACGCTTTGCCAGCTGGGCTGAGAGGATTTGGGATGGAAATCCCCCAAACACACTTTAGCAGAAAGCTCCCAGGACTCCAATCCCCCTCCACGAGGGCTCTGTTCTCACCTGCAGCCTGAACGTGCATGGAGTGGCTCCTAAAATCTGGAGGAGAGGGTCCTGAAGGTCGTGCCAGCTAAAGATCCCATCATGTTCTTATCAAACCCTTGCTGAAAAAGCGGATCCATATGAAGTGCAGTGAGTGCAGAGCAGTTTCCACACTGACAGATATCCATTGCCTCCTGCCCAGCCTCAGCACCTGCCCTTCCCTTACAGAGTGTGCTCCCTTCTCAACCAACCTCCTCTGTCAGCCCTCTGTGTCCCCTTGTCATGTCCCCTTATTGATGACCTTCAGAGAATCACTGAATGGTGGAAGAGTTTGGGTTGGAAGGGACTTTAAAGACCAGCTCATTCCAACCCCCTGCCATGGGCAGGAACACCTTCCACTAGGACAAGTTGCTCTTCCTTGCATTGCTTTCCAACACCAAGAGCTGGACTTCTCCAGGTTTTTTTTGAAGGAAACCTTGATTTAATCCCTCACTGTTTTGCTCTGTTCCTCATCCTGAAAAAGCAGCACTAGTACATGCATGGTGCGTGTCCCCTTGGAGGCTGCCATCCCTCACTCCGATGTTTGCCTGTGCAATGAACACCTGTGTGAGCAGCAGAGTGACTCAGTCACAGCACAGGGAGCTGGCACAGGCTGCTGAGCAGAGCCTGGCACAGGGTGCACCAGCTCCTGGGCACAAAGTGCCTAACTGCTAACAGGAGAACCATGTTTGGGTGCTCTCTGCCTTCCTGCCCCCAGGTACTCCCCTTCGGAGACAGCACTCCCTCTTTAATGTGGCCCTTTACTCTCTGCAGGTGCTGCTGCTCTTGAGGTGGGAAAATGCAGCTTGTTCAAAGCAAGCCACTGGGAGCTGGGAGCTGGCTCAGCGCCCCTCTGGCTCTGCACTTGCACAGCTCCTGTTGCAGGGAGCAAAACAAACCCTAAACACTCCTCCTCTTGGTTTTCAAAGCTTACCCTGACTGCAGGGGTGAGGTAACCATGGGGGAGGGTCAGGGACATGCTAGAAAATGGGGGGAAAGAGAGAAGGAACCTTGCCAGGGATCTGTTGGGACACGCTGATCCTACAGGATGGGCTGCGACGAAGGGAATCTCCTAAACTAGTGTGAAATGTCCAGGGCTGTCCCAGCTGGGCACACCCAGCACTGACCCTGCGAGTGAGGGGGCAGAGCCCACCTAAACCAGCCCCAGCCCCAGGGAGGAAGGTGCCCAATACAGGCACAGCAGCACCTGCTTAGCCCCTACAATAAGCCGTGACTCGCTGCCTCTGCTCAGATCTCAGGTGGGTGCCAAAAGTGCTGGGAGCATCGTGGTCCTCCCCCAGCCCCAGCCCCTGTGCAATCACAGCAAACTCCCCAGCCCCAGCACACGAGTCAAGGCCAGAGGGGTTCCTGTCTCCCAAAAGCAGAGGGGCTCTCCTTACCTGCTTGAGCACACTCTGGAGCTCCCTGTTGGACCACAGATCTGTCAGGAGGAGACGAGCGGCTTCGGCCGCCTTTGGACAGGAGCTGGGAAGGTGAAAGCAACCCCAGTGAATTATGGCAGGGCAAGGAGCAGCAACCCCCAGCCCCTGCTGGAACCCACAGCTGGAGCCTGGCTGGCCACCACTGAGGACCAGCAATAAAACCCTCTCTCAGCAATCTCACGTGACAACAAGCTCTGGGACCAGAACAGGACATGAAAAAGAGGGGAGGATCTGAGTGGGAAAGTGAGCATTAAACTGAGCTGAAGGAGTGGAGTTTGAGAGAGTGGAAGAGAAGGGGAGTGGTGCCAAGGCTTCCCTGGAGCCTGCAGGGTGGGTGGATCTCCTGGGAGGGCAGCAGAGGAGAGGGCTCTGTCTGCCCAGGGAGGACCAAGAGGTGGGAGCATTTGTAATAACAACATCTGCACCCAGAAGTCCTTACTCAGCACAAGTTAATAGATACTTGCTCACGTAACAACTCCGAAACCGTGACTCATAGCAGGGCCTGTTATAATTTTGGAACATTTCATACAACAACCCAGATCTCAACCTCCTTGCTGGCTCCTATCGCTGCTCCTGATCTCCTGGACCTCGTCCTGCCTCTGGGAGACTCTGATCAGTTTAACAGCCCCAAGCTGTCTCGGGCAGTTTAACAGCCCCAAGCCCAGGCTCAGGACCCTGCCAGGATGACAGAACTGCATAAACAGGGTGTCCTAAAAGAGCCCTCAGCAGGCTCCAAGCAACGGGACTGTGGCCATGAGGAACTTGGGACCTCAAGCACTTGGAATGTGAGAGGACAAGAATGTAACCACGATTAAGAAATGATTAAATTTAACTCAGAAACTCCAAAGGGGTTGTGCAGCTCGTGGTGGTGTGTGGAGGGCTTGGGGCACCACCAGAAATCCTTGAGCAGGGCTTTGGGACAGAAAGACTAGGTTTTCTTGCAAAGTTTCTTCTCTGATAATCATCCTATGCTCTGTCACCAGAATGACTATATTTTACATGATTTTTGGCTAAAATAACCCAATAAACCCAAGGGTACCTATGATTAAATGGCCAGTGCGTGTCCTGAACACTTTCTTTCAAGGATGGAAAGGCAAACAGACATCACAATAATCCAGGTACAGTGGGTTGGTTTGTAGAAACAACAACAAAAAGAAGGAAATATTCAGTATATTGGCAACTTGGGTTAAAAATCACAAAGAGAGAACGAGCACCATCATCACCATGGACCCCATGTCACAGATGGGAGTAACTGCAAGAGACAGAGACAATTATTTAATTGGGATGCTCAGGAAGGAGAGGAAACCACATCTATCAGATGAACTGCTGAACCACTTACGCCTTTCACTCAGAATCCAGCAACAAGAAACATGGGGAGAAAGAAACGTGGGAAGAGAGAGGAACATGGGAAAGGAAAAGATCCACAACTTATTCATTTGTACCGTGGAATCTCTTCCTAAAGTGTGAATATAAAATTGTTTGAGCAAGTTAAACTCACAGTTTACAGCCTGGAATGCAGTGAGACCAGGTCAGAAATACAGGTAAGGGTTTGTTGGGTGGCAGAAGAAACAGGTGCCAGGGAGGGACCACCCAGACACACCAACCCCCAGTTTAGGGGTGAGGGAAAGGGAAACTGAGACAGGGGAAACTGCAAAATAACAACAGGGTACAGGTTGGCCTGGTGTCCTCTGTGGGGATTTGGGATCTCCTCTGTTATTCTCTGTTCTCCACCCCTGCTGGCCATGGGGCTGGGGAGGAGGAGGTTGATGATGTGGGACTGTCCCCACTCAGAGTGGGTGTGGGGGGCCTGGGGTCTTCACCCAGCCCCAGCAGAGGAGTTAAATCTACTTATCACCAGTAGGGAGTGGGTGAGGCTCTTTCTGAGGTAGGACTGGACAAATCCCACCCTAATTTTTGTTTATCTTCCCAGGTCACACAAGACAGTGGGAAAATGTATCTCCCTTGTGAACCAACAAGTGTCCAAGGGCTCTTTCACGTCTGCTCCATGGGAACAATCTCGTATAATATGGTTTGAATAAGTAAGATTAGGCCTGGGTGTAAATTGTTCTTTTTTTCCCTAAGACTTGAACAGCATAAAAATCTTTGGGGGCAAAAAATCAGTAATGGAGGAAAAGAAACAACTCGATTTTTGGACATCGAAAGAACTGTGGAGTTTCTCAGGAGGCATTGGTGATACAGGCACATGCTGAAGACACTTCCAGAGTTTAGAAACTCCTGAGAGTTTAGTGAGTCACTGCAAACAAAGCTCATCACACCGAGCAGTCAAGACAATGCCAGGAGCACAAGCCCCGTTGTGCAACGCGGTGCTGAATTAGTAAATTAGCTGACGACTGGTCTGAGCGCTCCAAAGCGGGACTTTAGGCAGGACTGAACACCATTCAAAACAAGGAGGACTTAGAAGAGGGCTGGGTTTCCTGGTAATTGGGCTCCTGGTAGAGTGGAAGCCCATAAAAGCAGCAAACAGACCGAGGCTCCTTGGCCCAGCCCCAAACTAAACAAGGAGGCCACGTCTAATGACTGAGAGTCTCCTGCTGCCACCAAACAAGGGGCAGATTGGAAGTGCTTTATCAAAGGATGATGAAGGCATGCAAATGTCTTTTCACAACAGAAAACAATAGGTCACTTGTCTAAGGTATTTTCAAACAAAGGCAGATGGTAGGAGAGATGAAAGTCCAGGAAGGAGAATGCATGGCCAAAGATAATGCAAGTTGAACACCAGTTTGGCCAGAACTGAACACAGAGCTTGGAAAGGCTTGACAAGCCTGAGCACGGGGCTGCAGGGAATATGGAAAACAAACAGCACAGAATTGGCACCACCAAAATGCAAACCAAGGCCTAAAATAGAAAGTGGCCAAATATGTTGAGACTGCTCCATTGTTGTTAAATATATGAGCAGAGCAGGGGAGGTGCTTCTAACAACTCATAAATGGGTACCCTGCCAGGTGCCCCTTGAGGAGAACATCCCAGCAGAAAGATGAACAGATCTGAACATAAATATTAAGCACAGTCCCTGTAAACCTGTGGTGTTGGACCTCAGACCTGACCTTCATGAGTAGGGTTGCAGGAGCCAGGGAATCACTGACATCCCCTGTTCCAAGGGCTGGAATTTTCATGGAGAATCATTGAATGGTTCGAGTTGGAAGAGACTGCAAAGCTCATCCTGTCCCACCCCGTAGCACGGGCAGGGACACCTTCCACCAGCCCAGGTTGCTCCAAGCCCCGTCCAACCTGGCCTTGGACACTCCCAGGGCTGGGGCAGCCAAAGCTTCTCTGGGCACCCTGTGCCAGGGCCTGCCCACCCTCCCAGGGAAGGATTTCTTCCACTATAAATGCACTATATATATTTTCTATCCTCTATAAATCTCTCCTCTCTTAGTCTGAAGCCACTCCTCTTTGTCCTATCACTACCTGCTCACGTAAAAAGTCACTCTCCCTCTTCTTTATGAATTCTATAAGTACTATTTTTAAAAGGTCTTCAGATGTTGGTGCTTCAATTCTTTTTAGTTTCCTAAAATTCAACCAGAAAATTTCCCAAGACCCCTTTCCAGCCCCCTCCCTGGATGGTTCCTGCCTGGTTCCAAGAAACCAGTGCTCAGGATTCCTGTCTACCAACACCCTGGGTGCATTTTAGTCTCGTTTTACAAGCCCAGGGGAAGGATGATGCTTTATTTTGGGTGTTGGGAAGGCTCTGGGGTTAACCTGGCTTGGCACAGAGCGTGTGGGCTCCAAAGTGGCTGCCCATGCCCCTTTTCCTGCCCCAAACTCACCCGCTTCGGCACAGGCTTACTACATTATTGAGCATGTTGCTTGTCAAGTAAGACTTTCCCAGGTGGGGGTTGGACATGATGAGGTTCCTCAGAGTGTAACAAGCTGATGTCATGATCTCGCCATAGCTGCTGGTGTTTCCAGACTGGAACGACAGGAGACGTGATACATCTGGGAGCACCTGGTGAGCTAAAGAGGTGGAGGAATGTTCCAATCAACAATTAAAGAAAACCTCACACGAGTGAACAGTACTGTTTGTGCTAACACTATTCAGCAGGAGACTGGAATGTTATCTCTGGGAGGAGGCACTGATGATGTTGGCCATGATAGTCATAGTTTAATTTTTTCATGACCAAATGAGGGCAACAGGCCTTTGGAAGGGCAACGTTGTTGGTCATGGGTAGTCAAGTCCAACTCATTTCCCAAAATACTCTCACCCCCACGCTCCTGCAGATTTACCACTGTCTATAAAGCACACCCCAGGCCTGCAGAGACTCCAGGATGGCCCATTGTGTTGATTCAGCCTGGTCACTGTCCTTTGGGCCAGAATCACTGCTTTGCCCAGTTTTAAAGCTAAATCTCCCTATGGGGTTTACAAAGCGAGATGGGCAGATGTCACAGAGCTGGAAACTGGGCACTGTCCTGGAATCCACGGTGGTGGAAACGACTTACCCATGGTTTTGTGGAGAACAGGATGCCGGGACATGTTGCTCAGCAGGGAAGCCCCAGACCTGACAACCTCGGAGCTGTTGGACTGCAGGAGCCGAGCGATGCGTGGCAATCCCTTCTCCTTCAAGCCAATCAACTGGCTCATTGCATTGGACATCTGGGAGGGAGAACAGAGATGTCTCAGGACTCCTCATGCCCAGAGGACACAACTGGAATGATGGGCAGGGCTGAAGAAATATGACTGTAGTATAAAATAGGCACCTCTATCAAACCTTCTCCTGCTGCCATAATCCCACTTCCTTTGTTCTTTACTTCTTTTCTCTGCACTTATGTGAGCCTGGAGAAAAGGAGGCTCAGGGGGGACCTTCTTGCTCTCTCCAATTTCCTGGCAGGAGGGGGGACCCAGATGGGGTTGGGCTCTGCTCCCAGGGAACAAGGGACAGAAGGAGAAGAAATAGCCCCAAGTTATGCCAGGGAAGGCTTAAATTGGACATTGGGAAGCATTTCCTCAGGCACTGGCACAGCTGCCCAGGGCAGTGGCAGAGTCACCACCCCTGGAAGTGTTTGAAAAACATGTAGATGCAGCACTTGGGGACATGGTTGAGTGGTGACCGTGGCAGTGGTGGGCTCACTGTTGTTCTCGGTGATCTTAGAGGGCTTTTCTAACTCTAATGATTCCATGACTCCATGACATTTGAAAAATCATCCTCATCTTCTGCGATACAACTGGTACTTCTTTCTGGACCCCAGGTCAGAACAGTTGATCGTCCAACTGATATTCCCAAAAGCTGGAGAAGTTTTACCTTCCTGTCCTTCACCTGCAGCTCTCTGCCATGCCACAAGTAGCAGGCTGTGGTGGAGAGGGAACAGCTAATGGATACCCTTAAAAAGCAGTGTGATGACCAGAAACACTCATTTCAGATCCTGGGCTCGTCCTTGCTCATGTAACTCTAGAAGATCTCAGGATGCAGCCAGTGCAGATGAGTTGAAGCACATCCCCTGAATAAATCACCCTCCTATTGACAGAGTTTAAACTGAACTTCTCAGCCAGTGCCCCACCAGAAAGGCTACTGGGGATTGTGGCACCATCAGCAGTGACATGGGAATGGAGACAACAGGCTGGAAAACAACCCTCTTCCAGTGGGCCAGGACCCAATTTCCTTCTGTGCCTTGCTCCAGACTCTCACCAGCAGGACTGGGTGTGTAAAGCAGAGCTGAAGGAGATTCAAAGGCATCTCCTGTAAACTAAAGGATCACAGCAGGCTTTGAAAACCTCTCCCCAGCTCCCCTTTGCATCAAGTGACAGCAAACCCAGCAACACACCCCAACTCCAGCTCTGAACTAAGACCCCTGAAGGAAGGAGCCAGTGCTGCACATCCAGACAAATTTCAGCCAAGAAGGCTGAATTAAGTTACTTCAGCTCTGTCAGAGCTGGGTTTTGTTTGTTTGTTTGTTCTCTCTCCCAGCCCAAGAGACCTCCTTGTGCAATGATGTTGGTTGTTGAAAGGCTTTTCATTTCCACAGAGCTCAGAACTCCAGCCCCATTTCTCTGACCAAGCTCTACCCAACCTGTGACAGCCTCTCTCCACCTTCTGGTTAGTGGCGCTGCTTAATTAAACTGGAAAAAAAAAATCAAGGTTTCCAAAGTATTTCCCATGGAAACACTTGTGGAAAAAGCTCCCAGGAGGTTGGAGTTGGCAGGTCAGTGCTGTCCCAGCAGGGAAGGCTCCTCCTGTGAGTCACTCCGTGTTTCTGGGTGGAACCCTTCACACACGTGACACGCCTCTCCTACCTATGGAATCATTATCTCTTTATCTCCCCATCCATCTTATTTAAATTGGGATTGATGGAGTTCGACACAAACAGACAAGTCAAGGTTTGCCCATGGGAAGGCAGCCTGTGAGGACATGCCCGTGGCACAGCAGAGCTGCTGTCGTGACGTGTCCCTCGCTCCTGCAACACCCCTGGCGTCACCCAGCCCGTGTCCCCTCCACGCTGCCATGCCTACGGGTTAGGACATCTGTCAGAGCTACTTTACAAGCAGCTCTGATGTGAGGACAAGCCACAATCCACAGCACAACCCACCCTTTAATTAGAGCCACCTCCCGCTTGGAGAACACGCACAGGCAGTGGCACACGCACAGCCTTTCTCCCTCCTTCACTGACATCTGGCCACATGTGCACATCTGGTGTCCTGGAGGAGGGTGCCAACACCAGCAGATGCTGGGAGTATGACCAACAGACTGTGGAAAACCTGGAAGCCACTGTATGGATCTGGGACAGACTCTGGGGGTGCTGATTAGAGCCCTCCACGAGATACAACTCCTGGAATTAACGAATATCCCCCTGGAGCACTCAGTGGCCACGATGCCCTGGGGTTTAAGGAGTTCATTTCCCTTTTTGATGGCTATAAAGTGATGACAATCAGCGAGCTCAGAGCTCTTTCCCAACCTTCCTGATTCTATGACTCTGTGAAAGTGCATGTGCAGAGGAGAGAGAGCAGCTCACCAGCCCTCGGCTCGCAGTGAGGTTCTGCAGAGCTCCAGCACAGGCTTCCAGGGTGGCATCCTTCTTGCTCTGATCCATCAGGGACAGGTAGGTGCGGATGGCATCGGAGTGGTACAGCCAGCTGGGTCCTTTGGGTTTAAAATCCTCCTCGGGAAGGGGGACGCCGTACTCATCGTTCTACAAAGAGAGAAGAAACTGGAAGCTCAGACCCTGCTCCTCACCCGCAGCCCTCGCCTGGGGCCAACCATCACATTCCCATCCCTCTGTGGCACATCTTACCTCCATTTTCCCACTCCTGCTGTTGAAACAGCCTGTGAGAGTTTTGTCCATGTAAACGCTGCGGGCCATGTGGTTGAGCTGGGTGTATTTGTTGGGAACCTCGGCATCCAGGCGGTAGGAGAGGTTGTGCAGGATGCAGATGCAGTTCTCCACAGACTGAATCGCCCCCAGAATAAAAAGGCAAACATCACATTAGGCAGAAAAAGAGGGAGCAGCACCTGCTATAGCTCCAGAGAGGACATGGACAGGGCCATAACCAGCTTTCTTCAGCTGCTGCACCACGTCTGCTCCTGATCCTGCGTCAGGAAGTGAGGGATGGGAAGGAAGAAGGAGATGGGATGGACGTGAAGGAAGGCCACAGAGCCCAGATGCTGCAGTGTGGATCAGTGAGGTGACTGGCTCAGTGAACCTTGTTAGGTCTCACTGCCACAGACAAGTTGGCAAACAAGAAAAGAGAGGGTGAGGGTGGTTAGATCAAACCATGAAGTGCCAAATCTTGCCATAGCCAGTTTTCAAGGACTTTATCCAAGACCAGGTGACACTTTTTACCAAGGACATGCTTATTAGCCTCCTTTACCTGGATGTCAGAGCGCCCAGTGGAAAGAGCAGGGGAGAATTTCAGCTGGGTACCCATAACCAACCCCAAAATGTGGTTACATTTCCAAAGGGCTGTGCTCCGTATGTGCTGCTGAAAGTGGCCTTCTTGGAAGGGCCATCCCTCAAAGAGGATTTGAGATAATTTGAAATAATTTTGGCACTTTCCTGGGCATTGAGGACTTTTGGGTGTTGAACTCCTGCAAATGTGGCTATAAACATGATTTTAGCCAAGGCAAATGTTGTTTACACCCAGCAAGGAGGGTAAAGGGACCGGCAGAAAGACACCAGTGTGATGCCAATCCAGAGATTGTTCACTTGAGTCCTGCTGGATGAAGAGATGTGGTGGTGGGAAGAGCAGGAGATGGAGATTAGGGTGCTGGAAGGATCCCAAGGTGGGAAGGGAAGGGAAGAGAGGAAAGCATACTGGGGACTTAGGAGCCAAAGTATTTTGGTGTATCTTTGGGAACAGAATATTTTAAACCCCAGCTCTACTTCAGGCCCAGAGGACTTGTAATCTTACAACAGATCCCACTGGGGCTTGGAAGGACAAGAGCAGCCACAGAGAGTCCAGTCCCCTCTTGTGCTTGTTTGAATGGGATTTTGAGATATTGCCAAAGTTATTAATTACAGAGCTGAACTGCAGCAAACAGCTCAGGGGGAGCATCTGGTACCTTGTCATCAGGTCGGTTGGAAGCCACGCAGTTCTGGGCATAAGTCATGACAGAATCAATCAAACCAGGGTAATTCCTCATGGTTTGGCGCCCCATGTCTGCAGAACTCAGGTTTCTGAAGGAAGTCACCAAGGACCATGTGAGGAGAGAAGGAGACACAGTTAGTTGGGCTCAGCTCTGGTTTTGTCACTGAATTCAGGGATCTTTCTGTAGATTCAGCAGGGCTGATGTCCTGCTCTCATTCTGGAGGTCTCCTGTAGGACTGTGCTGGTGCACAGCTCTCTTGTTGTTCTTTAAGATTGATTTAACCTGGGAAATTGCCCTCTTAAGGAATTCTGCAGAGAAGACACTCTTCTAGTGAGAGGAACCAGCCTTGGGGGCTGTGCCTGTGCCATTACACCCACCCAGTGCCTCCTGCCAGAGGCAAGACTGGCTAAAGACCATCTGGGGTCACTGGGATCACCAGGAGGGTGGATGTGGCTGTAAACACAGAGCAACAGCAGCGTCTGAGTGTGGCACGGGGCAGACACACTGGGGAGCAACAACAGCTCTGACCAGAGGCACTGACCACCTTGGGAGGGTGTAATGGATCTCTGGCACCGCTGGCTGCCACGACAGGGGAGTTTCCCATAACAGGAAATGTTTTTTCGGTTGTTCTGTTGTGTTTCTTTTTCTTCCCTGTTTTATTGCCTTGTAGCTTGCAAATGAAAAACAAAGAGAGGCTGGCAGTCGTTGTGAGATATTCACTCCAGGCGTTCCAGAACTGGATTTGATGTTCACTGTGATTTGCAGCCTCCTCATTAACATGGATTCATCTGCAATCCAGAAATGCTTGAGCAGCAATGGCTCGAGCCCAGGGCAAACCCAGCGCTGTTCTCATCTCTGTGTTATGATGTGGCAGGGCAGTGAGTCACAGCAACCCCGGCTCAGCCCTTGGGGCAGGGGCTCCACACTCAACTGCCCAGCTCTCCCCACTCTCCTTGCCCCCCAGTCCTGCTCCCTTTGGAGTTTGAGCTCCCTCTCTGACCTGCATCTGCCAGTCTTCCCTGGGAGGGTTGGGCGCTGCTGCCACAGGCTGTGATTTGTAAATCTCAGCAGGCAGAGCCTGCCTTGAGTTAAAGTCCACAGAAAGCTCCTTTCACAAGCTGTCACCACACTCTTTCCCTCATCTTATTGGGGTATTTTGTGGCGTTGGTGGCTTGAGATGGCCTTAAAGTCGAGCATCTCATACACAACCCAGCGAAGGTGCCTGCAACGCCAGGGAAGGGAGCAGCACCCACTGCGTGTCCGGGAGCAGCACCCACTCCTGTCAGACACAGCTCTCAGCCACAGAAGACGATGGTATCACGTCTCCAGAGGCCCCTGCTGCCTTCACCCAGGTGGTTTCCCAAGCAGGTCCAGCTCCTGCGAGCCGCATGTCTGCGAAGGGCGCGGCCGCGCTGCGCTCCCTGCGGGAGAGCTGCACTGGATGAAAGTGCCTAATTATACAGGGAAGGTTCCTTTTCCCCACTTGTTCCCATTGAGACAAGGAGCTCCCATCCAAGTGGAGGAGGGCGGTAGGAGAAACAGCAAGTCAGGGCGAAGATCCTCTGCAAAAGGGCTCTGGCTTTCCTGGGAGAAAAATAAACTACTCCGGGCTCAGGCTGTGCCTCCTGTTCTGTAGCTGAGCTGCCTGATGGAAAGAGCCAGGAGAAGTCCGGGGTGCTGGGACTGATCTGGGCTAAAACAGTTATTAAAATAAGTGGGAAAATGCTTGTTTTTTTCCCACATAGAGGATTCTTTTTGTCACCCAGCACCCAAACCTGTTTGTTTGCCAGCAAGTAAAATCTCCTCTGGAAGCCTCAAAAATCTAAAGGCAAAACGTGCCCAGTTTCCTGGTCTGGGCTGAACCCTGACAGCTTTCAGTATTGCACAGACCAACTTACATTTTGTTTTTGAGAAGAGACTTAGCAAGAACAAAATTTAAAAAGAGAAAAGCTACCCCAAAAGTATTTTACACGTAATTTTTTTCGTGCACCTTCTCTGAGGAAACCTTTCTCAAGGGGAATGTCTAATTAGCACATTTAGAGTGAGGCTTCAGCTTGTTGTTAGAGGATTTGGTTGGCTTCAGCTTCTGCCAGCAGACACAAGCTGCAGGAGGGCCCTGCTTGGTGACTCACCTCAAACACCCTGTGGCATTGAAGAACACCTCTGGGTCAATGATTTCTCTTGTCCTGTTGCAGCTGCCGTCAGACCAGCCAGAGAAAGGGATGATAACACAGTCTGTGAGGACGGGGAGGGCCTCCTGTATCAATTCTTCTTTTAATTCGTCAGTGGAGGAGAGGTTCCAGAGCAATCCTAGGGTGGAGGTGGAAGACAAGCTCAAGCAGAGGGTCACTGTGCACTGGAAACTTTCTTTTGGGCAGAGTGAACTCCGGCACCAAAGTCCTGCCTCGCCCCACCCCTCTGTGAGCTAAGGGTGCAGAGCCTGCCCTAAACCCAGTCTCTGTCCCTCCCTATGGGACACAGGCAGGACAGGCCCCATGTGGAGATGGCCATCTAAGCACCCCCCTCCTCCCAAAATTGGTGTTTATTGCCATTAGGTTGCAGGGGGAGGGCATCTCTCCAGGCATCTCATAAAGGCTTGCACATGAGACCTCAGACAGAGCTGAGGGTGATCTGCACCAAAAAATTCACATCAGTCCCTCAAGGAAAGGTGAGACATGAGTTAGAGAACCTGCCCAACCATGCTGGGGCTCCCAGCACCCTCGACTTCCCCCAGCTCAATGGCCAGGGGTGCAGGAAGGCAGGGGAATGGCAGGGTGACCATAACTGTGGGGGAAAACTGGGGCAGGGGCTTCTCCAGGGGCACTTTTGAAGTGAGGAACCCTTGTGGGACACTGAAGGGCCAGGACCACCTCTGCCTTCTGATTTAGGTCACCGTTTGGTGCAAGAGGAACATAAAACACCCTCTTTGGGGTATGGCAGCCCCTTGGCTGTGGGGCTGGAGTAACACATGCCCCTGGCAGCGGGGAGCTCGGTGCTGCTGAGGGCTGGGCTCCTGTGGGTACCTGTCAGCTGTTTCTGGATCTCGGTGTTCCCCGTCCTCCGCAGGAGGCTCACACACTCCCTGATCCCGTTCTGCCGCCGGGTCTCGATCTTGTTGGTGGGATTCTTGAAGACCAGGTTCCGGAGCGCCCCGGCCGCTGCCCGCTGCACGTTCTGGTTGGTGCTGCGGAGCAGCTCCACGAGCTTGGCGATGCCCCCCAGCCGATAGACCTGCCCAGGGGAGACAGGCTGCCATCAGCTCGGGGTGCTGGGGCAGGGACACCAGGGGGTGACACAGCAGCACAGGGAGTCACGGGGCACGTGCTCAGGGCAGCTGGACAAGCAGAGGTGGCAAGGAAGGATGGCCAGAGGTGGCATGTCACAGACTCACAGAATCACAGAACGTGCTGAGCTGGAAGGGACCCACAAGGATCAGCCAGTCCAACACTCAGCCTTGCACAGGATCATCCCCAAGAGTCACACCATGAGCCTGAGGGCATCATCCAAACCCTCCTGCAGCTCTGGCAGCCTTGGGGCTGTGCCCACTGCCCTGGGGAGCCTGGGCAGTGC
>JAWWMO010000078.1:404944-427301 GCA_035047845.1 Dendrocincla fuliginosa | reverse complement strand
GGCAGGCCCTGGCACAGGTTGGGCAGAGAAGCTGTGGCTGCCCTTGGATCCCTGGAAGTGTCCAAGGCCAGGCTGGACAGGGCTTGGAGCACCCTGGACTGGTGGAAGGTGTCCCTGCCCATGGCAGGGGGTGGAATGAGATGGTCCTTAAGGTCCCTCCAACCCAAGCCCTTCCCTGATTCTGTGATTCCAGCCATTCCACCTCACACTGTGCCTGTAGGGTTCAGGAGGATGCTCACGTGCAGCCAGGCAACCCCACGCCCTGAATTTTAGCCTGAACTTCTCCTCCCTACTGTGGAATGAGTCTGCCTGTCTGAGGCCAGGCCTTGGGAGCCATTCTTTCATCTTACAGCAAGGAAGGAGGGATGGGAGGGAGGAAAGGCAGCACTGGTGCTCCTGCCAGGCCCAGGCAGCAAGTGCTCCCCTGCACTGGCAGCACCTGTGAATTAATAATTCTGGCTCATCAGTTCTCAACCCACAGTATGTTTTAGGAACAACAATTGGAATATCCATCAGGCCTCACAAACAGGTAAATAAACAGCTTTAACCTCTTATTTCAGCTGGAATAAAACTGGTTCTAGAGAGAAAGTCAAAATGGAGCTATCCCAGCCATCAGTCGTGAGTCCTTTTGTGTCTTTGCCTTCCACAAACTCTTTAGCTAAACAGGAAAGGTCCCTCCCCTGCTCCTGCTCTCCAGAGAAGCAGAAGCACAGAGCAAGGTGTTCCAGCACCAGGAATGGTGCTCTGATCCCAGCTCTGCCTCTCCTCGGCAGAGGACACCGGGGGGTTTCTGCTCCTGCATCTGAGGACGCCATCAGTTCATTACCTGGCGCTCTCTTTTTTTCTTTCTTTCCCTTGCAATTTGTTTGTTTCTGGAGCAGCAGACAGAGAGAAGTGCAGGGCTCCGTATAAACACGTCAGGAGCAGGTTTCTCCCAGGCTGGAGGGCAAAGCACGGGCGATGCAACATGACAGGTCCCACCCTGAGTGATGGGTGGGGAAAACTCTTGGTGCTGCTTGCGAAACGCTCCAGCTCCAGCTGCCTCCTGCACCCTCCGTTGCAGGGAGAAAAATTGCAAAACCAGCAAATATATTGTTTATCTATTTCTGAACTGCTCTTTCCCACCCCACTTGGGTGCTCCCTTTCCCCTCCGGTTTTTCATCTGGTTTTTTGTTTGTTTGTTTATTGGGGTTTTTTTTTCATTCAGCTGAGATTTAGGTCCTGATGGTTTGGTTTGTTCTGGACAGAGAAGACAATGCCAAGATTGCTCCTCCAAAGTGTAAAGCCTCTTGCAAAACCTCACAGGGACACCAGCAAAGACGTGCAATGACTATAAATCTTTGTTTTCTTTCATAAGATTGCCCAAACCACTCTGTTTTGGGGCTCTTTTAAACTTGAATGCGTCGTCACAGGAAATGACAAATTTAGACCTGAAATCCTTATGGAACAAAGTCCCCACTGACCATGAGAGATGTTTGTCCGTGGAGACAAAGCCAGGCAGGGCTACAGAGAGCATTCCCTTCCTGTGGGGACACCTCCAAAGCACATAAGGCACGTGGGAGGGAAAGCTCTGCAACCTTCTCCTACGAAGGACATTTGGCTAAGAATTTTCATTCTCTCCAGAGCAGAGGGATCACCAAAGTGTCTGTTTTCCATTAGTGCCATAGTGGACATCATTGCTACAGAAACCCAGCGGGGTGGGCAGGGCAGGGCAGAGCCCGAGGCTCCAGCAGTGGGGCCTGGGCAAAGCAGTGGTGGGCACTGCTGGACCAGCAGCCACTGGTGCCCAGGGCTGTGCCAGGACCCAGCTCAGTTAACTGCTTTGATAGGAGCACCATCAGACCTGCCAGATATTCCAGGGCTGCTCTCAGAGATGTTACTCCCTTAAGCAGTGCCTGGGTAAGGAAGACACGGAGATGCTGGAGCGTGTCCAGGGAAGGGAATGGAGCTGGGAAGGGGCTGGAGCAGCAGGAGAGGCTGAGGGAGCTGGGGGGGCCCAGCCTGGAGAAAAGGAGGCTCAGGGGGGACCTTCTCCCTCTCCAGGAGTCCCCACAGGAGGGTGGGATGGGTGGGGGTCAGGCTCTGCTCCCAGGGAACAGGGACAGGATTAGAGAAAATGGCCTCAAGTTATGCCAGGGGAGGTTCAGGTTGAACATCAAGAGGATTTTCTTCCTTGGAAGGGTGGTCAGGCCTTGGAAGGGGCTGCCCAGGGAGGTTTGGAGTCCCCATCCCTGGAGGTGTCCAAGTGGCACTCAGTGCTCTGGGCTGGGGGACAAGGTGGGGATCAGTCAAAGGTTGTACTCGATGCTTTTGCAGATCTTCTCCAACCTTAACCATTCTGTGCCTCTGTGAGAGCCCCAGGCTGAGGTCAGCTCTGTGGGGATGAGGGTCTGCTCGTCCCATTGGACATGGGGCACCCCAACATCCCAGATTCCCTACTCAGCACCCCAGGGCCTTGTTTGGTCCTTCTTTGGGACTGTCCTCTGGGGACATGTTGTGACTTACACCCCTGCCCTTCTGGTGGGTTTCCTTCTTGTGGAAGCAGCAGCACCTTGTCCTGGTACTGCCTCATCTTGATTGTGCCAAGACAGACCTGGCACCTGGGAATGCCCCCGACCATCTTACAGGGGTGGACTTGCCAACCCAGCAGAGCCAGGCAGGGTGGGAATTGAGCCCAGAGGGTCTTTGCTGATGGCACTCCACGTGCTGCCTTCCATGGTGTTTGGCATTTGGCTGTGCATCTCCAAAGCTGTGCCTGCAGTTGGGGTGAGCACTGCAACCCATGGACCACCAGGCTGTGGCTTTGAGCCCACTGCTGAACACACCCTGTTTAAAAGGTGGTGTTGAGGTGTCAGAGTCAAGGGTGCAGCTCATGCTGGGGCTTCTCCTGCTCTGGGTGCCCAGGTCAGCTTCCTTAAACCCCCCCAGGTTGGGCTGTGTAAACCATGGTCACCACTGGACCTGCTGTGGACCTGAGGCATCACTCAGGCCTTCCATCAGGATGTGGTACAGCTCCTGGGGGACGGATTTGGGAACTGCTGGCCACTCCCAACTCACACTGTCAACAGGGTGACAAGTGTCCCTAGGGGTCTTCAGGGCTTGATGGCACCTGGATTGAAACATCAGCTGACACCGAGAGGTTGTCACATAATGCTGCTACTACAGTGAGTATCTGCTTGAGTAGGTACTCACTGCAGTGCCAGGTACCACGATGCTGCAAGCAAGGCCCTCCACAAGAGCAATAAACAGAAAATAATCTTTAATAAAGGGCAAATCAAAGGTTTTAGCCACAGAATCATGGAATCATTAAGGTTGGAAAAGCCCTCTAAGATCATCGAGTCCAACCATTCCCCCAGCACTGCCACGTTCACCACTAACCCATGTCCCCAGGTGCCACATCCACACATCTTTTGAACACTTCCAGGGGTGGTGACTCCACCACTGCCCTGGGCAGCTGTGCCAAGCTGACTGATCCAGAGAGAGAGCTCCTCCTCCAGATCTATCATTTCTTTTGCTCCAATATTTCAGCTATCCAATATTTCGCTATCATAAGGTTGGGAAGAAAATACAGAAGCCAAAAGCAAGACACATTTCCAGGAAGACACCAAACAAGGCAAAAGGAGCAAGCCATGGGTGAGACAGGAAACCTCCTGTCCTTTAGGGTCACCATCTAAGGCAATGTCTTAGATTAAGGCAATGTCTTAGATTAAGGTAATTTAAGGGCAGTGTCTCAGTTGCAAATGCTGCAGAGCAACAACATGGACATGGATTCCCTGCTACACCTTTTTAACTCCAGGGGTATTAAGAGGAACTAGATAATTTCCCTGAAATATCTGAATTTGCCTCTGCACCTCAAAGGGCTCTGCTACTTTTGAGACACATTCACAGCTCCGAATCCAGCTGGAAAGAAGTCCAGCAATTTGTCTTCAAAAATAGATTTGCTTTATCTTTGTTTTCATGTCTTACAAGGCAGCAGTTGCAAACAGAAAACATTTTTTTTAGAAAGAACCTGCACAGACTTCAAAGAGGTCTGTAGACCAAAGCTGAAGTTAAGCCAAGCTGGGGGCTGGTCGTGGACATGTGTAAACCTTTAATACTCTCTGGAAGAAGCAAAACAGAGGAGGTTCCCCAGAGTGGTTGGGGACTGTGATGTCTGTTGAGCTTATTAAGCAGATTTAGGCTTGAGGTTATGTGTTCCAATGTGCCAGTGGCACTCGGGACTCATCACCCAGAAGAGCAGCCTGTTATGGGACTGCTCCCATCCAGCTCCCAGTGGCAGGAGGTGGCAATCCAGAGGGGCTGATTCATCCTGACCTGACAGATCTCCAAGATAGAGGAGATGAATCACCTCCTCGTACCTCTCTCTTTGTTGGCCAGGGGAGGAGCCCAGACGACTTGTTAGGACTAAATGGCTGATTTTCAGATAGACACAGTTAGGTAAGACGAATTTTCCTGTGAATCCTTCACAAGTCCCAGTCTTTCACAAACAGTTCAGGTCCTGAACACCTTTACCAAAAATTTCTAGAAGGAAAGGCTTGTAAGACCCTGAAATTTGGAGGAAGACCTTCCCTCAGCAGTAAGTGCAGAAGAGTCCTTCAGAGAAGAGCCAGAGCTGCTGAAGCCCATGGTGAGCCACAGGTCACTGACCTGCTGTCCACGGGGCTCTGGTGTGTAATGATCATCATCACCTGCCAAGCTGCTCACCAGAACACCAGCACAGCTGACTGAAACCCCCGCCTGCCTAACATCTGTCCAGCTGTCACAGTGATCGGGAAGATCAGGAGTTAACAGGATTAAACAATAATCCTCCTACAAGCAACACTGGCTGCAGTGCCATGTTCCCACCATGTGCATGAGCTGAAGGAGCTCGGGCAGAGCTGGGGCTTAGTTCCCTCTCTCTTTCTCAAAAAATCCATCCAGAAACTACTGGAATGGCTCAAATAGAACAATTTTACTGACACAAGGGATAAAAAACTCCATTCAGGAATCACAATAGACGACAGCAATATATCATTGAAACAAAACATCACAATCATTTCACTTCGGAAGCTCAGAGGCTCCATCTCTGCCTCAGGAGGTGCCTCAGCTGCAAATTTCTGGTGGCCACAAAAGGCCTGTCTGTTTGCCATGCCCAGCCCCTTCTGCAGGGCCCCATCACTGCATTAGGGATGGGGAGAGGACTGTTAAATGGATGGACCTTTGCTCTGAGCTATCACACAATCCCAGGAAAGTTTAGGTTGGAAGGAACCTTAAAGACCATCCCATTCCACCTCCTGCCATGGGCAGGGACACCTTCCACTAGCCCAGGTTGCTCCAAGCCCTGTCCAGCCTGGCCTTGGACACTTCCAGGGATGGGGCAACCACGGGGTAACCTTTTCCAGGGCCTCTCCACCCTCACAGGGAACAATTTCTCCCCAATATCCCATCTAACCCTGCCCTCTGGCAGTGGGAAGCCATTCCCTGTGTCCTGTCACTCCAGACCCTTGTAAATAGTCTCTCTGCATCTTTATCAGCTCCTTCAGGTGCCAAAGGGCTCAGTGAGGTCACCCCAGAGCCTTCCCTTCTGCAGGCTGACCAATCCCCATTCCCTCAGCCTTTCCTCCCTGCAGAGCTGCTCCAGCCCCTGGATCAACTTGGTGGCCTCCTTTGAACTTGCTTTTCCAGCTACCACACTCCCCCTTTTGGTGGCAGAAGCCCTGCTGTCTGGGACTTCACCAGCACAGCAAAGGACATTGAAACAAATCAACAGACAGGCTGGAAATCAAAATTTCAAAGACACTCCAGTGCTCCCAGTTCTCCCAGTGAACATGCAGCAAACACAGTGGTGCGAACCCAGCGAGAGACACCACTGCCTTGAAGCAAAAGTGCTGCACCAAGGCCATTAGGAAGGGCACAGGGAAATCCTTCTGAAGCCCAGGAATGCTGTGAACAAACAGGCAGAGGATCCAGCAGGTACCAGGAAAAGCTGCAACCCTCTGTCTGTGTGCTTGAAGCCAACAAAAGCACCTTTCCTGGTTCAAGCCTTTGATGGTTGACTGGGAGCTGCTTTGCAGTCACAGAGCTGTTGAAAGGAGCCCTTTCCATTCCTCATATTCAAATCCCCGAGCTGAATTGCTCCTTTCTGCTTTAGAGCTGATGAAAAGCAAGGGAGAAACAGAACGCAGGGCTGAGGTGGAACACGAGCAGGAGTTGTGCCAGCAGGCTGAGGAGTGGTTTGGAGTGAAGTTGTCACCAAGGACACGACCAGAACCTCTGTGGGATGTGCCCAAAGACAAGGACTGGCTCACCTGTGCTTTTCCTGGAGATGTGTAATAATTTCTTTGGAAATCACCAGGGAAGAACTGAACATTTTTTTTCCAAGCACAGAGAATACCTGGGAAGAGTCTACACTAACCTGAGGTTGGGAATAGCAACACAGATACAGTGCAGATCCCCTGGTCATCTCTCCTCAGCCACATTAATGTCCTTCAAAGGGACATTTTGGTGCACAGGGACAAAATGTTCTCCAACCCTGAAATGAGCTTTTAAGAGTCTGAGCCCAGCACTGATCCTTCAGACAGCTTCAAACCCCTTTCATATCAATGCACAAAACCAAACTAAACCTTGTCCCCACCAGAGTCCCCGAGCAACAAAACACAGGTGGAGGGTCCTTGACCATCCCCCTCCCTTGCACTGAAGGACGTTCTAAGAGAACACAGTGATGTGTAATCTCTCCTGGGGCAGTCTCTCAAGGCCTGTGACCTCTCCACATGACTCTTAGAGATTCTTTCTCTACAGGCACCTCAGAGCAAGCCACAGTTCCCAGATAAAAGGGAATCTTACCGGGTATCCCCAGTTGCTGTTTCCTGTTTGGGTTTTGGTGTAGTAGCTGCCCCGGGATGTCCCGTAGCCATAACCATCAGCTAAACCATCATACATGGAACCTGGAAAGGGGAAAAAATGTGTTCAGCAGGAGAAAGTATTCCCATCAGGCATCAGTATTCCCATCCCAGCAGGATTCCCATCCCAGCAGTATTCCCATCAGGCATCAGTATTCCCATCCCAGCAGGATTCCCATCCCAGCAGGATTCCCATCCCTGCAGGATTCCCTTTCAGAGCACGGAGCGATTTTTTATCCAGCAAGTTTAGTTAAGGAATAGTAACAGTTATAAATCTCAACAGGAGCATAGGAAATAGAGGCAGCAAGTTGAGCCCTTGCCATTGCAGGCAGCTCATAGAAGCTGTTTATTCCAGAAGAGCTCTTGGAAGCTCCAGCCCTCAGATCACAGGTGACACACCAAGGTTTTCAGCACAAAAGACCAGGAGCCACAAAATCTACAGCAGAGGAGGAGAAAGAGTCAGAGAGCATGGAATGGTTTGGGTTGGACCTTAAAGACCATCTCATTCCACCCCCCTGCCATGGGCAGGGACACCTTCCACCAGCCCAGGGTGCTCCAAGCCCTGTCCAACCTGGCCTTGGACACTTCCAGGGCTGGGGCAGCCCCAGCTTCTCTGGGCACCCTGTGCCATCCCTGCCCACCCTCGTGGCAAGGAATTTTTTTCTAATACTTAATATAAACCTTCTCTCAGTCAGTGTGAATCCATCCCCCCTTGTCCTGTCACTCCAGGTCCTGCAGGCTCTCTCCAGGTCTAGAAGGCCACCCCAAAGCTTCTCTTCTCCAGGCTGAACCATCCAAATTCCCTCACTCAGCCTTTCCTCCTAGCAGAGCTGCTCCATCCCTCTCGTCAACTTGGTGGCCTCCCCTTTGCTATACGAGAGGGACTTGATGATATTTTGTGCTGCACACCCTGGAAGGTCTGACCCTGGGACACATTTCTCTCCTTCTGACTTGTACATCAACACAGTTTTCCTCTCTGAAAGCAAACCCACCCCTGACCCTTTCACCATCCTCCCTTTCTGTGTCTGGATCCTAAAATTCCCATCAGCACAGACAGCCTGAGGAAGGCTCACTAACATCAATAAATAATCAATAACACATGGGGATCTAAAATGGTAAAGCCTTAAAAAGCCTAATTTCACTTCTTTAAATTTCAATCTCATCTCTGAAAGCTCACTTGGTGTGTTTGCACTTTCTTTTCCTGAAAATGTATTCAGCTCCCTCATTATTTTTGGGATGCCAGGAAGAAAAGTGAGACCAGATTTCAGAGGGTTTTTAAATACCTTGGATCAGGAGGAACCCATCAGTCATTCCTACTATTTCCCAGTGCTTTAACCAAAGTGTTTGGGTTTACCTATCCCAGCCCTTCCAAAAGCAGCCTTTGGCAGTGCAAACCTTGGATCCCTCCCAAAAATGTTTCCCTCAATGCTGCATTCATCACTACCACAAAAATATGAAGCGAGTCATTATTTTTCCACAGTGGAATTTCCTTCACCCCCTTCAGATGGTCCAAAAGAGTTTAAGGTCATTTAAGTTTCCTTTCCCAAAGTGCTCATGGATTGTGGCATCCCAGGTCCCGTTATGAGGAAGTGCCAACCCTGCACCCCAATTAACTTCCAGGGGAAGCTCTGAATGTCTAACAAAGTACAAAATCAGGACCTACCTGTCTTAGCTGATGCTCCTAAACTGGTGGGTAATGTCAGGAATACCCTAATCTCTGCGATTGTTTGATAAGACTCATCTCTTAGATAAACTGGATAAGCTCGACCACAAAGGCCCCGAAGCCACTCAGGTCTTCTACAGCCACTGATCCTTGGAATAAACCTGATTTATTGCCTTGCCCGAGGCTCCCAGAACCTGTTATGGTGATTTGGTTTGTGGCTAAAAATTCTTGCATTTTCTCAGGAAGATCATTCCCGTGGATGTGGGTATAAATAATGAGATTTGCTTTCTATTGTCAACAAGAGAGAAGCAAATCTGCAGGGGTGGGAGCAGCTGGAGAACATCTCCCAGTGCAGAACAGGCAAGAGTGAGGTGATTTCACCTGTGCAGGAAACCACAGGACCTCATTTTCCACAGCCGTGGTGGGCATTGCTCCTTACTGACATGTCTCCAGCCCTGATTGCTTCAGATATAAAAAGCTGCAAAGAACTTGCTCACAAATCAAGGAAATGGCCATGGACCTGCCATGGGACACTGAGACAGGTCCTTCACCTTGTGCTCCCTCCCCAGCCTGGCATTTTCCATAAACTGCACAGCAGGGATTCATTCCTCAGCTGCAGAAAGGCAGAGCTGGAAGTGGGAAACCTAAGAACCATAATTCTGAGCGCAAAGAGAATTCCCTGGGGATTCCTCCTTGGAATCCACCTCTTGTTCTCTGTTAACACCATCGAACAGCATTTTCCTGACCCCGTTAGTGAGCAGGGGCAGGAAAGGGTTTCCAGGGCTTCTCACAGGTCCATCTGGTCAGTCCTCCCTGGGGACCACACTTTTCCTTGCAGGATCCGTTCTAGCCATGCCCTGCACTGAAGACTCTGGGACAGAGCATGGAGACACCAAAAAATAAGGCAGTTTTGGCACATCTCTCATTTTCTTGTATAAATTCATCGCTGAATTCGAGAGATCAGGCAGTTCACGCAAGTTTATGTTCTTTGGTTGTGGAAGAGTTGCCTTCACCTCCAAGAACTTGTATATAAGAGCTTACAATGCCTAATTATATAGAGCCTCAAATGTTCAAGGCATTCTGAAGTCACCTTGCTGGTTGGAGAAGATGCCTCTCCTGCCACCCCACAACTCTGATTTATTGCTTGGAGAGCTCAGTCTGAAGGCCAGGAAGAACCTGGGGATTTTCTGATGTCTGAAGAAAATATCACCTTTATTTTTTTCTGAAAGTTTGTGCACTTCTGTGCCTGGTTCATCTTGAGAACCGTCTTGGACGTGTCACCAGCCCTCAGGGAGAGGAAGAACATTCCTCTTTCCAGTCACCTCAAGGGTAAAGAGCAGACAAGCTGCTCAAAGGTCCTCACAAACTGAGATAAAACCAGATAATCTGAGAAAAACCATCTTGACAGGGGGTGGAAATGCTCTTTGGGGGGAGATGCCTGCTGGCTCTTCTTCCTGGCCGTGTCCATACAGCTGTGTCCCATTTGTCATTGTCCAAACAGCTCTTTGGGTCTCTGAAGTGCCCACGTGCACTTGGACAACCAGAGAGCCAATTACAACCACTGTATTCACAGTAGAGAACAGAGAATTGTGGAATTGTTAAGGTTGGAAAAGCCCTCCAAGATCCAACCACTAACCCAGGACTGCCTTCACCACTGTGCCATGTCCCCATGTGTGTCCATGTGTGTTTTCAACATTTCCAAGGCTGGTGGCACCACCACTGCCCTGGGCAGCTGTGCCAGGGCCTGACCACTCTTTCAGGGAATAAATTTTCCCTTCATCTCCTCTGGCAGAACTTGAGGCCCTTCCCTCTCCTCCTGGCCCTTGTTCCCTGGGAGCAGAGTCTGACCCCCACCTCCCTCCCTGCTCCTGTCAGGGAGTTGTAAAGAGTGAGAAGGTCCCCCCTGATCCTTGTTTTCTGAGCCCCCCCAGCTCCCTCAGCTGCTCCTCGTACCAAAGGATCCTCTACAGATGGGACAGAGGCAGAAAAGATGTGGGTCAAATGACTCAGATGAAGCTCAGACTCCCAATGCCCACACCATGCACAGAAACTCCCCCCAAGGGCTGCTCAGGCTCCCTCTCCCCACTTTATCATTCCCCCAAGGCATTTCCTTCAAAACTTGGTCTATTTAAAATCTCATTTACCTTCAGTGGGACAAAATCTAATTACAACAGGTAAGAATTGCAAGATCTTGCACTTGCACCCCTGTGAGCCCCCTCTACGTTCTCCCCCTGCCTTCATCCTCCTCTTCATCCCTATTATGGATCATTGTAGAGCATACTGAGACTTCCATAACCCAATATACCTGTTCTTGATGAGTTATTTACTTTCCTCAAAGGCAACTTCCCTCCCTTGAAGCTGAGAGGCTGATGGCAAGGAAAAGACTTGGGTTAAAAGTGCCATTTTCCCAGCAGGACAGCAAGAGGCTTCAGCTGGACACACAAAGCCAACATGGAGCATTGTGGAAAAGGATGCATGTTAATAAATATTAATCTGTGGCAGGGAAAGGCAAGACAAGAACCAGGCACTGGTAGTGCAGGCTAGACAAGTTAAATCATAAACTATGCACGGCTTTCAAACAATAAGGATGATTAAACATAGGAAAAACATAGCAAGAGAAGAGGGCCTGTGGGAGGCACAAAGCAAAGCCTGGGTGCCTTCTAGGAGAGAAGTGGTAACAAAATCCCCGTTGTTGAGATTCTTGGAGGAATGGCCAAACTTCATTTCTGCCTTCTGGCCCAAGAACTAAAGAGTTTGGGTATTTATTTCTACCCAAATAATCTGAGGTTTGTGGAAGAGTGGGAGACTCACTGAATCATCTCACGGTGGGGGAAAGGTGCAGAAGTCTTCAAAAGACTTGCTATCCCCCAAATCTCCTCCTCCCTTCACATCAGAGTGCTGCCCCCATCAAAACTAGGTGGGATCCCATCAGAGCTCGGTGGGATTTCTCCCTTCTCAACCACAGCCAGCACAGGAACTGTCTCAACCCCAGCCCAGCCATGGGACAGTTGGATGTGACACTCCTTGGTTGGGTTTCCTCAGTGACAAGTCACAGGCAGAAGTTTTCTTTAGCCAGAGGACTTTGCAGACCAGCACTGTTGGCTACGAGGAGCTGGTTGGGCTTGGCCTGGCCTTTTCTCCTGCTCTGCCACTGAAATTCATTTTCCCTGGAAATTTGCATTACTCACAAATTCAGTGGGAGCCATCCAGTCAGCTGTTCCCATGGGGAGAAGGACAGATGTGCCTTAGGGCAGATCCCACAGACCCAAAACCCAAGGCAGGCAGACCTCACAAATGTAAAACCCAGAGGGCAGACCCCACAGACCCAAAACCCAAGGATGGAAGACCCCACAGTCCTAAAACCCAAGGCGAGCAGACCCCACAGACCCAAAACCCAAGGAGAGCAGACCCCACAGTCCTAAAACCCAAGGCGAGCAGACCCCACAGACCTAAAACCCAAGGAGAGCAGACCCCACAGTCCTAAAACCCAAGGAGAGCAGACCCCACAGTCCTAAAACCCAAGGAGGGCAGACCCCACAGTCCTAAAACCCAAGGCAGGCATACCCCACAGACCCAAAACCCAAGGAGGAAAGACCCCATAAACCCAAAGCCCAAGGAGGGCAGGCCCCACAGACCCCAGAGACCCCAGAGACCCCAGAGACCCCACAGACCCCACAGACCCCAGACCCTGCACTCATCCTTGGGACCACCCGTGGCTGCTGTGCTGAGACAAGGCCCCACTGTGGGTGCAGGTAACTGGTTTCTCCTGACTGTCCTACCCCAGCGCACACCATTTTGAGTCCAGACTGATCACCTCACCCTGTTGGGGCTCGTGCCCACACTGGGTGACACCAGATGTTCAGAGAGTGGCCACAACACCATGACCTGCTGGACTCCAACCAACCAACTCATCTTCTGTATCCATCAATCATCAGGATATTGAGGGAGCGTGCATTGACCCTCTTGAGGAACTCCAGTTATGGGATGCAACACCACCCATCCCTGCTGTGTGCAAGAGGGGTCCCTGTCCATGTTCCCCATCCCACACACACAGGATCACAGTTCCTGAGGCTGGGGCAAGTTCTGGGCTGTTCTTCAGCTCAGGCTCAAACCACAGATCAAAACAGACACCTGGAGCTGGACCAGCATCTGCCCAGACACACACAGGGAACTGTCTGGGTGCAGAGGGAACAAAGCACTCGGGCTTTTGTCAGGGGGCTTTGGGAATCCCTCAGCTTGTGGTGCCTTTGAGAAGCATCTTTGAGAAATCCCAGGTCACTGGTGTTGGAGGAGCATTGGGACAGGCAGGATCCACATAGCCTTTTTTCTCCTCAGGTCTGTCTGGCTAATCTTTGGCCAACAGCAGTAAAACCCCCTGTTTGATGCTTTAGTTTGACCCACTCAGGCACCAACCAGGAGAAAACCCTGGGAATAAATGGCAATAAATAAATGGGAATAAATGGCAACCTCTCGCCCTTCTGAGATTCCATCCAGAAATTCTCTGAGAGGAACTGTCAGGATGAATTAGCCACCAGGACCTTTTTGCTGGCCAATCCCCCCGCGGTGGGAACGGGACAGCCTCAGTCCTGTGTTTGGAGGCAGCTCCTGGGAGCGGGATGTGACTCAGCTTCCCTGGGACACAGAAACCAGAGCCGCACATCTCCACGCAATTCCCATTCCCAGACCTTTCCAAAGGTGTCTGGAGGAGGGGTTAACTCGTTGGGCAGAGACAGGCAGCTTGGGAATGTGCTGGGGTTTTTTTTCCCTGTCCCAGAGGTTTCACCTGGGCTCCTCTCCAGGTGGAATAATCCCCCTCTTCCTCTCTCCCTTCCTGCCTATGGGCAGCCTTTGGAGATACCCCTCTGCCTGCTTCCCCTTGAAATGCCCCTCCACTGGAAAGGGAGCCTGGCAGTGCCCTGGTGCCCATGCAGAGCCCCTCATCTCATCCTGGTGTGTATTTTATTTTGTCAAGTCTGGCACCGTAACACCTTAAGCAATAAACCTCCTGGAGGTGGGAGGTGATTTGCACCTCCCACTTTGGTGGCAGAAGAAAGTTCTCCTTGCCCAAGCCCTCCCTTCCCCCTTGGAGTCTGTGTCCAAAAATGAAAGAGAAAGCAGAGATTTGTTCCTGCTGGTGCCCAACATGGGGCATGGCACGTCTCCTTCACTACAGGACATGGGACATGCCTGTCCACCCTGACCCTGCTCCGTTCCCCTCATCCCAGCAATTGCAATGCCTGGAGCTGGGATGGCTCCCATGGCAGTGCCACCTCCACCCTTCACCCAGCAGCCTTGTGCCATGCAGCTTCTCACAGAAAACCATCCCAAAACGTGTTTGGACCATGGCACCTCCCCAGAGCTGGATTTGGCCTCACCATCCAGCTTGGAAAAGCTGCCAGGCATGACCTGGCTCCCAGATGAGGCATCAGAGGCTGGCCCAGCTCTCCCAGCTTTCCAGCAAACCCCCTCTACACTCTGCTCACTCCAGACATGTTCAGTCCCAGCCCCAGCACCCCTGTCCCCCACCAAAGCCTTGGGCTTTCCTCTCCCTGGAGGACCCAGCCAAAGCACCCCCAAGTCCAGGGGGTTTTGCACTGAGCCTCTCACAACCCTCTGTGTTTGTTGTTTCCAGCTGGGGAAAGCTGGGCTTTACCTCCAAATCAGTTTTCTCCAGACACAAGGATTGGCAAAGAAAACCATTTGCCAAGCTTTGATCCGAAGAGGAAGGTATTCCAGCAGGAAACCTGCTCCAGGGCTCAGCTGATTGCTTGTTTTCTGTGCCACAGCTCAGTGCACAGAGCTGGAACAGCTGCCCAGACTCCAACAGCCCTTTCTCCCCATCTACACAATGGGGGGGCTGTGAAACACCCTCACCAAACAACACCAGGGGCACTTCTCCCAGCTCAGCTCCTTCCTGCCACTCACACCGGGGTGTCCTGGAGGCTCCCACACCTCCCAGTCTGCAAACGGGAGATGTGTTGGGAGCTCCAGAGGAGAATCCGAGCCGAGCTCTGTGCCCTGTGAGTGGGCACAGCTGCCTGCTCTCCCCCTGCCCAACGCTCAGCGGGCACGGCTGGTGCCAGCCCCGTGGCACAGTGGAAGAGCAGCTCTGCCAGCTTTGCCCATCCACAGGAGAGGGTGGTGGAGAATTCCCACCGTGGGGGCGCTTGCAGAGGAAGGATTTGCAAAATTAGGCAGCTACTCCAGCTTTAGAGCCAGGGCAAAATTGGTGACTAGCACTGCCCTGAATGTCCAGGAGCCTGGGGGATGTGGAGCAGTGCAGCGCTCCCTGGGGATCAGCTCCATCCAGCTGAGTCTTGTCCTAACTCTTCCATCCAGTGCAAGAGATCTCGGCACCCCCTGCCTGGGGTAGCCCATGAGACGCAGACCAGCCTCTCCCCCACAAACAGAACCCCACAACAGCACCCCAAAACACCAGCCGTGGGGTTTTACCTCGGTTGGACTGGCCCACACTCGACGACACGGAGGACTTTTGCTTCTGCCTCTTCACCGTCATCATCACCTGCTCCTGGACCCGCTGCTTCCCCGTGCCTTTGGTCTTCAGCTTGTGGTCCGAGGGCAGAGCCAGAGTGGAGCTGGCCTGGTCCTGGAAGCACTCGTAGGCCAGGGCTGTTTTCAGCGGAGAGTGGAGCATGGCTGCGATCACACCGTGGGGCTGGGGGGCTCGGGGGGCTGCACTGCACCTGACCACGCACAACGCAGGGCGACCGCACACCGGCTCTGCTGGGCTTAGTCTGCCAGGCCCCTCCTTGCCATACGGCCCCTGGCCCAGGGTGTCTCAGGGCTCCTGCTCCCAGCTCGGCTCCCCGGCGTGTGAGCAGGCACACCCTCTGCCAGACTGGATATACAGCCCTGCCTGCACACACCCACGCGCTCTCGCCGTGGCTCCTCGCAGCCCCCACGCCGTCACTGCGGGGCATGTGGCTCCCCCATGGCCCTCGCCCCCAAAACCACCTCCCCCAGACCCTGCCAGGGCACATGGGGCAAGGGGATGTGTGGGTGCCAATGGGGAGTGGGCAAGGCTGGCAGGCACGAGGGTTGGGGATGGACGTGGCCATCCCCGTCACTGTGAAGAGCTCGTGGGTGAGGCTTGGTGGGTCTGGGTAGGAAACGGTGCTCTCTGGCAGCTGGAGGGTCTCCCACACAGCCTGCTGGACTTGTGTTCTGCCATTTCCCTTAGTCTGAACTGGATCAGAACTGGTGTCTCAGTGCCAGGAGCCTGGGGCACTCAGGAAGGGGGAGGCAGCATTGCACAGGCCTTGGGTCGGAGGGGCAACGCTGCCCACGGTGCCCAGTCCTGCCAAGGTGCTCCTGGCTCAATGTGCACAGCTCCCGATCTGCAGAGACCTTCCTCTGCCTGCACAAGTGGCAAATCCACCCCCCAGAGCCTGCAGGAATGCAGGATCCCTGCAGAACACCCAGTCCTGAGAGTCCTGAGCACGTCCTCAGGAGCATCAGGGTGCTACCCACGGGAGTGAGACCTCTCCTCAAAGGGTGCCCCACTTGTTGCAGGGACAGACCTATGGAGAAGTCTGCCAGGCAGAGTTGAGGCAATCTGTGCAAGCAGCTTGGAGTAGCAGGGGGGTAAAATAGGACATTTAGCAAGCAGAAGAGAAGATAAAATGGCTGTGCAAGAAATGACATGCCAGGTTATGAATGTGAGCAGAGAGTTCTCCCTCTGCCAAGCCACACTGCAGCAACTCGTTTGCAGAGAACTGAACACCTCGGTGCTGGTGTGACCAGTTTCAGGTCACAGCAAGCGCTGACAAAGCTCCTGCCAAGCCACAAGAGGCTGATACGGGAGAAAAGGCAAAAACCCCATGAGGAGGGAGGCCGAGGGGAGGGTGACCAGAGCAGAGGATTCCTGGGTCCCCCAGGAGCAGGTCCTGGGTGTTTGTGCCAGCAAACAGCCTGGAGAAGGGCCAGGAAGAGCAGAGCCCTCTGTGCTGCCAAGTGGAGAGTGGTAGAAAGGTAGAAAGTTGAAAGGTAGAGGAGACTTGTGTGGTTTCTTTGGTGGGAATCAGCACCCAAGACCTGGCTCTCTGCAGACCTGGGGCTTTGAGCATACACATGCTTTATTTCATTCCCATCCGTCAGATTTCATGTTTCCCCGGTGATTTGTGTTTGTGCAGGTGCCACGTTTCCTATTTTGAACAAACAAGAGCAGCCTCAGAAAGCACAGGGCAGGCTCCTGAGGAAGATGAGTGTTGTGCACTGTCCTTGTCTGATGCTGCAGGATGCTCCTCCCATGAAAGCCAAGAGCCAGATTTTATCAATGAGACACAGGTCTAGAGCAACTGGCGGGTGTTTGCCTTTGGTCCCCTCTCCCCTCTTTTCCTGACACCTCACCCGAGGGATGCTGAGGCTTTGCTCTGCTCCACCAGCCAACCTGCCTGGACTTTTAAACCGTGCCCAAGCAAGTCCAGCCGGGAGGAGGGCTGAGTGCTGCCCAACACCGGGTGAGACGGCGTGGGTGGAGTGGGTGCCCTCCTTCCCTGCTGCTCCTGAGCCTTTCACAGACTGGGGATAAGTCTTTGCGCTTCCAGCCCAGGTAGGGAGCAGAAAAGCAATACCTGGGTGTTGTTTTCCTCTGCCCTACTTGTTTCTCCTGAACGCTTGTTATCGATGCCAAACGATGTTTTCGCAAATCAATGACAGGCTGTCAGCGTCGGATGGCTCCTGCTCAACAAAGTGCCCAGCTCTTGCAAACCTGTAATGTCATTTACCCCGCGGCGAGGAACAGCCCTCCCCCTGTCCCCGCGCGGGAGAGCCGGGTGTTTGTCACAGCCCGTCATTTGGCTCTGGCATCTGCCCTGTTTCATAACTCGCCCGAAATGCTGAGCTGGGCTGCGGAGCTGCGGACAGGGAGCTTAGGGAGGCTTTCCAGAAACAATGGTTTCTTGGGGCGAGTTTGAGCGCTCTAGCCCAAGGCGGGGAATCTCCCCGGTTTCTGCAAGGCTCCAGACGTGGATCTGGAGGAGCAAAAGGTGCCTAAACAGAGGGGTTTGTTGCAGCTTTGTGCTGCCTGTGGTTGTGCTCGGTGTGGGGATGGTCCCCGAGCAGGGCACGGGGAGTGGCATCCCCAGCGAGCGCAGCAGCAGAGCCTGTATCCTGCAGCGCCCGGAGCGCATTCCCTGTCTGCCTGTCTGTCTGGGGCTCCCGGCAAAGCGGGCAAGGCTGCCGGGGAAACCAACCCCGTGCCCTCCGAATGCGGGGGGCGATGGGCAGCAGATCGGGGCGGTAAAAACTCGGTGGGGACGGCCGGGGATTTGGGGGCGAGGGGGATCCGCTGCGGGGCCGGCGCCGCCTCGTGTGCACAGCCCGAGCATCGCATGGCGATGCCGTGACTCACCGCTCCGCACCCCGCAGCGGGACACGCCCTGAGCATCTGGCCTCTTCAAAGCATTTTTGTGCGAGTTCCTGGGATTCCTGCCAGCCGGCTGATCCCAATCAAAGGGCTCGCCCGGCCCAACGCTGCTCCCCGAGCGCTGCGGGTTCGCTGTTCAAACTTGTCGGGCGCTCCTGAGCTGGAAGTGGCTGTGGAGCGCTGGGGAAAAGAATTGCCCCCCCAAAAAAAAACTGGGGTCAGGGAGTGCGGCTGTGGGGTTTTTTTAGCATCAAGGGTTGGTTCTTCCTCGGGGCAGGTGGTGACAGGAGGGGCAGAGGTAAAAGTGCTGGGAATTTCTTGTATTTCCCGGGATAATGCCACTTTCTGAGCAATGGCACAGCCTCGCCCCGGCGCAGCTGAGACTTTGCAGAGCCTGGCAGGGTTTCTCCAGGAGGAAACCTGCCCTTCAGTCTTGCAAAACTGAGTTTCTCTCTGCCTGCCGTGAAAGTCCCTCTTCTGTGGGACTAGAAAGCACCACAGGAAGGGGGCAGAAGGAGAGCTCAGATACAACCAGGATCCAGCTGAAAGGGAACATGGAGCTGCCACGGCGAGGAAAACCACCCAGGAGCCTGCTGAGACACGTGGGCAGGTTGTTCTTGAGCAAAACCTCCCCTCCATTCCTTGCACACGTGTGCCACTGAGATGTTTTTGGGATGGTGCTGTGGGAGGCTGGGAAGGTGGCACCACGGGGCAGGTCATGGGCAAAGCATGTAGACTTCACCAAGCCCCAGAGATCTCCCAGTGGGCATGGGAGCTTAGGTGGGGAAAGTAAGGAAATCCCTGATTTCTCCATGGACTGGAAGGGTGGCTTACACAGAGCAGCTGAGGGGCCTCATGCACCCAGCTGAAAGTCTTGTGTAAACTGCACCTGAAAACATCTCTAAGGTGTTCCCTACCAGAAACACGAGATATTGGGGGAGGAAGGGGCTGCCACTCTGCCCAAAGCACAGCCAGCTTTGCAGAACTGGGTCAGGACCCAATTGCTCCAGACCTTGTCCAGTGGAGGTTTGATGGAGATCCCTAAACCTATCAGGCCTCTTTCCCAGTATTTGATTCTCCTCATAATGAATGTTATTCCATGTATCTAAGAGGAATTCTCATGTCCCAACTTGTTCCAGTTGCCTCTCCTCCTCTCTCCGTGCACCTTAGAAGGAGTGACTCCATCTCCACAGAATCACAGAATGGATTGATTGAGTTGGAAGGGACCTCAAAGCTCATCTTGTTTCAAGCCCTGCCATGGGCAGGGACACCTTCCACTAGCCCAGGTTGCTCCAAGCCCCATCAAACCTCGCCTTGGACATTTCCAGGGATGGGGCAGCCACAACTTCTCTGGGCAACCTCTGGCAGGACTTCCCCACCCTCAGAGGGAAGAATTCTTTCCCAATATCCCATCCAATCCAGCCCTCTGTCAATGGGAAGCCATTCCCTGTGTCCTGTCACTCTAGGCCTTGTCCAAAGTCCCTCTCCAGCTCTCTTGGAGTTCCTTTGGATGCTGGAAGGGGCTCTGAGGTCTCCCTGGAGCCTTCTCTTCTCCAGGCTGAGTCCCTTGAGCTCTCCTAGCCTGTCTCCAGAGCAGAGGGGCTCCAGCCCTTGGAGCATCTCCATGGTTGCCTCTGGGCTTGCTCCATCCTCTCTGCCTACTCGTGTTCATTAAGCTGTAAGATCCCTTCAAAGATCCCTTCCCTTCTTCAATCTGAACAAACCCGACTCTCCCAGTCTCTCCTTGTGTGTCCTGTGCTCCTCTCCCGACCATCTTGGGGCTGAAGGGGAGACCAAGCCCTCATCCTTGTCAGCTTGACCTCCATGGGCTCCCACTCCTGATTCTCTGCCTTTATTGCCCATGGGTGGCAGATGGCTCATGTAACACACTCAAGGGGACACAGCACAGGGCAGGGTGGGATGGGGGCTGGAGACCAACCTTGCAGCCCTGGGCAGGAGCCTGCAGGTGCCTGACAGCAGGGCCAGACTCAGCACTATCAGGGCTGAGGATACAGGTTGTCCCTGCTGCCCCTCCCTACGCTTGGACATCCCCTGCCAAACCTCCCAGGTCCCACCTTTGATGAGCAACAACATCACAAGTCTGAACTGCTGACAGCACCGAGGGCTAAGCAGGCTTGTCAGCAGAGAAAAAGGGACATGGTCAGCAGGTCACTCTGGAAAGCAGCCCCAGGAGTGGCCATGCAGCTGCCAGGGAAGGGCAGACACCAGGGAGGTGCCCTGGGAGGGGAGGATGATGATGGAGAAGGAAGGATCTCTGCCTCCCCTCCAGGAGAAGGCCATCCAGTTGGCCAACCCCCCCAGTTCTCATATCCTTGTATGACCATCTCACTTGAGGATCCTGAACGGATTGCTGCCCTCCTCCCACCTCTGCCCAGTACCTTCTGTGAGGGCAATGCCCGGGGCAGGGTGAGGGGGGCACACTGAGGGGGAGATGCTGCACACCCAGTCTCACCACAGGGACCCTGCTGGCAAAGCTGGGCACAGCTTGTGCCAGTGTTTGAGGGAGCGTGGGAACAAACCCCTCCGGAGTGCCAGGAGGCTGCAGAGGATCCCAGCTCAGGATCTCTGGGGCTGGCCCTGTCCCAAGGACTCCCCTGGCACTTGTACAGCTCAGTGGCAGGTTGTGACATCCTCAGGAGGGGGTGGGTGCAAGGAGGAACTCCGTGTGCTCATGGCACTTGCTTTGGTGGTGCAGCCTGTTCTCGGGGACCAATTTCCTGGGGTTGCTGCAAGAGGCTTCCCTTGGCAGTGGGCAGTGCTGGTGAGGGCAGTGCTGGGTGTCTGTGCCACGGTGCTGCCACCACGGCCAGCCCTGTGCTGGACCCCTCTTGGGGCTGGGGTCTCCTGGCTGCCTGGGAGGCACCAGCCCCTCAGCAAGGTGGGGTTCCCACCACTCCAAGGGACAGTGAATCAATCCTGCTTGACGTGACAGACCTCTGTGATAGACACCCTCTCCCTAATTCCATCTCCCTGCTCCATTCCTCTAGGCCTTGACGACCATCCAAGGATCTCTCTGGTGCTTTCCTTGCTTCTAGATGTGCAAAGGGTTGAAGAGTTCCCCCTCTCTGTGCCATCCCATGACTGGATAGTCCATAGGGAGCTGGCTTTCAGTGGAGGCAGAGCTTGAGGATGGCTGTGGTTGGAATAACCACACTCAGACAGGGCAGGAGAGCCCACCGTGCCATGAAGACCCCTTAGATAACCTAAGTGTGTTCTGGAGGCCCTGTGGGGGGTGTGAGCATTACCTGGGTGGTGCCCTACAAATGTAGCCAAGGCAGGTCCTGCCAGGTGCATCTGCTGCTTCCAGGAGGGGTTGGAGGGAGGGCAGGGCTGTGGGGCACCATCCCCAGAGGTGATGCCAGGCCCAGCAGTGTTACCAGCCCATGTGCCCATGGCCACTGCAGGTCAAGACAGAACCCAGAGGGGTGTTTGGAACCAAACAGGGGTGAATGGTGTCCCACAGGTGGGAGCCCAGGGGATGTGTGGGCAGACAGACACCTCAGCCAGGGGGCTACCTGGACCCTTGGCCTCCCTGAGCCCGTCACAATCTGGACCAGCTCCGAAACACTTCAGGGAAGGGAGAGCTGGTTCCACTGAGGACGGTGCAGAAGTGACAGGATAAAATTTAGGAATGGAGCAAGTGTGCAAATGGTGTGAGGGTGCCCTCGATTCCACAGCATTGTGAAATCCCTGCACGGCTTCTGGGGGAGGAAACCTCACAAACCAACTTATGTAATGATTTAGCAACATATCCCAGTGTGACCCGACTTGCCTCAACAGCCCCTGGTGAGGGGAGTGGGCACAGGGAGGTGATCACACCACAGTCCCCTGGGGCAGAGGGGGACCACAGTGTGTGCCCATGGCCCAGGACCCTGATAATCTCAAACACCAGGTTACGTGTGGCCACGTGCCCACACCATGTCTGGCAGCACCATCACTGTCACCACGTGCCCTGCAGGGAGGGGCAGAGGCTCCTGGCATCAGTGCAGCCCCTTCCCTTCCCTCCAGAGCTCCACTCCAGTGCAGGGCTTTGGGAGAGGACCAGCTGTGTCCTGGGGGGCATCAGGGAAAGCATCACCAGCTGGGAAAGGGAGGGGATTATCCCACTCTGCTCTGCACTGGGGGGGCCTCACCTGCAATAGTGGGGCAATTTGGGCATCAAAATAAAGGAAATAAATAAAGTCATTAGAGAGTGTCCAAAGGAGAGTGACAAAGATGGGGAAGGGCCTGGAGGGGAAGCGTGTGAGGACACTGAGGGCACTTGGGGGGTTCAGCTGGAGAAGAGGACACTGAGGGGACACCTCATTGCAGGGACAACTCCCTGGGGAGGGGCAGAGGAGGGGCAGGCACTGAGCTCTGCTCTGGGGGGACCAGGGACAGCACCCAGGGAAGGGCTGGAGCTGTGTC
>JAWWMO010000078.1:361561-377410 GCA_035047845.1 Dendrocincla fuliginosa | reverse complement strand
TTCCATAGGGAGAACCAACTCCCCCTGCACCAGCTATACCAGCACCACCAAGGCCAGCTCCAGCTGGGAGACCATCCTTTCCATAGGGAGAACCAACTCCTCCTGCACCAGCTCCACCAACACCAGCACCAGCCCCAGCTGGGAAACCATCCTTTCCATAGGGAGCCCCAAATGCCCCCACACCAGCACCACCAGCCCCTGCTCCAACTGGGAGACCATCCTTTCCATAGAGAGCCCCAATTCCTGCTGCACCACCAGCACCTGCTCCAACTGGGAGACCATCCTTTCCATAAAGAGCCCCAACTCCTGCTGCACCAGCCACACCAGCACCTGCTCCAACTGGGAGACCATCCTTTCCATAAAGAGCCCCAACTCCTCCTGCACCAGCTACACCAGCACCTGCTCCAGCTGGGAGACCATCTTTTCCATAGAGAGCCCCAACTCCTGCTGCACCAGCCACACCAGCTCCTGCTCCAACTGGGAGACCATCCTTTCCATAGAGAGCCCCAACTCCTCCTGCACCAGCCACACCAGCCCCTGCTCCAACTGGGAGACCATCCTTTCCATAGAGAGCCCCAACTCCTGCTGCACCACCAGCACCTGCTCCAACTGGCAGACCATCCTTTCCATACAGAGATCCAACACCTCCTGCACCACCACCTGCAGCTCCACCAACACCTGGTCCAGCAAGACCATCTTTTCCATATGGATACCCAAGTGCCCCTGCACCAGCACCACCCGTACCAGCCCCAGCTGGAAGACCATCCTTTCCATAAGGAGCCCCAAATCCCCCTGCACCAGCTCCACCAACCCCTGCTCCAGCTGGGACACCATCCCTTCCATAGGGAGACCCAAATCCCCCTACATCTGAACCACCAGCACCACCAGCACCTGCTCCAACTGGCTGACCGTCTGGACCATACAAGGCCTCCATTTCTCCCATAGAAGTGCCACCTGCCCCAGGTGCAGCCCCATATCTACCTGGAAGGCCACCTGGGCCGTACAGCGAGCCAGAGCTCCCCCCTTGACCTAACTGAGCACTGGCATGAGGTGTCAGGCCACCCTTGCCATAGGGAGCCCCTGTTTGTCCCTCTCTGTTTATACCTGCTCCGTTCATATCACCCACAGCTGGGTGACCATCCTTGCCATGGTGGGACCTCCTTCCTCCTGCCATCTCAGTACCTGCAGCATTCCCCCATGCTCCAGTCCCTGGACCTGTCCTGCTGAGCAGATCACCCACACCATCTCCCACTCTGCCTGAATGAGGATCGAGTCCATCTAGCACAGAACTTCCATCAGTGGCACCAAATCTCCCAACGGCCCCAAAGCCACCCCCAAAATTCCCATCCTTGCCACGCTGAGAGCCCAAACCTTCTCCATCACCCATGTCAACATCAACAGCACCCAGCACGCCCTGGCCTCTGCCATCCACAGAATTCCATTCCCCTGCTCCTCCTACTCCATCACCAGGACCAGCTGTCATAGAATCCTTGCCATGTATGGGCCTTAATCCACTTTTGCCTCCTAAGCCTTTTAATCCAAAGACACTGCCGTCATTGGTCACTGAGTCTCCATCCAGCTCTGCTCCAGAAAACTGCCCAGGCCCCACCCCTCCGTTTGCGTGGGTTTTGCGCAGCCCCTCTTTTCCCAAAAATCTGTGGCTCCCATCATCAGTATCCATGGAGTGGCCTTGGCCACTGCCTTGGCCACCGCCTTGGCCACCGCCTTGGCCGCTGCCTTGGCCCTTCCTGTACCAGCCAGTCTTTTCCCCCATGGTGTCCATGGGATGATCTTCATCCCCACCACGTTCTTGGCGCCGAAGCTTCCTCGCCCTCTCGTTGTCTTCCATTGTTTCTTTCAGCCACTCAGATTTCTCTCTTTCCACCTTTTCAATTCCTTCATCCTGTCTCCTCTTCCCTTTGGCGTCTGTGTTGAAGTTGCATTGTTTGATTGGAGCAGATACAGTTTGCAGAAAAAAACCATAACAGACAATCACCACCCTCCCAGGGAAGGATTTCTCCCCAGTATCCCATCTAACCCCACTCTCTGGCAAATTCCTTGGGTCCTGTCCCTCCATCCCTTGTCCAAACCCCCCTCCAGCTCTCCTGGAGCCCCTCCAGGCACTTCAGTCTCCAACCTGAACACCCCCAACTCTCCCAGCCATAATTTAGGAACTGGAGTCTCAGCAACTCATTCCTCAGCCCGGAAACATCTCTGTGATCCCTCTGGCAGCGAGAGGACCATTCCTGGTGTTCCCACCCCCAAAACACATCCCTGTCACTCACGCTCCACCAGCAGCCAGGCGCTGCAGGAGCCCTGTCCCGCCTCCAGCGTGTACATCCCGCTGTCCGAGGGCGCCACGTCCCTGACCACGAGCTCGTGGGTGAGCCCGTCGGGTGTCACGGACATCTGGTGCTTGTGGCCGGCCTGCAGGGCGTGGGTTTTGTGCAGCCACACGGCGTCGTGGCAGGGCGAGCGCAGCACGCAGCGGAACGCCGCGTCCCCCCCCTCGGGGCAGCGCACGTCGCTCAGCGGCTGCTGGAACCTCACAGGGATGGCTGCAAGGGGAAAAGCGACAACTGTGGCTCTGCCCGCCAGGAAAAGCTCGTGGGGGAGGAAAGAAGGGGGTGTTGGGGTGAGCAGGAGCTGTGGTTTAATGACAAAAAGGGAACGGCCAGATGTGGTGCAGCTGCATCCAGTTTTTGCAGGACAGGACGGCAGAAAAGGTAGATTTTTGTCTTTATTATCTTCTGAGGGATTTATCCTGATATCAGAAAAGACTCAAAAAGTAACTTAGTAAAATTACTTTGCTTTGCTGGGCTAGGGGAGAAAATGGCCTGGTAGTTGTTTTGGCTTGTTATTTTATTCTGTTCAATGTCATGTTCTGTCCTGCTTAGTAGACCAGAGTCTGTTCATTATAGAAAGAATGGTAGGATTAAAACAGGATAGAATACAAGGCCATAAATCTAGATTTGGGTGTTTAAAGTAGATATAGAAGGCCCAGAGCCAGGACTTTGTATGCTTGAAGAATCTGGGTCACATCAAGCTGATGAAGAGTATGAAAAACGACCCCCAGGGGATGGAGTAAGAGGAGAAGACCACCTAAAAGTTGAGCCAGAAGAAGATTCTTGAAAGCTCTGCCCAATCTCCACCTGGACTCTGCCTAGTTATGAATATGTGTGTGAGATAATGAATTTGTGCACCTGAAATGTATAAATGAGCTGTTTTGCACCTTTTGAGCAGAGCTGGTTTGTCCAGCATGAACTGGTGAGCTCCCAATGTTGTGAATAAATACCTCTGCTGCTAAAAGATTCACATTTCTCTGAGCAGTTTTTCTTATTTCCAGGGTTTTTCAGCATCAATCCCACACCCCACTGTGGTGCTGACAGTGTGTGGTCATCAGTGGATTCCTTGTATTGGGTGATATCATTATTATTTTGAGCTCAGAGAAGGAAACTGTGGCATGGGGTAAGTTAAGGATGTGCTCACTGCCATCCACAAGTCAGAGCCAAACTGGTGCTTGAACCCATCCTTATTCCTCTGGACTACAAGTGCAGCCCCTAAATCACATCTTCACCCTCCTGCCCTTTTCCACCTGTGCCATACAAGGACCCCCTGTTTGGCAACACTAAACCAGCCCTCTGTGGCTGGCAGGAGTCACTACTGAGCTTTGCACTCGCTCTTAGATAAAATTTTCCAGCAAAAACAAATTTTTGTTCAAGTTGCACATCAAACTCAACTCTTACCTTCAGCATCCAGTTCCGTGGAGAAGACAGGGACGTCCTCCACCCTGACCTGGTACACACCTGCATCCTCTGGCTGCACATCATTGATAGTGAAGTGGTACCTCCTCCCAATTCTCCTCAGGTTGTGTTTCCTGTACTCGTCCCCCATCCCGTAGCGGAGCCGCTCACCGTCCTGGGAGAAGAGGAGTGTTCTCTCAAAGGCAATGCCCCCCTGGTGCCAGGCATTTCACAGCCTCGGGGGTCCCACAATGCCAGGCTGGAAGGGACCCACGAGGATCACGGAGTGCAGCTCCTGTCCCGTTAGGACAAGTGGGGAGGGTTGGAAACTGAAGGAGGGTCAGTTGGAATTAGATGTAAGGAAGTAGCTTTTTACAATGAGGATGGTGAGGCACAGGTTGGGCAGAGAAGCTGTGGCTGCCCCATCCCTGGAAGTGTCCAAGGCCAGGTTGGATGGGGCTTGGAGCAGCCTGGGCTGGTGGAAGGTGTCCCTGCCCATGGCAGGGGTGGGACTGGGTGGTCATTAAAGGTACCTTCCAACCCAGAGCATTCTATGAATTTCCTCTTCCTCTAAGAGCTCTTGAAGTCACGAGGATGCCACCAACTGACTGTGTGCCCTTGGACCTACAAATCCCAAGGGATTTGGGACTACCCCACACCCACACTCCTCCCTAAGCTAGCAAGGATTATGCAAAGGGCAGACAACTGTATTTCCCCTGCCCAGCTGGTGAAGCATTTGCTGTGGCAGACCCTGAGCCCACTGCCCTGAGCTGCTGCTGCTCTGCCCCCTCACCTTGAGCAGGTACACGTTGCTGTTTTTATTTTTCAGCTCCATTTCCAGGCTGAATGTAGCGTTGCCCTCCTTGTTGACTTTGATGTGTTCAAGGTTTTTGATACTGTGAATTAACTGCAAAGGGATATCAAAGCACCCAGTAAATGGTAAAGCTGCCAAGACAGAAGTTCCTAAGCTGTTGAATTAATGTGAAATCTGCTTTTTTATCTGCAGATAAAGAGCTAACTCTATTACAGGAGGTGTATCTGGAATCTCCACAGTTTCCTCCTGTACATAAATTATATGTAAGTGCTGTCTCCTGGTCATTCACACACTGTCCATCCAGGTTTCTACTTGTCTCTCTGTGTGAAGACCAGTTTTGATTGTTGGGCATAAAACTTTTCAATTTGGGGTCCAAATTCTCATGAGAGGCAACTGAACCCCCTACAAGTTGAACTTCAAAAAAGTCACCAGCCTTTTCATTTGTAAAGCAGTGGGAGTCCTTTAAAAGACTCTCATAAATCACTCTGTCACCCAGCAAAACTTCCATCTACAGAGCAATTTAGGAAGCTTCAGCCTGTTTTCAGAAGCCCCTGAGGACTCTGCAGCTTGTCTGAGTCAGTGGTTTCAGCTCATTTTACCTCGCCCTGGTCACTCTCCGTGTCCCTCCTGAGCTCCTGCAGCTTCCTCAGCATCCCACGGAAATCAACAATTCCGTATTTCAGGCAGATTTTCTCGTAGTCCCTCCTGTCTGCATGGAGCAAGAGCTGCCACACTGCTTCTTTGTCCAGGGGTTTGGGTTTGGCTGCTACGACCCTTAGAACCAGGGGGAGAAAGAAATGTAGGTATTTTGACAGAAATATGTTTTGTTTTTCTGTCCCTGATTCTGTTTCGTCTCTCTCCATCACTTTTGTAGCTCGCTTGGCCCTGGAGTTTTGGGCAAGAAAGAATGGGGCTCCTCCAGAACAGGTTTGTTTTATCTACACTATGAATTAACTGATGCAATGCAACAACTGGTCACACTATTAAATTGTCAGCAGAGCCACAATTTGGCCCAAGGATTCTGCACAGGCCAGAGATCATTCCCATCAGGGAAGATTTGGAGGTTCCCATGTACACCTGGCCAAGGAGCCAGAGCTCATCCTCACTATCCAGAACCACCAGGACAGGATTTGTCACTTGGCCAGGAAGTTCCTAGACACATCTTTGAAGTCACAGTCTCCAAATTTGGCTGCTCCTCTGTGTTTGGCTCGGCCCCACAGGCAGTGCCAAGCTGTCCTGCTGTGCCTCTCCCCAGGGAGTCCCACAGGAGCTTTGGAAACAAGAAGTGTTGCCTGGCACGTTTGAGAAGTTGTCCCCTGCCCTCAACCGACAGAGGGGAATGTGACAGTGGCCCTCACTGAGGAGACTTTACCTCTTCCTCAGCATCTTCCTGGAGTCCTGGAGTGTCTTCTTTAGCTCTGTTAGAGGGGTGGGGGAAAAAAGACCAAACATTCAGATACCCAGCACTGTCAAATGCATCCCCAAAAAGGAGCTAATGCAAAATGACCACAGACAAGAAGCAGTTCTGCTCTGCTCTGGGCTTTTTTTCACACTTTATAAAAAGGCTGTCATGAAACTTGGAGTCAGTTCTTGCTGCCATGCTCAGCCCTTGATAAAGTTCACTGCTCCCTAAGGGGCTCTCTTCTAGGAACCCACTATTTTCCAGCCATGGTAACGTGACCCAGCTGTGTTTGACATCCCCAAATCCTTTTCTAGCACTTATGATTCCACAGTCACTAATTAGAACAGTTCAAAGCCATGTTTAACATCATCACTTTACCCAAAGGGAGCGAGCAAGCAGAGAAGAGGGAACATTAGAGATTCATTAATCCTTGTTTTACTTCAGTCCTTACAGATTTGGGATGGCAATAATGTGGCAGACAGAGTATTAATAACTCTGCCTCCCAATAATAATGGAATAGAATAGAATACAATATATCTTTAACTTACCATCAGCAGCATGAACAGGAACATATTTTGCTTTCCTCTTAAAGCCAACTGACAGTTTATAAGAGAAAACAAGACATAAGATGAACAAGATGAGACAAACCCCAGTAAACTTCTGTATCTGTTACCAATGCAAGAGGAAATCCCAGTCGAGAATTCTTTGTCAATCTGGCAGTGACTCCCAGGAGTTTCCACCTCTCAGGGTGACATTTCTGTTGCAGGTGACTCTGCTCAGTGGATACCCCACAAAGAGGTGGAGAATGTCCCTAGCCTGGGAATTTCATGGTTTAGGCAAGGGGAGGAAACATTAACATCTTGTTTTGGAGCTGGGGAGCCACGGTGGGAATGGTGAACTGCAGAGAGGTGCCTTCTAAGGACACTTTGCAGGCAGAGGTGACAGGGACACTGCCAACACAGTCCACGTTCTGCTCAAATAGATCCCAAGAATCTCAGTTCTGTTTGACCCACAAAGTGCCCATTTCTCTCTCTCCTGGCTGTAAAAGGAACAGAGGACCAGGGCCAGAGCTGAAGTGGAAAGGACCCCTCCCAAAGGACAGCAACATAAAGAGAGGGTTGAGCCCAGTCAGGGCCAAATCCAGAGTGCCAGGTTTTGGGCCAGTGCAGTGGCCACAGTGCCACTCTCCTCTCTCTTCCTTACAGCTCACAATGCTGTGGAGCCACCAAAAACCCCCCAGGCTCCTGGGAGGGCAATACCAGACCTGCCCACCAAGGATCCCCAAAGCCCTGGGCACCCACCCCAGGGGCAGAAAAGGTAACAGCCCTTTGGAGCCCAGCCCTGTCTGTCCCACCTTGGAGGATCCTGAGGCCAACAGAGCAGAAGGCTTCTCCATATTCGTTCACAGCACAGCACCGATACAAGTCACTGTCATCCATCACCAGGTTCTTGATCTTCAAAGGGAGAACACAGTTACTGCCCACCCAAGTGCTGCCTGGGGCTGCTCAGTGGCACCTCGGAGCTTCCTTCTGTTCCCAGAAGGATCTAAAAAGCTTTGCTTGTCTTTGTGTTATCTCGGATCTGGGGACTTGTAGAACTGCAGAATCTCCCGAGCTGGAAGGGACCCTCAGGGATCACCAAGTCCTGGCCCTGCACAGACACCCCAACAATCCATCCCTGTCCAAACCCTCCTGCAGCTCTGGCAGGTTTGAGGCCGTGCCCACTGCCCTGGGGAGCCTGGTCAGTGCCCACCACTCTCTGGGGGAAGAACCTTTTCCCAATATCCAGCTCAAACCTCCCCTGGCAGCTCCAGGTGTCCCCTCAGGTCCCAGAGAGCAGAGCTCAGTGCCTGCCCCTCAGCCCACTGCAGGTTTTCCCTTTCCATCTCTCTCCCAGTCCCACGAGTCCTGCCTGAAATATTGGGGCTTTACCTGCAGAATGAACTCATTTGTAGCATCATTGAAGGATGTTTCGTACTTGGCAGGATCATCCATCCCTTTTCGTGTACGTGACCATTTCACCTCAGGCCTTGGGACACCTTTGATCACAGCTCTGAAAATGGCATTTTTACCTTTGGAAAGAGAGGAGAAATGAGTTATTTAAGACAGGATTGACCACGAGGATGCTCATCCCAGGCCCCTTATGTTAGCAAGAGTGATCCCCAGAGTGAGCCATCTCTCTTGATTTAGACAGACACATTCCTCAAAACCAATGCCAGCTTTTAGTTTGGCACATCAATAATTCAGGCTGTGACTCTATTCAGCCATAAAAGGCCTTTAAAACAAGGTGTTTTCCTGCCAGTGTGGCTGTTGACATCTCTGACTGTCTGAAAGCAGCAGCCCCACAGCAGGTTCAGCCTAGACTGGCTTTTGGCAGCTGATACCACTGTCTGAGAGCCATGAAATGCCCAGATCCATTCCCACCACACAGGTATTCCCTGTGAAATCCCATTGCTTCTCCATTCTTTCAGATTATTGTGCCTTTTCTGCTAAGCTGGCCCCACCTTGCCCCCCAAACACACCAGCTCTGCTGTTTGAAGGGGCAAGGAAGGGAGGAGAGGATGAGCTGCATCTCCTTCACCTCTGCTCCCCAAAAGCCTGAGCACACAGAAATCTCCCACAGCTTTGCCACTGCCTTGTACAAACCTCTGCTTCCAAAAGGCTGCAAAATCCCAGGAAACACTGGGAAATAAGTGACCAGTGTGGGAAGTGGGAATAGAAATTGATGTGTTATCCATGGACATAGCTCAGGGTGGAAAGGATTGTTCTCTTTCTCCTGCAAGAGTTGTGGTCTTCAGGTGCCCCACATGGTTAAAATTCTCACCAGAAAGGTTTGCAATATTTCCCACACCCTCCTGCAGGCACCACCACCAAACTTATTTGATGGAACAACAGATTCTTATCACAAGGCATGTTCCAACCTTTGAGATCAGAGTGCTTTTATTAAAGGCTGATTCCAATTTATGGGCCCTGTGTCAAATTTGAGCCATTTTGGCTGCACTTTCCCTTGCCACCTGTCAGAGCTCCCCAGCTGAGGGGATCGCTGAGCACAATGGGGTGATGATGACATGCAATTAAAGTCACTGATTGTGCCCCTGCACAGACACTGAACTCAGTTTGCAGTGACCGACCTGAATGCACAAACATTTCATACAGGAACTACGAGGAACCTGCTGCGAGTGAAATAAACTGGAAAATTCAGAGAGGTGAAAATTTAGGCAAGTGAAAATTCAGTCAGGGGCTTTGGTTCATGCCTGCAACCTGAAGGTGGAGGAGAAGGCAGGGCAGGTTCCACTAGAGGCCACTGTGCTCCTTCCTAAAACCTCAGTGGCTTCTGAAAATCAGCAGAAGGATGTGAAACACCGGAGACACGGGGCAGTGTTGGGAGCTCCTCAGGCTATTTCACTCCAAAAAAATATATATATGACCCTCTGCAAGTGCAGAGAGACCACTGGCAGGCTTTCCATTGATGTTGTGCCTCGACTCATCAGCTGCCTTCTCTGTGCAGGATCTGCATTGCTCCTTCAATCATCATGGGAATGCTTTGGGTTGGAGGGACCTCAAAGCTCATCCTGTCCCACCCCGTGCCCTGGGCAGGGACACCTCCCACCAGCCCAGGGTGCTCCAAGCCCCGTCCAACCTGGCCTTGGACACTCCCAGGGATGGGGCAGCCAAAACTTCTCTGCCCAACCTGTGCCAGGGCCTGTCCACCCTCCCAGGGAGGGATTTCTCCCCAGTATCCCATCCGACCCTGCCCTCTGCCAGTTTGGAGCCATTCCCTGTGTCCTGTCACTCCAGATCCTTGTCCAGCTCTCCTGGAGCCTCTTTAGGCACAGAAAAGCTGCTGCAGCCCAAACAGCAGCTGCAGTCAGAATATGTGCCTTTAAAGAGCAGCTAATTTTAGTGCTGAAGGCTCATTACACAGTCCAACAGGAAAAAAAGCCCCAACTTTTTCAACGTGCATCATTTTTTGCTGCAAAATCCTTCCTTTGAGAGCTCCCTGCACATTCACGGGGTTTGTTGCCCTCTCTAGGTGAGGTCTTGAATACACTGAACTCAGGAGACCTCTGTCGGTACTGATGGGATTTTCACCAGTGTAACAAAGACTGTGGCCACACAAACCCTTTTTCTGGTCATGTCAAAACACCTTAGAAACTACTTTGATTTAATTGTGATGATAGTTCCATGTAGATGAGAGGGGGAGTCAAGCCTCCAGCTCTGTGGCTTCGCCTGTTTTTCAAGACCCTCACCTTCCTGCAGTGTCAGAGTGAGAGGTTTCTTCTCAAAGTCGGGTGTACTGCATCCTTCTGGGATGTCATTCACAAACTGGGTGACAAGAACTCCTGGGATAGCAGATCTCTTGAAGGTTTTTACTAGAAAGGCAAGAAAAAAAAAATAGATGATTGTGATTGTTTCCTTCAGAATCAATCTCTCAGTCTGCATTGCCTCCCTGCAGAGGAAAAACTGCTCCTGCTCAGCTCCTCTTGGACTGCAAAGGTCCCATCCATTCCACAAGTGTGGCCCAAGGTTGGAGCATTAAGGTCCTGGCTTTGCAAAACCACTGCCCAAGTGGGAAAACCTCCAACCAAAATCCTAACCTGGGGCCACCTCTACTCACAGCTCTGGTGGAGGTTTGGACAGGGAAAGTTCCAAATAACCCTTCGAAATGTGGTGTGAGAAAGAACCGAGGTCAGTTCCTGGTGTGTCTCCTCGAGGAGGGGAGACAGAGACCCCCAGAGCAGCCAGGCAGGCTGGGCTTGTTCTCAGGGGGACCCCGGGGAGCTTCCACGGCTGGGTCTGTCCTCTCACCTGGCTGGGGGCTCGTCATGGTGCTCTGCTCAGCTCTCTGTGGTCAGCACCAAGAGGTTACGGGTTCTCCTGGGGAAAACACAGATCAGGTCATTATTTCCAGCTCACATGGGAAGTGACAGACCTTAACACAGCTCAGTTAGTGACACAGTGCCTCGTGTGCAGCTAAATTGAGACAGACCTGCCAGTCATGACGTGTCTTCTGAGAACACACCACAACACAGCTTTGAACCAACACAAACTGGGTAGGAGAATGACTAGCAGGGCTAAATGCACCCAGCCAACAGCATCCCTCTGTCACCCCTTCCATGCCCATGTCACCTCCAGACACCTCCTCTCGTGTTTCAGGCAAACATTACACCACATGGCACTCACGTGGTGAGTTCTGATGGATGGCAAGAGCAGTTGCTGAGAAGGAAGCCACAGCCATGGCTGGCTAAACTGGGGCATGAAGCAGAAACACATCCTGATCTAAATTACCTTGTTTAAATTAGCAACAGACCTGAGAGCAGACCAGAAGACTTTAGAAGGAAATGCTGGAGTGTGAGCTGGGCATTGCGTAGTTATTGTTATGGATCACTCATGTGACCTCTGCCAAAGGTGTCCCTTTCCCTGTATTTTGAACTGGACAATGTGCAATGTAACACATCCCTGCCCTGCAGGGAAACTGGGAAGGCAGAAGCTCATCACATGAGGGATGCTCAGAACCTATAGAGTTACTGCAGCTCTGAAAGAGCAGTTAGATTAGATTCCCCTGTGGCATTAATGCTGCTCTCAGTTTACCCTCGGCACTCCTTCAGCCAGCAGAGCCACACGGGAACTTGCACCTTCCACGAGGCTGAGAAGGCACAGGGGCTTTGGGAGCATCAGGCACTCATCCAGCTGAGCAGTGTCACAGGTACCCGCTGAAAACACGGGGTGTGACCCCACATGTCCCTGTCACACGTCCCTGGGAGCTGCATCACCTGTGAGACACTCACTTTTCAGCTAAGGGTAAAATCACATAAGCCCCCCAAAATAATTTGTGCTCTGTGTCCCACAGACAGCCAAAGAAAGGATAACTCACAGCACTTTCTGGAGCAAATTCTGAATCAAAATGTGCTTTTGCATTACTCAGAGTTGTGAAGAGCCACAGACACCTCCTCACAACGAGTCACTGGCTCCAATGTTGCCTTAAAATAAAGACTTATTTTGGGGCTCTGCACACTGTACAGATCTCACCAGTAATTAATATCACTCTTGAGACTCACTGACCTCTGTGTAAATGCACTGAGACAACAGACATGGGAAATGATCTTGGGGCTGTGTGGGCACCAGCCAAGTGCCCCTCCCTGTCCCCTCCCTGTCCCCTCCCTGTCCCCTCCCTGTCCCCTCCCTGGCCTGCTGGGGGTCACTCCTGCTGCTCCCCCTCCAACAAGAGCTTCACATCTCATTTGTGTGCTGCTGTTTTAGTATCACGTAATTCCTTCTGTAAACCCTCGGGAGACACTTGAGCACTTGCAAATGAAGGGAAGGAAGAGCTTGTGGGAGGGAAAAGACACAAAACTGCAGTAAAAAGGAACGGATGCCAGGGCAGCCTGCCCTGCCCCGGGCAGAGCTTTGCACAGGGAATGGCTGAGATTTTGAGAGACTCTTGATCACCCTCTTCCCATGGATTTAATTTGTCCTCCTACAAACATTATAATCCCCTATTGCCTCTTGTATCCTCCTTGTCACCTAAACATGTCACCACTCCTGGGGCTGGAATGCCTAATGCTCCCAAGGTTCACCAAGCAGATTACCTGACACCAGCCTGCAGCAGCTTTCACTAAGCTCTATTTATGTTGCACTTACATTTATTCTTTGCTACTCCAACTTCCACCCTCCACACCAGGCAATGGTGACAAACATCCACACTGAAACACGCCCATGGGCCAAATTCTCAGGTCCAAAGTCATGAAGGAACTTACTATTATCTTACATTACCAAGTGTTTCATGCCAGACTGTTGTTCTGAGCCCCACGTGACTGTGGGTTTTTCTTAACACAGTTCAAACCTATTGAGAAATGGCTAAATTCAACTCCACTTCTGTAAAAAGCCCCAATATTAACAATATTTGGACAGGTAGGAAATGGCTAAATTCAACTCCAGTTCTGTAAAAAGCCCCAAAATTAACAATATTTGGCCAGGTAGGAAGAGGCACCATGTCTCAGTGCACAACAGGCACTATGTGCACTATGTATAAACTGCTGAGTTTACAGGGTCTGAAATATTTCAGAAATTCACTTGGATTAGAGATAAACTGCTGTGAATTCCTGACTTCTGGAGAATGAGAATGAAGAATGTTAATGCCACACACTGATTGCACAGTTAAAATAACAGTGCCAGGGTATGCAAGGGAACATTCCTCCAGTGTAATTAATCCAACCAAATCACATTTTCTGGTGTCTTGTGTGTGAAATAAGGACCAGAAAATAACCCATTGGTTGGCACAGAGTCATCAAACCCTGCCCTGCTTGCTTTTAAAATTTCTGCTCCCTTGTTACATGAATGTCTATGTTTGTGCTTCGACTCCAGTTCAATCTAGAAAAGGAAATCACAGGATTTTTGTAATGAGGCAGCAAAAATGACCCCAGTGTAATTCACATTTTCACCCACAGATGCTTGGTGTCCACACTAGGATGATTAATTCAGTGAAGGCAAGCAAATGGTTCCAGGAAGGAATCAGTCCTCTCCAGGTGAGAGCTGTTGACCACCACCCTCAGGACACCAGGGAGACTCTGGGAGCAGCTCAACACTCACCCTCCTGAAGAACACATTGAGCATTAGCCTTGTCCAGCTGGCCAAGACTTGGCCACTGCTCAGCCCAGGCAGAATCCTGACTGCTCTGCAGCTGCAGAGACATCCCCTCTGGAGACAGTGGCAAAGCTTCCCCGGCTTTGGGAGCAGGGCTGGAGCAAGCCCGTGGCTACTGGCAATATCTAATGTCCCAAAATAATGCAGCTTGCCTGAGGGGGTGGGAGGGCTGCCCTTCATCCTGTCTGTCCATCAGTCTGGGGGGATGAGCCAGAGCAAGAGCTCTTTCCCTGCGAGTCTGACCAGACTGGGCTGGGGCCATAAATCAGCAGAGTGAATAAGCAAAACATTTGGAGTCACAGGATTTGTAGGTACTGCTGGTGTCACAAGGAGTTATTTATGGGGGTCAGACAGTGGGATCCACAGACAAGATGTGACATAATTGCTGGCAGAGAGTGGTGAGCAAAATTAGCCAAACCTGGAGGGCAGTTCCAGGCAGTGAGTGGTTCACAGGGACGTGGTGGCTCCAGAGGCACAGGATGTGCCACAGGCATTGCACAAGGACAGCAGGTGTGGGGGACAAAGCCATTAGCACGGGCTTGAATCATCATTAATAAAAAAGTAATCAGCAGCAGAGGCAGCATTCTATTTCATAAGATCATAAAATAATCACAGAATTTCCCCAGCTGGAAGAGACCCCCAAGGATCACCAGTCCAACTCCTGGCCCTGCCCAGACACCCCAACAATCCCACCCTGTCCCTCAGAGCATTGTCCAAACCCTCCTGGAGCTCTGACAGCCTTGGGATTGCCCTGGGCAGTGCCCACCACCCTCTGGAGAAAGAACCTTTCCCTGAGATCCCACCCAAACCTCCCCTGACCTCCTTTTCTCTTTGTGTCTCTCTTTGAATTTGTAATTCATGAAAATAAGGGCAGCCCTGACACAACAAATGCTGTCAACAAAACACCAAATTGTTGTGTGCTCAGTGCCAGATCCCAGCTGTGCTTCACCCCAGAGACCAGATAATCACTGAGAAGAAGGACCTTCCACCTAAAATGCCTCTTTCAGCTCTGGGTGGGCTTTCTGTGCTTATTTGCTAACTTGAAGCAACCTTTTGAGCTTGAGCCTCCCCACTTCAGATTTCCAAAGGACAATCTCAAAGACCTTGGTTGGATCACAGGGCTGAAGAGCAGCAACTGCAGCAGTGCAGCTTCAGAAGTTCTGAGCAGGTCACAGAGGGAACGTCATGAGGTCCGCGGTGATGAATGGAGGTGTTTGCAGAGTGGGGAGGAATGCCCAAGGATCAGGTTTTGTGTGACTTATCCCTTTGGTAAACCTATACGTGCCCTGATCTTCTCCTCTGCCTCAGGGATTACGGATACAACGTAAGGGATGGCTCAGGCTGTCCCCCATCCACGTACACAAACACCAGATACTCCTCCCCCATGGGTTTAGGAAGGTGGCTCTGATAGCAAAGGCCAAAAGGCAGCACACACCAGCTGTGTTTCCTAGGGCAGGGAAAGCCACCAAGCCCCACCAGAGGAGAGCAGGAAGGTGGATCCAGGTCCATTTGGAGAAGTAGGTGAAACAGGAATGTGCCTTCCCATCCACAGCACAGCCAGGAATTCTTTCATAATGCTGACATGAACATCCAGATATCAAGAGATTTAAAGCAAGTATCACAGGGCAAATACAACAGAGTTTTACTGCTAGGAAGGGAAAAAGACTTATCCCTATTTACTGTCCAAAGAAACAGAGACAAAAGCCTTTAGGAACCTCAGTGCCCCTGTCCACGAGTCCTGTGTCAGCTCCAAGGGACAGTTACAGAAGGTCTTCAACAGCCTGTCATCTTCCCAGGGAAATCAGTGCTACGGGAGCCCAACACTGCAGAGACACAACTCTACAGGAGCACAACACTGCAGAGACCCAACCCTACAGGAGCCCAACACTGCAGAGACCCAACCCTACAGGAGCCCAGCATTGCAAGAGCCCAACACTAAAAGACCCCAACATTACAGGAGCCCAACACTGCAGAGACCCAACTCTACAGGAGCCCAGCATTGCAAGAGCCCAACACTAAAAGACCCCAACATTACAGGAGTCCAACACTGCAGAGACCCAACTCTACAGGAGCCCAGCATTGCAAGAGCCCAACACTAAAAGACCCCTATATTACAGGAGCCCGAAACTGCAGGAGACCCAAAATGCAGAAACCCAAATCTACAGGAGCTCAACATTGCAAGAGCCCAACACTAAAAGACCCCAACATTACAGGAGTCCAACACTGCAGAAACCCAAGTCTACAGGA
>JAWWMO010000078.1:334578-346507 GCA_035047845.1 Dendrocincla fuliginosa | reverse complement strand
CAGCTCCAGCCCTTCCCTGGGTGCTGTCCCTGTCCCCCCAGAGCAGAGCTCAGTGCCTGCCCCTCCTCTGCCCCTCCTGAGGGAGCTGTGCCTGCAATGAGGTCTCCCCTCAGTGTCCTCTTCTCCAGCTGAACACCCCAAGTGCCCTCAGTGTCCTCACACCCTTCCCCCCCAGGCCCTTCCCCATCTCCATTGTCCTCCTTTGAGGAGGACAAGAGCTCAATATCTCCCTTACCTGTGTGCTCATACCCATGTGCCTCTGCCTGGCACTTCACCAGGACCTGCCAGGTGCTTTGGGGCCTGGGAATCACCACAGATGTCTTGGGGCTCACGACTGTGCTGACTTGGGATGGAGAACATGGAAAGCTGTGACCCAAGCAGTGTCCCCCCCTTCTCCTCCTCCTCCCTCAGCACCCAGCTGGCAATGGAGCTGCCAGCAGAGCTGCTGCCCCAGCGCCCTGGGCTGGGTGTTCCTGCCCCTGCTGCAGACCATAAATTACCCACGGCCACTTTTAACACCTCGCTGCACTTATGCCCAAAAGCTTCCAGCCCCAGTGGCTCTGGAAGTGGTGAGAGCCTCTGCCTGGCCAAGTAGGTGCTGAGAATAAGGAAGTACCCCCCTGGGTGAGAGGAATTTTAGAAGCTGTGAGGAGAGGCTGCAGGGTGGGGAGGGCGGTGTGAAGGCAGCTCTGAGCACCCACTGACACCCCCGGGCACGTGGCTTCAAGGACAGGAGCTCTCCCTGCAAACAGATCCCTGGCAGAGCTTGTGCCAAACACAACTGCTACAGCACAGCCCTTTGTGCTGTGCCTTTTGGTTAGGAATATTCTGCTGGGCCAGGAATCTCCAGGCTTTTTTTTGCTGAGGAGGTGGGAAACACAGAACTGCTGCATGGTTTAACTTGAGAAGTGAGCATTCCTGAGGCAGCTACTTGAAAAATCTTTCCCTGGACTTTAGGATGACAGTCCACAGTCCCTTTCAGAGCTACAGAGAGTGGGCAGAGGCTCTCAGTCATTTCTTAACATTTGGTGAGGTGCACTGAGTAATTTGGTTGTGAATCAGAGATTTCTCAGTGCCACCATTCAGAAAGGAAATCCATCATGGGAGCACTGGTCAGGAAGTATAACCAATAAAAGGCTCTTCATGCTCCTAAGTGAGTGTTTCCTCACACTCCAGTATCCCCAGGGGGGAAGAATTGCCTCTCCTTGGCTCATCTGGATGAAGTGGGAGAAGGGGACAGGGGGTGGGCACTGAGAGCAGTGTCCTGCCAACAGCTCTGCCAGCTACAGTGCCTGGCTGTTTGTACTGATTCCCCGTGGGCACAACGGGTAACCCATGAGTTCCCAGCACTCACATTCCAAAGGGAATGACCTGACCCAGCAGAGCAGCTACTCCAGCCAGTGGCAGAATTCCCCTCCCTTTCACACTGGTCGTTCCTCTCTGTATACTGTATGCTGCAGGAAGGTGAGATGGTCAAGGGCAGTTCAGGCTGAATATTAGGAAAAAATTCTTCCCTGAAAGGTTGTCAGGCACTGGCACAGCTTCCCAGGGCAGTGACACAGACACCATCCCTGGAAGTGTCCAAAAAATGTGCAGAGGTGGCACCTGGGGACATGGGTTCATGGTGGCTTTTGCAGTGTTGGGTTAATGGTTGAAATCAATGACCTTGGAGGTCTTTTCAGCATAAGCGATTCTGTGATTCCCTGGCTCATGGTCAGGGCTGCTGGGTGGTAGCACAGGACCTTCAGCCTGACCACTGCCAGTCCTGAGATGTCACTGAGATGTCACCTCTGCTCTAGGCTTTTTGTCTCCACTGACACAGCCACAAGGCACTCTCCAGGTCACCTGTTTACAGTGGTGTAGGACAGGATAAGTTCATGTTAAAGCCAAGGATTGGCCCTGCAGAGGGAGCTGGGAAGTTGTGACCCCGTCACAGCCTCCCAGAAGATCACTGAAGGTCTCTGTTACTCTGCCCTACAGTCTGTGTGGGAAATGGCTCCCCTGAACCATCAATTACAGCACACAATTAGCTCCACTGAGCCAGTGTCACAGCACAGTCCTGGCAAATGGCCCTTCCTCCCACTTTTCCCTCATTAGGCTGCTCCCTACCCTTGCTTGGTCTTTAATTAGCTTGTCATCAGCAGCTTGGCCTGGGCTGAACACCCCGCATTGTCCCAAATGAAACCATATAAGACAGATGGGACACCAAATGCAGCAGGAGCGGAGGGTGAGAAGACATGCAAAGCAATCAATATGTGTCTGACTCCAGGCACAGCCTTGCCAGGGGCAGTAGTAAAATTTCAGCTGGTATGGGCAAACTGAGGGTGTTCAAACTGTAGGTTGGCTGAGACCAAACAACCTCATTTCAGCAAACCCAACGCAGGCCCAGCAGCAGGGAGAGGCAAAACCCAGCAAAACCAGTAGCCTTGAGGAATAAGGCTGTTTATTGTGCCATTGAGGGGCCCAGCCATGCTCAACTATTTGGCTTGGAGCAGTTTCACAAGGAAGCGTCACCACATGCCTGGCTCCCTTGTTTGCCCTCATTCAGAAGCCAACATTTGGCCTCAAATCACCTTTTCCCTGCATTCTGAAGGGCTGTGTTCCCTGTGTGCCACCCACGGAGCTCAGCAGATGCTCCATGGAGCCACTGCAAAGCACTGAGCCAACACACGGAAGGAGGGAGGGCAGCCCATCAAACTGACACCTGTTGTCAAGCAGAAGCCAAGGCTTGTGTCAGCCTGCTGCAAATGTTTTCCCTTCGACCCCGGTGACCTTTTCCATCACACTTCGTGAGGCAGACTGCTCCCATTAAGTGCCACTTGATCCTCTGCTAATGCAGCAGTTATGAAAGGCCCACAGCACTTGTCACTAGGATAAACACCTTTGCAGTGGGAGAAGGCTGTGGGGAAGGGGCACAGACTTGTCCTCCCCTCGGCTCCCTCGCCTCACTTTCCTGTTTGCCATGGCCACTGTGACAGCCTCTGGTGTGGAGCAGGAAAGCTGAGCCTGGCTGAAGCACTGATCTCTGTCTTTGCTGCCTGGCAGACCCAGCTGAGCCAGTGCCTGAACCAGCACACAGGCAGGGGCTGGTTTTGTGGTCAGAGAAATGTCCCACTGCAAGGGAGAGGTTCACTGGGTGTGATCCCCTCAACACTGTGGGCTCAACCAGCTGGGATGAAGACAGGTCCTGCTGCAGCCACTGCAGCCTTGTTGTGCCTGGGAAAACAGGTCACAGGCTGTGCCAGGAGTGGTTCGTGCTGGGAATCAGGAGGAATTTCTTCACTGAAAGGGTGGTCAGGCATTGGAAGGGGCTGCCCAGGGAGGTTTGGACTCCCCATCCCCGGAGGTGTCCAAGGATAGACTGGATATGGAATCTGGGTGATAAGGTGGGCATTGGGCACAGGGTGGATTCGATGACATTGGAGGTCTTTTCCAACCTAACTGATTCTGTGATTCAGTCTCAGGTGAGGTTTGAACCCACCCTCCCCACTGGAGCACCCCTTGGCACTACCCTCAGTCTTCAGAGGTGTGACTTGGTGTTTGGCTGGCACCTGACCAGGGTGCAAGAGTCTGGCACTGCAGGACTTGCCCAAGGGAAAAGAAGAGCTTTGGGGTCAGGGCAGCCTCTCCTCCAGGAGGGTGCAGAACCATGGCCACCACACTGGGGGCTGGGAGAGGTGAGATCCTGGAGGACATGGGGCCCTGCTCTGGTCTGGTGCCACGTGTCTCTGGCCTCTTCAGAGCACAAACAAGCTGCCATGAATGTCCTGCCAGGTGGCCCCTTCCAGCTCCTCTGGTATCGCTCACACGAGTGACCAGCACCAGGTATTTCAGCAGCCCTTTGAGGAGGGGGAATAAATTCATTTCTCTGCCCCAGAACAGGACTGGACACACATGGTACCTGGCTTCTCAGCCCTGTGGAGAGACCTAAGGACCACCAAAAAGGGAGTGACTTTGGAAGAAATGGCATTCATGGGCAAATTCTCATGAATTAAAATGTCCTCAGCATCTGCACTGAAACATTTGCCTAAGGAGAAGAAAAAGCAAAGAAATGAAGGACCTTTCTTTTCCAGCAGCTCTGATGCTCCAGCCCTGGCTCTCTCAACTGTGTCAGAGGCTTCCTGGCTCTCAGGGAGCAAGAGAACCTTCAGCCAGCAGGAGGACCAGGCTTTCAGCAGCTGTGACAGTGGCAGTGGCAGCACCATCTGAGGCCACTTTGGGCCCTCCCCTGGGGGGTGAGTGGTCAGGGTGGGTGTGCCTGTTGTACCACCCTGCCTGCCCTGAGTGGTATGAGATTGCTCTTGGGCAAACAGGAGGTGAGTCTGCAGAGACAGCTAAGTATTATCTGCCTTGGGTTTGAAATAAATCCCTTCTGCACCAGCACCTACAGAGGGGTGCTCCTCTAGCCAGTGGTCTCCATGTAATGCCTTGAGTCATGTCTGTGTGAGACTTCTGAAGTCTCCAATCCAAGCCCAAACTCTCCTAGAGCTGTACCTGCTCAGGTGTTTTGGGGAAGAAGCAGAAAAAATGGCAGAGGTTTTTAGGATCACCACTGTGAGCACAATGCCCTGGGACAGCCTGCAGAGCTGGCCACCGATCCTAGGGGCCGTGTGGCCATCCTGACTACCTGTCATGAGCATTCCCCACCAAAGAAAGAGTCATCAGTGCTGGGAAGGGGCTGTGAAATCTGTCCATCACAGCAGGATCAACTCTGAGGAGAAATTTCCCTGTTTCTGTGGAACTTGAGGCAGAAGAACTATAGAGATCTGAGGGGGAATCCCAGCACAGCCAGGGCCCTCATGCAAGACTTTGGGGAACAAACACCTGCAAAGTTCCTGCTGAGCACCTGCAGGGCCCCAGCAGCAGCTTTCTGTAGATAAGGCAAAAAAAGGAATGGGGGCAATAATGGAGATACTCTCCACTGCCTTTAAATCACCAGGGAGAGAATTCTGCCCATCTGACCTGCAGCTGAGTGGCTTCCCCAAAACCACTGCTCTGGGAGATCAGGCTGGTGGAGGATAAAGACAGTGATGTTATCTCAGCCCCTGGGAGAAATGTCCTGGGGATGACTGCCACCCAGGTGGTGATAAGTGGGCATAATTTATTCAGGTAGAAATCCCTCTTCCCACTCTAACTACGCTTTGTTTGCTTTGCCCTGAATAACAAGCCCACTCGTGCCCTGGAAATGGTGGCTCAGAACACGTGTGCAGAGTTCCTAACCCTGGGCAATGACAAGAAGTTTCATCAGCTCAGATAAATACCCCTGCCTCACCCGAGACAGGCCCTCGTGCTTCAAATGTCTCACCTCCCCTACCTGCCAACATTCGAACTCCAGAAATAGGCGAGCAGGGAGGGCGAGTGGGGTGTGCAGTGCCACCCACGGGATACCTGTGAGGCCAGGCAGGCGCCTGGAGGGAGCCCAGGCTGAGGGAACAGCCCAGCACCAGCAGGAGAGGCTGGGCAGTGCTGGGGCACTGAGCCATGCACAGCTCCCTCTGGAGCAGATGGCTCTGGGGGTTTCTCCAGCTCTGCCACCACCCCTGGACTGCTCCAATGCTCCCGTGGACACTCCACATTCTGCAGCACCTTCAGAAGATGCTGGGGACACTCAGTATAGCACTTACTGATGTTGGTGTCAGCTTTCCCATCACTGCCAGTGTGTTCCAAAGCAGGATGCCACCACCTACTTACCAGCACTTCCCAGTTAGCTACCAGTATCCTCCAGTGCTAGACCAGACTCCTGCTGGCCCTTCTCCCTTCTCAAAGGCTGCTCTCAGAGGTCTGTGACTCCCAGCAGTGCAGGTCACCCATGTTTCCATGGAAGGGGCACAGGTACATCCCCCCACAGATGTTCTTCACTACCACAGCCATGGGCTGAGCCTTCCTCACGTTACACACCCCTCTGTCACTGAGCCCAAAATAACAATGGAGAGAAACAGGAATTTTGGCTCACTCCCACTGCTCATGGCACCATTTGTTCTGCAGAGCCAGAAATCAGGAACCATCCAGCATGGCCCTGGTGATGTGGAAGCACCCAGGGGTGGTGGGTCTCATCTCCTGCCAGAAGGTACCACTTGGAATCTACTCTTGAAATAATCCTGCTCAAGCAGAAAGCCACCAGAGCAGAAATGCAGAGCAGCTGCTGTGTCCAGGCCCTCCTTTGTCTTCCCCTCCAAGGAAAAAGCTCTTCGAGGAGTGATTCTGTGATATAAATATCTCCAAGGTGGGCATCAGAGGATGGTGCCAGACTCCTTTCAGTGGTGCCCTGTGAGAGGACGAGGAGCAATGGCCATAATCAAAAACACAAGAGGTTTCAACTCAACATGAGGAAGAACTTCTCTCCATAGAGGTGGCAGAGCCCTGGAACATCTACACAGGCAGGGTGTGGATTCTCCCTCTCTGGAGACATTCCCAACCCACCTGAACATGTCCCTGTGTCACCTGCTCCAGGTGACCCTGCAATGGCAGGGGGCTGGACTGGGTGACCTCCAGAGGTCCCTTCCAGCCCCAACCATCCTGTGATTCTGTGATTATGGAATGGCTCTTGGACTAGTACAGAATAACCTGTATCCAGTCAGGGCCTCCTTGCTGGAGAAGCTGTTAATTGCCTCCTGCAGTCTTCTGTCAGCAACATTATCCCCTCCTGCCCCGCTGGGACTGGGATGAGGGATTGTCCTGGTCAGTGGCTGCAGTGGGACACGGAGAAGGGGAAGGTGAAATATAATATGAGAAATAATATCTACGGCAGCAAGCGATGTTAATCAAAAAATCGTGAGGGAAGCAGGATTCCAAGGAGGCAGGAATGCTGGGGGAGGAAAAGCACAGACCTCTCTTGACAAAGGTCCAGGATCAGTTTAAAAGGGCCCAAGAAACTCTATTTTAAAGTCTATTTTTAATACAACCTCCATGTGTGACGAGAGCACTGCCTGCCACGCCGCGGTCTCATTACTTCCCAGATTAGCAACAAAAAGATTAATTTAGACAGGAGGGAATAATTTTTAACAAAAGTGTCACTGCCTTCTAGGGAGCAAGGCTGACCCAAGAAGATCACGCACAGGGAAATCCCACACCACAGGCAAGCCCTCCTGGAGAGGAGTCCCCCAGTTTGGGTTCACAGCTGGGGTGACATCAATGACGTCAGAGGGCTGCAATATGGCACTTTAATTGATCATAAATACATGTGTTTCACTACAGCTGACAGCAAAAGCTGTGAAGACAAAAGAGCCCTCAGATGCGTCCCCCTAGCCTGTTCTTGTTTCTTTTCCTGGTTTACACTTGAATTCCTCCAAGTAATCTGGAAATAGGATTGTGCTCAGCCCCTGTCCTTTTTCCAAGAGCTGCAAAGCCCCCTGACAAACCCTCAGCCCTCCCCAGGGCTGGCCCACGCAGAAGATGATGAGCTATTGCAGCTGGAGTCTCCATGGCTCTCCTTCTCCTTGAGGTCAGCCCTGCAGGGAGAGGCAAAACTCCCCCCCATGGCTGGATACACAGGGATGGCCCATCAGGGGCCCCCAAATTAAAGGGGGCAGAGCTGAGAAGGCACAGCAACATTTGGGGCGTAGTGAAGGAGTTTGCCCACTTATTAACATTTTTGTGTTCCCTTCTTTGCCAGAGAAGCTGAGCTTTTCCTGGCTCTGAAAATCATCTCCTCCAAACACAGCTGAGTCATTTCTCCAAGTTGCTACCAACATTTCTGCAGAGCATCCTGCTCCAAAGGAGCCAAAAGCAGGTGGGATCCCATAACCACAACCCCCTCCAGCCCTTCCACACTGAGAAATTCATCCTGCCCAGGGACCTCCCCAGAATTCCCTTCCTCCTTTCCAAAACAGAGCAGCTGTTTAGCAGTGGCTCTGCACAGCAGGTTAGAAGATGATGAATTCTGTATCCACTTGGGAACCTTTAGAAAAACAAAACCCCAGCTGTGCAAGCTGGAAGAGGGCTGACATGTGATCCAACACTGCACTGAGCAACCCTTCCAAACCTGGGGGACTTGGCTACAAACTGCCCCCAACTCAGCGTCCTCTGGTAGGACAGACCTCCTTGGTCTCACATGGACAATTTTCCCCTGCTGCTGGGAAGCACTGAATAAGTTCCTTGTTTTAATTTTTTTTGCAGGCCTGGCTTTTGCTTTACTTATTAAACTGATCTATCTCTACACACAAGCTGTCTCACTTCTACTCTTCTGGTTCTCCCCCCACCACACTGCGGGGGAGTGAGGGAGTGTTGGGCTGAGCTGCCAGCTGGGGTTAAACCAGGACACCCACTTGGAAGCAGGAGGGATCCCTGACCATCAGCCCAGCTCAACAGCTCCGAGCTGACCAGGCTTAAGGGGCAGATCCCAGTGAGGGCTGGGCTGGGATGACTGCAGCCCTCCTGCATCACCTTAGAAGGCAAAACCAAGCCACGGCAGGCCTGAGGCCAAAAATACACTTAGGCATAAATGTTCTGGTGTTTCATGCAACTCCATCAAAAATCTTCGGGAAACTTTTTCTTGGCTGAATCAGGTGTCACTGAAAGGAGTGCCAACTGCAGTGTTCCTCTGCCAAGTCAGGAGGAGACAGACTTCCAGGGATGGCCATGGGGTGCAGGGATGGGTGCAGCCACTCAGTCTCACAAACAGGATCCACCACAACCAGCCCAATTGTATTCCTTCCCCTCTTCCCCCACATGACACAGCAGTGGGAGGGCAGCAGGAAGGGTGTCACTGGTACTTCTCTGTGCACCCAAAAGGGCTGGAAGTGCCTCTGCTGTGGGCAGTGCTCTACACCACTGCCTTGGAAGGTGAAAAACCTCTTGGGTCTGGCTCTGTGAAGTCTCCATGTGCTCCAGCTCCACCAGAGCATATTCCCTGCCCCTTCCAATGGCAGCTCCATCACAGAGGGTACTGCTCAAGCCCCTGCATGGTCCAGCAGGGCTGCACCACCACACGGGCTCCCAGGCTCCAGGACACAGCATGGGCTCTTGAAAAAATACCTCTGGCCACACAGAAATCCCTTTGCCCTCTCATAAGGCCTCTGTTTGCTTGGGAAAGCACAGAGAACTCAGGCAGAGGGAAGCAGTGTGGGCCCGTGGCTGTGGCCAGAGCAGTGCCCTGGGGTGCAGCCACGGCCTCCTCTGCTCTCAGCACTGCAGCAGCTTGGTTGAACTCAGACAGGGCCTCGCTCCTCAGCCAGCCTGTTTCACAGAATCCCAGTCAACTGGAGATTTCTGAGTCCAACCTTTGACCAAACACCACCTTGTCAACCAGAGCAGGGCACTGAGTGCCATGGTTGTTCTCTGTCCATGGGAGGTCATGGTTGACAGAGGGTCCTTCCCAACCCCAGCCTGTGTCTGCCTGACCCAAGGACACACAGTGACACTGGATCCCCCAGGTTATCAGAGTCCAGCGTGCTGGGAGAGCCACATCTTCTGTCCACTCCCACACACACACCAGCTGCTCCTGCCTGTGACTGACAGTGTTTGTCAGGCTCACAAATCTCCATGAGGCTTCTACATGGCTTTTTAAGATTATCAGGTCTTTCATGTTGAGAAAAGCCCTCACAAGCGGGTCTTGTGATCCTCACAAGCTCTTCAGCCACCCTCACAGAACCCTACAGCACTGCTGTGGACAATTTGACTGAGGAAACTGAGGCACAGGACTAGAAAACACTTCCTTGGGGTTGTAAGGGAGCTGAAAGCAAAAAGAGAAGAATTGCTGCTCCTTGGTGTAACAAACCACCCTGCACAAGGAAGAGCCCTTGAATCTTCTCTTGTCAGTTTACAATTCTAAAAGCATTTCATTTCATGCTTAATACAAAGACCAGATCATCTTGCTGCCAGTAAAGAATGAAATGTCTTCTCCCTGAATTACAGGATGTTTTTATAATGGCAGGATGTATTTCTAGAATATTTACAAGTCAATCTGTCAGTCCACAATCTAAAATAAATTGCCCTTTAAATATGTGCCAGGTGATGTGATCGGAAGGTTTGCAGTGCTGTCACTAACACCCATGTCCACAAAGAACAAGGACAAGCTGTTCCTGTGTGTCCTCAGCCACTGGCCTGGTTAACAAAAATGCCACCTGTCCTTCGGGCACTGACACTGACACCAGCAAGGCCTAATTACGTGGGTAAGGGGACAGGGACAGTCCAGGCATTAACAGCAGTGCCTGATGCCCTTCCTGTCTTGTGCACATTTGTGTTTCTTTGCTTCCTGTGCTGCTCTCTGATTCCCTTTCCCTCCATGCCACATGAATTTTGTTTGGTATCTCTTTCCCAGGACACTGCCCATGGAAGGCTCCTCTGAGGCACCTCTGCCCTGTCTGCTGCCAGCAAAGGGAGAGGCAGAAATGGGGACTGAACAGGAGGCAGAAACGGGGAATGAATAGCCCCGTGGTGTCATTGCTACTCCTGAAGGCTCCAAAGCATGATGAAACCTCTTGCCAGACTATTGTGTGGGTCCCAAATCCCTGCAGGTCACTCCCAGTTACTGGGAATTCAGGGCAAGACCTCTAAGGGCTCAGGATTTACTGCTGGAGAGATTTTTGAAGGGACCTGCATTAGACACACTTAGAAATTCAGGAAGCACGACCACATCTGTTGGATGTGGTCACTTAGGAATGAGGACAAAGCTGAGCAACAGGTAGGGAGAATTAAAGCAAATCCTGAACCTTCCAGGCAAACTCACTTTTCCCACTGCTGGGCTTTGAACACAGCCACAGGGATGGCATCCAGAAGAAAACTGAGCCCGCTGCATCCCAGTTATCTGGGACAGACAAAAAGGCCTCTGGGCAGGGGGAAGAGAGCAAGGAAGGAAACAGTCTCCTGGAGGTGTGTATGTCTCCCACCACTCTGCAGGGAATGCACATGCAGCTCACCCTCCCATTCAAGGAATCAGAAACCAGTCTCTTGGAAACAGAAATGCAAATTTCAAGCTCGTCTTGTATTGACTAGGTCTGTTTCTGTGGCAGTCACCTGAAAACTCTGATCCCTGCATGTGGTCTCCCAGCTGCCTGGGCCATTCCTGTGCATCCTGCAAGGGCATTTTCCAGTGTCTTGTCACCAGTTTAGCTGCTTCCTCCAGGTGTCAATCCAGCCTACTCCAGAAGTACCTTTGGGCTGCAAAAGGACACAGAAGAACAGATTGCTGTGACAACAGGCATGTCAGAGGAGATAAAAATACCTCCTTAGCCGTCTGGTGGAAATCAGTAACAGAAAATCCCCGTGGTCTTGTGGCTTTTAAACCTGCACAAACCCAGTGGTGTGACAACACTGACCGTCCCTGGGTTCTGCTCTGAAGGGACATGTCTGAGTTAGCACCAAAGAGCTTCTTCCGCTCGGCAACGCTGGAGTAGGAGGAAGGAATTAGAGCTCTTTTGTGCATCTAATACCCAGGATTATTCTCATGGAATATTTCCTTGGATCAGTCCCACAGTCCCATACAGACTCCAGTGAGTGGGGGGGGAATGTGGCCGTGGCAGGGCCAGGATTTTGCACATTACAGCAGTGGGGTGAGAAAACTATTTATGCTATTATTTACAAGAGCATGTAGTGACAGGACAAGGGGGAATGGCTTTGTACTGCCAGAGAGTAGGTTTAGATTATATGTTAGAAAGAAATCCTTCCCTGGGAGGGTGGGCAGGCCCTGGCACAGGTTGCCAAGAGGGGCTGTGGCTGCCCCTGGATCCCTGGAAGTGTCCAAGGCCAGGCTGGATAAATTTGGACCCACCTGGGATAGTGGAAGGTGTCCCTGCCCATGGCAGGGGGTGGCACCGGATGGGCTTTGAGGTCCCTCCAACCCAAACCATTCTCTGATTCTGTGATTCTGCAAAAAAACTTTCACAGCAGTAATTCCCACGCTGGGGGCATGGAGAAGTGTGGGGTATTTTAAAGCCTGGCAGTCTCCACAGCCTATAGATTCTGCAAATAGGGTGGGGGGGAATGGGGTGTG
>JAWWMO010000078.1:308084-328661 GCA_035047845.1 Dendrocincla fuliginosa | reverse complement strand
CCTCCTCCAGGCACTGCTGCACTGGGGGGTTCCTGCAGAAGAGCCCAGAGGGAAAAGCAAATTGTCACAGCGAGTGCACAGGGGCAGTGCCAGGAGTTTGCTCTTGACAACAACCTGAAAGGAGGTTGGAGCCGGGTGGGGATTGGGCTCTCCTCCCAGACAACCAGCAGCAGGACAAGAGGACATAGTATCAAGCTGCACCAGGGGAGGTTTAGGTTGGACATTAGGAAGAAATTCTTCACAGAAAGGGTGATTTGATACTGGAAGGGGCTGCCCAGGGAGGTGGTGGAGTCACCGTCCCTGGAGGTGTCCAAGGAATGACTGGATGTGGCACTCAGTGCTGTGGGCTGGGTGACAAGGTGGGGGATTGGTCACAGGTTGGACTCGATCTCAGAAGTCTTTTCTCACCTAATCAATTCTGTGATTTCTGTGTCCAAGTCAGGAATGTTTCTGGCAGCCAGGAGCTGCACGGGAACATGGACTTCTTGCTGGGGACCTGTGGCAGTGCCAGGCAGCTCTGAGCAGGGACCCATCTTGTACCAATGTCCTCTCACGTGCCCTCAGCTGGCACAGTGGGTCAGTGGCCAGCACAGTCTGTGCAGTGACAGCGCAGCCTCAGCCTCCTGGCAAGGGCAGGAGACTCGAGAGCAAACAGAGAACAAGAGCTCAAACATCAGAGGCAGCTGCAAAGGACCTTCCTGTGGTGCTTCTTGCCCGCACTGCTGATCCTTTCCCTGGTGCTGGCCTTGCCTGCAGGTGATCATCATCATTTACCTGTCCGTGGTGGGGGCCCTGCTGCTGTACATGGCGTTCCTGGTGCTCGTGGACCCCCTGATCCGCAAACCCGACGCTTACACCCAGCCCCTGCACAACGAGGAGGAGAGCGAGGTGAGGGCTGCCGGGGGACGGGGGCTCGGGGTGTGCTGCACACACGGTGACAGGGAAGCAGTGAGGGACCAGCCCTGCAGCTTCGTGGGCACCCACCCAGGGAACACTGAGGTCCAATCTGTGCAGGTCATGCTGAAGTACAAGGAATATTCAAAGCTCTGTGTAAAGAGCCCAAGATGAGCCCTGTCCTCTGGGGCACGGGGTGGCTTTGTATCAAGTGGACTGAATTTGGCATGTCTGTCTAGATGGAACCAAAACTCAAACAGATCCTGTTTGTGCAGTGCTCCAGGTGCACTTACGTGATGCTGAGCTTCCAGGGAAAGATGGGCTTAAGTATTGGCTAAAACATCTGTTAGGCTTGTAAAAGAGCAGCCTCTGAAGGGCTGTCTGATCCTGCTCTGGGGCTGGGCCCTGTTGTATCCAGGCTGCTGTTCCTTGTGCTTCTCCCCAGAGCAGAATTTCATTCAAATCCCATCTTTTTGGGGGACACTGGCATGCAAATCTTGCTCAGGAAGATCAGGACCCAGCAGTAAAGAGAGAGCATCTCTCTCTCACACGCACACATTTTGGGGGAGGACAAATTTCTTGCTGCACGAATTTCATGCAATTTCAGCACCGGCTCAGACTGCTGATCAGTCCTGTTTGTACTTTAAGTATAAACTATTTGGCTCAATTCTTTCATACTCTGATAAAAGTGAGAAGCAGCTGCTCCAGTGTGCACAGTCTATCCCTCACCACCCTCTGCTGAAAAAGGAGGTTTTGGAGGAGGAAATGAATTGTACTCTAAAATTGTGGGTTTGCCCCCTGCTCCACAGCAATAATTCAGAATTAGGTCTGGGTGCACTCTGTAAATGCATGGCAAGCTCTGTCTTAGTCCAGTGTGCTGGATTCTGGGATAGGCCCTGGTGCTTGTGTGCCACAACAGCAACCTCTGGCTCAGTTTCCATGGGGTGATGTGGTTCACAGACTGAGCAGTGGATTGCAAGCAGAGCTTTAGACTTGGTGCTGTTCCTCTCCTGGAGTGGAGCCACGGGTGCTCCCCAGGAGCAAGGAGTTCGAGGAGCTGGTGTTGAGGAGCTCTGGAAATGAGGTCCTTCCTGAGGACGACTCAAGCCTTGAATTGCTCTTTGAGCTGCAGTTTCTGGCAGGGCCAGAATGCCCTGCTGGGGCTGGGCATTGCCAGGTGTGTCTCCCCCGCAGGACTCCCGCTCCTTGGCCGCCGTGCCCACCCCGGCAGGGGCGCGGGCCAACACGGTGCTGGAGCGGGTGGAGGGGGCGCAGCAGCGCTGGAAGCGGCAGGTGCAGGAGCAGAGGAAGACGGTGTTTGACCGGCACAAGATGCTCAGTTAGAGCCCTGGGACCCTCGGCACCACTTCCCAGGGCACGGGGCAGCTCCTGGTCGAGATGGACAGTGACCCCCCTCAGGACACCCGCGGCGTGGGACTGAAGGCTCGAGCCCCCCTGAGTGACCGTCTCCATCGAGACCCCAAATGCCCCCTCTGGTTCTGCCCCCTGCCCTTCCCCTCCCGGCCCAGAGGCTCCTTCCCCTGCTGGCTGTGCTGATCCTGTGGCTGCATGTGGAGGCTGGTCAGACACCCTGCATGGAGACAGGGATCTCAGTACGGAGCGCTGGGAGCTGCCCGAGTCTTCCTGGGATGAAAATAGTGGGATAATGTTGATGTGGGATAAATTATGTGATGTTCCTCCAGGATGAAGCAGCCACCTCCTCCTCCTCTTCCTCCAGTGTGCACTGATGTTAACTGGGTGACGTGGTGCTCAGGCACATGTGCAGCACTGGAAGGAAGAGGAGGGGGTTCCTGAGCTGCTGCTTCCACTTATCCTGGTGTAAACAGAGCGATTTCCACACTTCAGTGGAGTCTGTCCAGGTTTACATGGATGTAACTGAGACTGCAGCTTATTTCTGTGCAGGTGAATATCACCAAACCAATTAGTACCTCCACCAGTACAAGTCCAACAAGTGATTTATATCTCTTCATGCTTTAGCAGGGATTAGAACCTCCTGGGGAAAAACCTTTCTGTTTGTACTCACAGTGGTGAGCCTTGGTGCTCTCCCAGTGTGGGCAGGAGCATTTGTGTCCAAGAGAACCAGGGCAAAGGCTCTCCTGGAGCACTGTCTGGGCCTTGGGGACACTTAGGCCACCCAGAGCACTCTGAGAGCTCTGACCAGACTTGGGCTGTGTGGAAGAAACCAAAGTGGTTCTGTGATGTGCACACTGAGAACATTTGGAATGTCAAGGAGGTGCTGGAGTTCATCGTGTAGCATCTCTGTATTAAATAAAACAAAGATCCACTACTTGGGTGGCTTTTTACTCAGTGAAAAATCCCATCACTCCAGGTCTGGGCTCCCCAGCTGCCTTCCCCAGCCCAGCAGGTGAGTTGATGGCTCAAGCCAGAGCTGTGGTGACAGCGCTCGGGTGTTGGGGCACTGCAGGTGTGTCCCTGGCACTGGTCTGTGTGACAGTGACCATCCTGCTCCAGGAGAGCTGGGCTTGGAACACGGGCACAGCAGAGTCCTGCCTGGCACAAGCTTGGACAGCTCTGAGCTGTCTCAGGGCAAGGCCAAGCTGACCAGGATTCCTTGTTTGCTGGAAGCGGAGGGATTGTTGCTAAAAGCCCAACTGGGAGAGGTGCTGGTCACCTCCCTGCGTGCTGGGGCAAACAGCTTCTGATGGAGCTGCCCAGCAGCACCAGCCCTCCCAGCTGAGATCATCCAGTCCAGCCTATGGCCATGGTGATCGTGATCCTGCCAGACAAACCCCAGGAGAAGGTTTTGGGGGCCTGTGTGTTCCCCAGTTACCCTCCAGCACCTAAACAGGCTAAAAAGGACCCCGAGCTTCACATTATACTGAGGTCACGTCTTCCTTGACCTGTCCTTCTTCCCTGGTGCTCATTTCTGGACCTTTCTCCCCCTTGCAGAAACCTCATCTTGCCCTGTAGTCCTTCCCTCTCGGTGTGAATCCCTCATGGACACAGGGTGTGATCCCTGCGAGCTGTTGTTTTTCCTCCCTCGAGGGAGAGGCGCTGCCGGGGCCGGGCTGAGCCGGCGCGATGGGTCCATCTGGTGGCCGCAGCCCCTCGCTCAGCACCGGGACGTGGGTGGGCACCAGTCAGGGGCCTGGAAGGTGAGGGATTTGGTGAGCAGCACCCCCAGACCTTCCCCTGATGAGCAGCTTGGAAATGGGGTAGGACAGGAGGAAAAAAACGCAGGTAGAAATCAGGACTTTTGGTGAGTTACAAAACTCAGGGGAAGGGATGATGTGGAGAGGCTGCAAAAGATGCCACTGCCTGATTAATTAATTGATTTGTTAATTAACTGATCAGCTTTGTCCTGTACGTCATCCTCCCTGGAAGGAAATGTTTTCTCCAGCCCAGCCTGGAGCTCCCAAGCCTCTTCCCCTCCACTGCTCACTGGGGCAGCCCCCGAGTGGGCACATCCTGGTGGGCACTGCTCCCGAGCCCACCCACACCACACCCGCGGTTCCCACCCCTGGGAAATGCGACGGCACCAGCAGGAGTCAATAATTTAATTCCTTATCAAAAAAAGGGAAGGCAAAAAATAAAGGACCTCAGAGCAAAACCCAGCTGCTCTGAGAACCCGCCCCGCCCGGGGTCAGGTGCCCGCTGTGGTCCAGATGTCGATGCTCCGGATGATGAGCCACTCGCTCTGGGCCTGCGTTACCCGGATCCTCACGCACTCCACGGGGCCGGGGGTGCCCCTGTCCAGCCCCCGCCTATCCAAGGTCCCCTTCTCGAAGGTGCCCACGGGGATGTAGGTGGAGCAGTCGCGGCCATCGCGGCGCCGCCGCCGGCCCAGCTCCAGCACCCCCGCGCGCAGGAAATCGCCCCGGTGCTCCTCGGAGCCCGTGCGCACCCGCACGCGGCTGACACGGGCTGGCTGCTGGAAAACGATGCAGAAGACACTGCCAGCTGCTGGGTCCTTCCCCCAGAAATACCCCTCTGCTGAGCTGTACGCCTTGAGGGGCTCGTAGTGCTCGAAGACGGCCATGCTGGTGTACAAGGATGCCGGAGGGTTGTCCGGAATGTCCAAGGCGTCGGCCTGGAACTCGTCGTCCTCCAGCCTGTTGACGGTGCCCTGGAAGGAGGAATAGAGGCCCATGTGCTGGAAGAGCGACGGCTTGAAGCGGATGACGTCCTTCTGGGTGAGCAGGTGGCGGAAGTGGACCAGCAGCCAGTCACAGGGCATTTCCTGGTAGAAGAGCAGGAGGAAGCGAGCCAGGCGAGGCAGGTCACTGGAGCGGTAGAGCTTCCCGATGTAGCCCAGCTTGGAGAACTCCAGGGTGGCCCAGTTGGAGCCCTCCTGGGAAGCCAGTGCCTTGCGGATGGCCGTCAGGAAGGACTTGGCACACCACACGTCGTCCTCGATCATCAGGTAGTAGGAGGAGAGGTTGGCGGCAAAGGCGAGCAGGAAAGCGTAGTCCACGTTCTGCTTGGAGCGGAACCTCACGCGCTCCTCGGGGTCGTTGTAGTTTCTCTTGAGGCCCTCCAGGGTCGGGTAGAGCTCCTGGGGGGCGTGGATGAGCAGGAGCCGGCCCAGCAGAATGTGGCGAGCAAACTTCTGGGCGATGCTGAGGGCGACGCGCACGTTCCAGCCGGGATCCACGTCGGCCAGGTGCACCACCACCACCATCTCCTGCAGCTCCTCCTCCGTGGACTGGCTGAACAGCGACTGCAGCGTGGCAGGCAGGTAGAAGCCCCGCGGCCGCTGCACCGACGCCAGCCCCACGGCCAGGAATTCTGCACAGCAAAGGAAAGGCGTGAGCAGGCTGGGACGTGGCCTGGGATGCACCGTGGTGAAGGGTCTTCCCTGCAGGAGGCTTCACAAAGCTCTTCCCATGGCCAGCCCACACAGTTAGTTCTATTTATAATCCCATGCCCAAGGCTGGTGGGTCCTTTGTGAAGGTGAAGCCCCCAGTGTCTCAGAAGGGGCCCAAATGGCAGGGAGAGGGTGGGAAGAGGAAGCAGGGGCTCCTCTGAAGAAGAAATACTTGGGAAAAAAATGCCTTAAAAAGCCAGACTCAGAGAAGTAACAGTGCAGAGTGTACAGGGTTAGCTAGCTGGGATGACTGCACATCCTGGAAGTGTGCCCTACTCTGAACCTCGTGGAGATGCAGCCACTGTGGGATGAGGCATCAATCCTACCCTCCCCACAGCCCAGCAGTGGCTGCACTGGTTCAGCTTCTCTTGCCACTGGTCTGCGTAGCACCATCCACATGCTGGTTCCAGCACAGCCTCATGTGGGGCTGCCACGAGCTCCTTCCTGTGGGGTTTGCATGGGAACTGTTCTTTGTGCACCTGCCCAAGAGCTTGGCCCACATCTCCCACACTGTGAGCTTGTCCCAGTGGTCCAAATTCACCACCTCCACAAGAACCTCAGCCCCAGGGAGATGGGATCTCAGCCACCTTCCCCACAGAGGTCTGGGAAACCCAAAGTGCCTGCAGTCACCCCAGTGCCAAGGCACAGAAACATGGACCACGCTTGGAACATGTGGACCTTCCCCTACCCCCGTATCCCCCCGAGTGGCAAAGGCTGGCCAGGGAGGAGGTCACCAGGTGCTGGCAGGTCTCCCAGCCCAACAGGGGGGACAGAGCCCCTCCCTGCCCTGGCAGCAGCCGGGACGTGCAGCTGTGATGGGACAGATGTGCAAACCCAGCCCAGGCCAGGGGCCCTGAGGCACTCACTTTTTCGGGGTGGCAGGGAGCCAGCCAGGAGGTGGTAGGAGGCATTGTGGAGTGTGGAGAGCTCATCTGTGTCCCTGAGGATGTGCTGGGCTCCTTCCGGCTGCAGCATCTGCAGGATCGTGTCGGGGGTCAAACCCCTGACGTTCACCTGGGTGGGAGGCACCGGCAGCCAGGTCAGACCCTGGGGCACCATCGAAGGGGGGATGACAACAGGGATCCCAGAAATGAGGGGGAACAGCCGTCCTGCCCTCCCAGCTCCTGCATTAGGGGAACCCAGGGCAACCCCAGGGAGAGGAGAAGGCAGAGCTGGGGTCTGGGGGTGACATGGTGCAGGGCAGGGAGCAGAGCTGGGGTTGGGGTCCATGTGGGACAGGAAGGGATGAAGGATGCTCCAGTGGTCCCTCCAGGGGGACATCACTGGTTGGGAACTCACCTCCAGGAGATCCTGTTCCTGCTGGCTGCCCCCATGGAGGAGGAGGAGGAGGAGGAGGAGGAAGGAGGCTGTGAGCACAGCAGTGAGGGAGCGCCTCAGGGAGCATCGCATGGCACTGGGCTGGCACTGCTGAGGGCTGCAGAGGAAGGGGCATGTCAGGGAATAGCCTGGGGAAAACCACCATCCCCCGGAGGCACCCCTGGGACTGACCACTCTGCCCAGACAACCCAGGGCTGCACACCCAGGGGCAGCCACGGGGCACAAGGGGACACTTGTGCACTGTCCCCTTTGGGCAGGTGGGGCACAATCCCCCAACTCGGCCAGGTAAAAAATCCCGTCCCTGGCCCCAAAACACCCCAGCTGCCCTGGGACACCCCTACAGCTGGAGGCAGAAGAAATGCAGGTGCCACGTGCCTTGGAGATGGCTTTTGGGTCATGGGGACACCCCTGGAACACTCAACAACACCTCAGCACCAAGCCCTGGAAACACTCAGGTCTCAAATGAGCCCGGGCTGCTCTTCCTGCACAGCGATGATGAAGCAGCTCCTCCAGCCCCTCCTGCCTGCCCTGCTCCCCTCCTGCCTCCAGGCAGGGACCTGCCACCTGCTCGCCCTGTCCCTGTCCCTGCCACGTCCCCTGCTGGGTAGGACAAGAAAGGTGTCCCTGAGGGGACAGTGTCACCTTCCAGAAAGTTGTGGTGCCCTTGAGATATTTTACCTTGTAGCAGAGGCGTGGCAGGAGCTTAAAAGGCTCCTGTGTTTGCCTGGGTTTTTTCCATCATAAAGGTGACTGGGGCTGCCCTGGAGCAGAAGCTGGAGACTGACCGAGTGCCCATCCCAGCAGGGCAGACACACTCAGCCCCATTCAAACTGCTCCCAGCACCTTGGTTTGTGTTGGTCAAAGCATCTTTGACTGCAAATGTGGAGGAAAAACCCTCCTAAATCTTCCCAAACCAATGCTGGGCTTCCCAGGACTTCTCCCTAAATAACCCCCTGCACCCACTGCCACTGTGCAGCCGATGCTTCCCAGCCCACCCATGGGCCCCAGGAGGCAATGCAGCCCTGGGGTGTGTGCTGGGCTTATTGTGAGGAGAACCTCCAGTTTTCCTGCCCAGGAGTCCTTTGGGGGGTTGGCAGCAGCTCAGCAGGCTGGTGCTGAGCAGGTGCCCCTGGCGCCGCAGGCAGCCCATCCCTGGGGCACTGCCCTTGCCCTCGGAGACGAACATTGGAGCCAGGGAGCCACTCCCCGAGGGAGCCCGGCAGAGCACAGCCTGTGCTGGCCAGGGAAAGCAGAGCAGTCTCCTCCCCTGAGCTGGAACTCCGTTGTGGGCGAGCTTTTTGGAGCCGTCAGGAGGACAACAAGATCCTGGAGCTGCTTAAAATCTCTGTCCAGGTCCCAGCAGAGAGCGAGGCCTCTCCTTCCCTCACAGCCCTGGGACATGGGGAACTCACCAGTTTAGGGGGCAGCATTAGGGACCCATCTGAGCCACAGGGACATCACACCCTGAAGCCACCCTGGAGGTGGATTCCCAAGCCTGGACCTCTGGGATCTGCAGCACCGAGGCCAGGGGCTGAGCTGGGAAGGGCAAAGCTTAGCAGCCAGCCACGGGTTGGGCTCTGGTTGCTCTGGGTGGCCAAAGGTTCTTCTGGCTGCTGGGGAGCACCTGGCTGCCAAGAGCCCATCCCAGATGCACAACACGTGCTGCTCAGCACCTCCAGCTCCCACGGGCAGCACCTTCACCCAGGGGAACCCGTGGGGAAGGGGGGTCACAGGCACCACGCCCCTCCAGTGGGGCAGGTTTAACAGAGCAGAAGGGAACAAGGGCTGCCCCGTAATTAGCACCCTAATTGGACTTTGGATTTTTGCCTCCATGGGGAATCAAAGCAGCCTGGCTAGATGCGTGCAACCAGGGCCCTCACCACCGTGGGCACTCACCGGGGTGCAGCAAGCACCCTCTCAGTTCTGGCTTGGGGTGACACCACGGAGCATCCACGTCCCCAAATGCCACCCTGCTGTGGGGACACTGGCCAGGAGGAGCTGGCTGCTGAGAGCTGCTTGCCTGGAGCCAAACTCCTCCAGTTTGCTGGGAGGCTCCGGCCAAATGGCAGCAGCCGTGACTCAGTGGAGCGGCGGAGGGGAGGGATGGGGAGCACACACCGCCCGGTCCCGCAGGGCTGCGAGAAGGGCTGGATGCTCCCTGCAGGCAGGGGGCTCCAGCCGCTTCCGCTGGCACTGGAGAGGGCAGGGCTGGCTGCACAGGGAGGGGGGAACAGCCAGGGCCCCCCGTCCCACTGCCAGCACTGCCCTTCCATGCTGGGGGAAACTGAGGCACAGATAAAGGATAAAGGATAAAGGCTGTGGCACCTGGATGAGCACCACGTCTCCTGCAGCACAGCTCAGTGTCCTTCCCCACCTCCCTGCGAGGGTCCCCAGGATGCAGAGGGACAGGGGGTAACCTGGCACCAGAAATGGGCTGGGGGACACTGCAAACTGTGGTAGCACAACAGTGGTGTGGGCAAATCACAGCCATTCAGGGCTGTGTGGGACAGGAGCTCCTGGGGCCCTGGGAGCCAGCCCGAGGTCCAGCCCCACAACCTGCGGATGTCTCTGTTCCAAGGGTTGTCCCACAGGGAGAAAGGAGGGGAAATGCCGTGTTTCAGTGGAACACGACGCCAAGAGCCAAAGCTTTTGGTCAGCACAGGTGTCCCACAGCACAGGGGGGCCCTGCGGGCAGCTTGGTAAGGGCACACTTGGCTCCCATCTGGTCCCACGGGGACCCCCAGCCCACCACCCCGCCCTCATCCCCCCAGACCCCCCAGGCACCCCTTCCCACGACACCAGAGCTGGCTGCTGCCCAGCACCGCTCCGGAGGCGCCCACCGAGGCGGCAGAGACTTACAGCGGGGCGGCCGCCTGGCAGGATGGGCGGCAGCCTGGCCGGCTCCGGGGTGCTCGGCCCTGGCAACTTCCCCAGGCTGGCCAGACTCTGGATTCTCGCTCGGCAAAGCCCCACCCCGAGTCTTCGCCTGCCTCCCGCAGAGGAGGAGCGTTGGCCCGACAGCCTCTGCCCCAGGAGCCTCAGGAACCCGCCAGGACGGTGGCGACTCCGGGTGGGACTCGCAGCAGCCTCAGGACAGGCATCCCCCGGTGGCTCCGGCTGCATCCCACCCACCCCATCTCCCCTGGCAGCTCCAGGCCCCCAGGCAGCATCAACCCCCTCCCAGGGCTCTTGCCAAGCTCCAGCATCCCAAACTCAAACCTGCCACTTCAGTGGCGCTGAGGTGAAAACAGGCCACCCATCAAGCCAGGAGCCCGGACACGGAGCTGGCACGGTTCTTTGCCTGTTCATTTGCCAGCTCTGGGGCTGCTGAGGCAGGACAGCACCCCCAGCACCCTGGGCCAGGGCAGAGCAGGCTGCCTGGATCCCATGTGGGATGCACCCCCTGCCCTGAGGCACCACTGCTTCCCTGCACACCTCAGCTCCTCCCTGGAGCACTGGGCATCACTGCAGGGCCGGGAATGAAGCCCCTTCTATGGCCCATGAGCCAATGTAGGCGTTTGTTCCCTGCTCCTTCACCCTCAGCTTGGTTTGTCTCCCACTGTTCCCCTCCTCTGGATCCACAGCAGGAAGGTGGCTCTGGAGCACCCAGGATGAGTCACCCAGTGGCATCCTGTGCCCCCAGCTCAGAACCAGGGCAGCTCCTTCCAACCTGGCCACTCACTCAGAGCATCCAAACAGAGGGGAAACCTCTTCCCTTTCCCTCCATCCCACCCACCCCATTTATTCACACAGAACCTGGATCCCACTTCCCTCCTCTCCTTGCTGGCCTGGATCTCTCCTACCTTCAAGGCTGGCTCCACATCTCTTCCAAGGCTCCGTCTTCTACAAATCCCCCGTGGTGACTTCCAGCCCCAGCTGCTCACTGTGGGAGAACATGGAAACAGCGTCCTGGGGCTCGTCTGGGAGGACAAAGGTGGCCACGGGGAGATTTCACAGGGCAGGAAGCGGGTGAAGGCACTGGGAAGGGGAGGAGGCGATGCCCACAGGCTCCCAGATCCACTTTCTCCAGGCAGTTTGGTTTTGAAATCCTCACACTCCCATCAGGGGATGGCAGTGGCTCTGTCCCCATGGAGGGGCTCAGTGGGGACACTCCACCTGCACTGGAGCAGGGGCAGTCTGGTATTCCCAGCTGGGCAGGGAAGATGGCAGGAGGGCCAAGGGAGCCGGGATGGTGCAACCCAGCAGAGATTTCATGTTCAGTGGCACAGGATAGGAAGGGCTGTGGGACATGGTGACTCCTGGGAAGTGTCACAACAGCAGCAGCTGCAGGAGGGGGAGGGCCTTTCTCACCGCAGGTGTCCCATGACCCCCATCCCTGACAGGAAATAACAGGGCTGGATCTTCCTGCCCTCATAGGAAGGAAGGGGAGGGTGATGGGGCTGTGGGGCCCAGCACAGCCCTGGGGCCCCCAGAACGGCCCTGGGGTCCCTGACACTGCCAGAGGAACATGGGGAACACCCAGTGCTGCCAAGGGCTGCAGCAGAGCCACCAAACCCCACTCTGGTCCCCACATGCCATCCCAAGGTGCAGTGCTAGGGCAGGATTTGACCCTCTCTAGGCACATCCAGCCTGCCTGGAGTGGGAAAGGAACCCACAGCCAGGACACAGCCCACAGGCAGTGTGGTCCTGGGTCCTCTTGCCCTCCAAGCAGGTGCCACAAGCCCAACCTGAGCCAGCCCAGCCAGTCACTCCCCTGTGCTATGGGGCAAATCCCAAAAGGTGTTTGGAGTGCTGGAAAAGGGCCCTTCCAGCCCTCCCTCTCTGTGAGGGCCATGGCACAGCCCCAGTGCCCGGGTACAACCAGGGCCCAGCACCCAGAGCCACTCACAAACCTCCCTCTGGCCCAAAACACGCCCTGCTCACCTAAACATTTGGCCTGGGGGAACAGGGAGGTGGCTGAAATGAAGCTAAAAGGCACATTTTTTTCTTGCTTTTGGAACAAGCTGAAAAGAGAAGCCCCAGGTGCAAAGGCTGCTCTGAGAGGGGCACAGACCCAGCTCAGGGGACTGGGGAGGACCAGTTCCCCCAGTTGGGGCTGGAGGGGAGCACTGGGATGGAACAGGCACCAGGAGACCCAAGGCAGGGCCCAGCCACCTTCCCCAAGCATCCAGCCTTCACCTTACCTGGCTCAGCTCCCGTTGGACACCGGATCCCCGAGGAGGAGGGGAGCAGGGTGAGGCCAGGGTGGTGGCCAAGCCTCTGTGTCTCCCCTGGGACAGCAGAGAGCCAGACCGGATCTGTTTACAGCCCTTCCATTATTCAGGAGCCCAAGCAGGACAAAGGGGAGGGAAAACAGAGGCTCACGCAGCAGGGAGAGCATCAGGGCTCCAGCCACCACCATGCTGATGTGGGGCTCCACTTCCACACCACCAGGGACCCCTCTGAGCCACGTCCTGCACAAAAGGGTGACTGTCACACCAAACCACAGCCTCACTCCATCCTACCCCTGGAGAACACTGGAGAGGAGTTTTTAGGCAAGCAGGCTCAGAGAGAGGTTGGGCCTGGGGGACAGGGGTGGAAACCCCCCTGCTGAGGGCTGAGGTCTGCCCAGGGTCACACATCACCGAGCAAACCTCAGTGCAGGGGCAGGTTCTGCTGCTGTGGGGAAGGCAGGAAGGGGAACACCCGCTGCCTGCAGCTCCACACATAGGCAAGCAGAGCCCAACCTCCACAGCATCCCTGCCACCTCCCTGGCCTCCCCACACGGATCAGGACAGGTCCCTGACCCCTGTCAGCCCTGCTGACCAGCACAGCTCCAGCAGCAAAGTCACCAGAAAACACTGAAAATCCTTCTCCCACATTTTAAGCATTTCAGCCTAGAAAAAGGCTGGTATTGGAGAGGCACCTCTGGCTAGGGGCATCTGTCTGTATTTAAATATCTGTACTTGAATGCAGCAAGTCTGTCAGTCGCAGGAAACAGCCCATCCACCTGCTTCCTGTGCCACCCACTCTGGCTGCACCACGAAGAGCAGCCCAGGGAATTAGCCTGAGGTGGGTGGTGCTGAGTGTCTCTCCCCCAGAACACTGAACAAATCCTGGACATGCCATACTCCTGATTAGAACATACTCCTGCTCTCACAGATGGCAGGAACACCCAGCCCCAGGCTCTGTGCTGTATTTCTCTACAGAAACAATCCTGCATGACTGAGTTTTCTCAGAATGCAACAAACACTCTGAAGCACAGTCAGAACACAGGCCCTGAGTGAGCATCTGCCTCCCTCCAAGACAGGGAACTCTGCAGCCTGACCAGACTTCACACTCTAACCTCCAGAATCAGTGACAGCACGTTTTTCTTGCCCTGTATCTCTTACTTCCACCAATCTAGTTCCAAAACTTACCTGCTGGTATCACCAGGGGTTCAGCAGCAGTGAGAAGGGGAAGTGGGAGGCAGGAGCTGTCCCAAACGTGTCTTTGAAGGCAACATCAAGAGCCTCTACTGCAGATCCAAGTCTGGGGCAGATGTCCTTGGTGGTGATTTACAGAGCTGCAGGAACTCCTCTCAGGCAGCTACACCAGGGTCATGGGGGACCACAGAGTATTCTGAGTTGGAAGGGATGCACAAGGATCGAGTCCAAACCAAGCTGGCAGAACTCCCTCTCCTTCCAGGCGCTTCACTAAACATTCTCTATGGAAAGGTGCTGCTACTCCTGCTCGGGACAAGATCTGGTGTGCACTAGGACTGAGGAGCTGAGCACTGAAAGGCAGCCAAACTCAGTCCACTGCTGCTCACCTCACTGCCAGTCACTCCACCTCACTTGCACATGCACTGCAGCACCTCCTCTGCCTGCACCACTCCTCCACCAGGCCTCGTCTGCAGCCACACCAAATCTCCAGCCAGAGCCATCCTGGACACAGACTGTCCTCCTGACAGGCCCAGCCTGTGCCCCTCTCCCTTCTCAGTCAGCCCAGAGCCACAGAAAGTTTCAGGTCGCTTCTTCCTCACAGAAGTTAATTTGTTAGTCAAAAGCCAGACCAGTGATTGCCTCTGGGCTTTCAACAGGAAAGGTTTCCACACTGCTCACTGCTCTTAAAACCAGCACAGAGTCGAGTCCTTCATCACTGCTTCGGTTATTTTTGTTTAGCCCCTCCAGCTCCTCTCCCTCCCTGTTTATCTTCTCTGAAAAGCACCTTCTGGTTTTGAAAGTTTAGATCTTCTTTTCAAAGAAAAAACACCAGCGTGAGAACTTGTAGTACCTTTACATTCAAAAGAGACTGTTGCCTCATGACTTCTCTTTGAAATAATTCCTTTGTTTGATCATTTATGCCTTTTTCTTTCCTTAAACTTGGATCTCTTGGGCTGGGAATTAAGATTATTGTCGATCACTTCTGCTTTGCTCACTGAAATATCACCCAGTGCATGGACATGAAGGATTTTGTTTGTAAACTCTTTTTGGAAAGCAAACGGGAAAGTTCTTGACAAGCAAAACCTCCTGCTTCTTCCCGAACAACAGAACACAGGACCACTTTGATTAGCACCAAAAGGATTTTAAATGAACAGTTCCAGGGAGCTCCTTTCAAATCATAAAATGTCAATTTTACATAAAAGTGTGTTTACAAATAGTTTCTGCTTTACACTCAGCTCTGCCCATTACTGACCAGAAGTTATATACATACAAACTAGCTCAGCAGCTTCAACCACTTGCAAGGAGACTGCGGAATTTATTTAAGAAATAAAAATAGGATTTCCTGGCTCCTACAAATTCTCTTCAGCCTGCCGGATCGAGCCACCTGCCGGCTCCTGCAGCCTCGGGAGGGCACTAAGCTTTGGGGGAGAAGGGGTACTGTGGGTGCCACCAGTCGAGGAGCCTGACGCTGTGCACGGGGTCCAGCACCACCTGCACGCCCTGCTCCGGGCGCGCCTTCCTGCCGCTGCGCACGGGCGTGTCCTGGAACACCAGGCGCACCCGGTGGTGCCGCATGTCGGTGCTCACGTTGATGGTGAACTGCAAGAGAGGGCAGAGAGCAGCAGGGGACAAAAATTCAACAGGGTTCTCAACAGAACACGCCGAGATTTTATTTTTTAGAACTCCTACTGGATCGTGAAAGAGCTGAAGTATTTCCAAGCCTACACAGCGCTGTGTTTGAGCTGGTTTGCTCTGCCTGGTGTCCCCAAAAAATGCTGCTCTGAGGGGGGTAAAACATTGGCACAGCTGCCCAGGGCAGTGGTGGAGTCACCAACCCTGGAAGTGTTCACAAGGCCTGTGGATGTGGCACCTGGGGACACGGGTTAGGGGTGACCACGGCAGAGCTGGGAGAATGGTTGGACTTGATGGGTCATAAAGGTCTTTTCCAATCGAGACAATCTTATGAGTCTGTGATTCTAAGTGAATCTGGAAGCTGGCTGGAATCTAAGTGGCTCAGGGGAATCAGGGGAAGTCTGGAACTCACTGCCCTACTCCTGAGAGAAGCCAGACTGAACCCTCCCTGGGCACAGGCCTTCCTGAAGCCCTGACTCACAAGCACAGCCCCTCATTCCCCACAGCACTGCCCGAGCCCTCCTGCTCTGCTGCTGCCTGGAGCCCAGTGTGGGGGCTTGTCCCAAAGCTGCTCTTCCTCCCAGTCAGGGTCCAAATCAAAGAGTCTGCTCATATGGGATTTTCCCCTCAGAATTTACTGCCAGTAAGGAGGTATTTTCATGAGGAGGGCAGAGCTCCATTTCTCCTGCTCCCTCCCCCTCGGAACTGCTGCAGTCCTGGCAACTGATCTGCCCCCAGACATTGCACAACCACAGCTCCCTGCAGATTCTCTACACCCTCTATATTTACTGTCCAAAATAGGGAAGAGCCCATGGAAATGGAGAAGTTACACTGAGATCCTCAGCATTTCCTGTTCATGAACCATAAGATTCTTAGAACTGGTTTGCTGATGGAGCAGTGGGATTTACACAGCCCCAAAAAGGCACTAGATGGGATTCTTAGAGTTGTCCTGTGCAGGGCCAGGAGCTGGACTCAGTGATCCTTGTGGGTCCCTTCCAACCCAGGAGATCCCATGATTTTAGGTGCCCTCTCCATCTCCTTCCAGGAAGCTCACCTGCAAAGCTTGCCCAGCAGCTCTGCCCCACTCACCAAGGTAAACGTCATGCCCATGACGATTGGCACGAAGATGAAGTTGAAGGTGGTGATCTGCAGCAGGCAGCAATCCTGGTCTGGGTTTGTGTGCACTTCCTCATACTGGATCGGGGGCTGGAGACCTTTGCAACACTTGCTCTTAAATCTGGGGGACTTGGAAGAAAGAGAGACTGATTTAGCCAGGCAGGTTCTCACCATCTCCCCACGTGTCTGGGCAAAGTGTTACAGAAACAACACTAAGCTCAGGACAGGCACCATTCCTTCAGAGGCAGAATTCCCAAGGCTGCCTGAAATTACTGGCTTCTCCCAGGACCCATTCCTGGAGGTTTTCCCTGGCTTTTTTCATTTCTCTGAGAAATCTTTGCAATGGTAAAACAAGAAGTTTCAGATTTTGGTCAAAGTTTTGAGCACTTCAGTCAGTCGGTTGGGTTTTGGTAGTAAGTTTTAGCAATGACATCTCAAAGATGAGATTACTGGGGGTAACAAATGATCCACACCCTACAGGAGAGAAAGGATACCAAAGGAGGCAACAAAAATATGGGATTCCAAATGTCCTGGTAACACAGACTGAAAACTGAGTGTAGTTTCAGAACGTGCTTTAGTGTACCATGGGAATCACACTTTTCATTTATTCTCTGAACCCATAAAAAGTTTCCACTTTCCCTTCTACTACACTGAAAAATAATTCCTGCTTCAAACAAAAGTCACAGCCAAACTGGTTCTTCTTTCATACCTGCTTTTTGAACTTGAAGTTGAATTCCCACATTGCTTCTTGTCTGTTCCCTACAATCTTTTTGCACCAGAAAAGCAGACACTGAGGTGGAAAAAAGAAACACAAAATTATGAAACCCTTAGAGGCACCACTTTAAATAACTTTTAGCAGAGCATAAAGGCTTCCAGTTACAAACACAATTATATAGGAGCAATTAGGAGCCATTTACTCCAAATTATGTTCAAAGAATCCTCTCAGCAGTTTAGATCCTCCACTTTCAAGTTGGCCAACTCCTAATGCAACTGGAGAATACAACAGGCAGCCACTGATGTGCCAAACAGAAAAATCCTGTTGTGCCATTTATCCCTCTCCTAAGGCAGGAATGAGTGGTGCAGATTCACCCACTCCCCTCTGCCCACCAGGAACTCCCATCAAACTGGGCTCCAAACAAGATTAAAGTGAGGACCAGCTGAAAACAGAATAAGGATCAAGAAGGGAAGGATCCAGAGGGAAAGGCAAAGCTACAAGGTGATGGATGAGAAAGTTCCTAAGCCCCTGTGGTGTCAAAGCTGACATCCCCAGGCACTGATTGTCATTGCTCAGAGTACAAACCACTGCCAGGACAGCACAGTCTGACCAACCTCCTGCCCCTTTTTAAAGGAAAATGAGCAAACAGCCTCAAACAGCCTCTGAGGTCACCAGCACTGCCTTCCCACACACACACAACACCAGCGTCCTCCACTTCCACCTGGTTATCCCTGTGTGGGCCACAGGCTCATGCCAGCATCCAGCACTCACTCTAGAGCAGAGGTCTCAGCAGAACTCCTGTAGGAAGCTGGGTGGGAGGGAAATTCCCTGCCTAGCAGTCAGTAAAAGCAACCAGCCCTCAACAGCCACGGAAAAAACCTGGCAAGTCAGTCCAGCCATCCCTCAGATCGTTTGTACTTGACAGGTGCCAGCCCACCACAGCTGGTCTTACCTTTCACCAGAGTCAGCAGGAAAAGGAGGAACACCTGGGTGAGGAGGACTCCTGTGAGCCACACCCAGTCCCTCCTGAAGACAGAATGCCTGACTGGGCTGCAGGCTGCAGCACGTGTGTAATCTCACTCCAGAGTAGAGGGACCCCAATGAAACAAAGCCAGAGCCAGCCTTCAGCACGAAGGCTCCAAAATTAGAACTACAGGGGATACAAGACCCTCTACTTCAACTGAGTCATGTCCCTAAGCAAGAGTCCCTAAAGGACCTTTATCTCCACAATCTTCAAGAGGTGAACAACAAGGCCACGTGGAGTCAAGCTCAGAAACACACAAGGAGAAAGCAACCCACAGGTTTTGTTCCAATAAAAATGTTCTCCAGATCTCTTTTAAACTCAGGTGGGCAGCAGATGTTGCTGAGTTTAACTCCAGCACCATGTGTGGTTCACCTGCAGAGACAGCCTGGTGTGGCACTCGTGTGGTCATGGCAAGAAGTGAAGCACAAAAGGGTCAGTACCTCCTAAGGGGCAGAGGATGTCCTCGGGTCAGCCGTCCTGCCCTTCAGACGCGCCGTGCTCCGCCAAAAATTAGGGGGTGTCTTTAAAGGGCAAACACCTCTGCTGACACCATAACGGCTCCAGTGTCCCACACAAGCTAGGCTAGGGAGAGAGAAAAGGAAATTAAAGAGGAAAAGCTGGATTGGATAACACCCGGCTCTGGGCTCTCTCCTCTTGCCACATGCAGTTTAGGGAGGTGTCGCCGTTAGTTTCAACGACCCATAAAGGTACAACCAAAGCTCGTGAAAGCCAGAAGGAGGGGAGGCAGTGCCAGAGCCTCCTTCAGACCCTCTGTGCCCAGGAATTCCTGTGCACAGTCACACAGGTGGAGCTCAGAGTCCTGCAATGCCACAGTACAGCAAGACCAGACTCAGGATGGCTCTTTCATGCTCCAAGGTTTTAAGTCAAACTGCTCTGACAAAGCCTCTCATCAGCATTTAATTTCCTTTTTTAAAAGCTGAACAACAAAAAGCTGCACTTAACAGATCTTCCTCAAACCATTAGTACAGGAGAAGCACTAGCAGTGGGCACCAAAGCCGTTATGATGTCAACGTGAATCCTTCCAAAGTGCCCTGCCAGCTCCGAGAGCCACTGCAGACCCGAGCAGTGGGAGGAGGCTGGGCTCAGGACTGGAGTTCACTTCAAACTTCCTCGAAACGTGTTGGTTTTATAATCTTTAAGAGCACTGATCCCCAAAGAGGGGACAGGAAGAGAAGGAAGAGCTCTGGATGCAGAGCTAAGACCACACACAGATGCGTGTGTGCTTCTCCCTGTGCTGCAGCACCACCTGCTTGTGTGCTGCTGGATGCTCCCTAAGCTGGGACAGCCTCTCCAGTCCCCACCCAGGGACAGCGAGGAGGAAAGGAAGGAAGTGAGGGGATACATGAGGTTGCTCTATTTTGAATGGAAAAGGAAGTACAAATCCTGAACCAAACCCACTTCAGTTCGGCTCCAAAAACCTCATTCAACAGGTTTTAGACCTTGGATTTGGAAGGGTGGAGAATTCACATTTTTGCTTAAGCTGCTCACAGAGCATCAGCCAGTTGCAAGTAAGAAACCAAACAAGAGACACAGAGACATTTCAGAGTTAATGGTGAAGAGCAATTAAAGAGGAATGGTGCAAGTGCTCCAAGCTGGGACAGCACAGGGAATTGCCTGCCCACACCAGAGACAAACCCTTTACAGCCCAACACAAGAGCAGCCCCAGGCCCAAAGCAGACACTGGCTCTGCACATTTGCCATGCTCACCACCCTGGCACTGCCCTCCCTCACCCAGACACCCCACCACGGATGACCTACAGGAAAGCAGCATGACATGACTCCTGGCTACCAGTGTCACTCCTGAGCTCTCCAGCTGCCTGTTACAGAGAAAAGATGTACTCTGACAGACAGTGTCAGCACAGAGCAGAGGATATAAAAGCTGATCCTATGGAGCCTCCTTTCAGAGGAGGGCAGAGCTGCAAACATCCCAGGCAGTTCTGACAGCCAGTGAAGCGAGTGCCCTTTTGTTGGTTACAGAGGTGTTGTGGGAGGACTTAAGCAGCAGTTATTCCAAAGAGTAACTCTACAAACAACCAGCACACTTTCACAAATCCCTGTTCTGAGTTAGTGACCATCCTACACCCAAGCTTCGCTGGTGACCATCTAAACATCATCTATTTTTATCTCTAGAAAGAAAAAAATCCAAACCAAACCAGCCACACCTCAGGCACATCCCACGTTCTCAGCGATGCCACTTACTCTGGAATTCTTTAAAGTGCTGGGAGTACTGTCTGGAATAGCTGGGTTCCTGGAGACTCGGGCCGCGAAGGGCTCGTACATGTGGTAGAGCGAGCGGATGACGCAGGCCCGGAGACAGTGCAGCTTCTCCATGGACTCGGGGCGCAGGCGCAGCGGCAGGTACGCGTCCAGGCTGTAGTGCCTGAGGGCCAAGCACACCCCCCCGTCAGCTGCAGGGTCACAGTGCCAGGCACAGCCAGGGACACAGCCAGGCCATCTGACTGAGCAGAGGACCCCTGGGCAAACCCCTGAGGGCTCGGAGGGTGTTGTGCTGCTCTGTGTGGCGTAACATGCTTGACCCGCACCAGGCAGGTTTGCAGCACAGATACCTCCCCTGGGATACTGGGGCAGTTTTGGGCACCACAAAGATGTGAAGCCATTAGAG
>JAWWMO010000078.1:271042-298597 GCA_035047845.1 Dendrocincla fuliginosa | reverse complement strand
TGGGGGGACCTCAGGGGATCCCTCTCTCCCAGTCCTCCCAGTGATGGGGGGACCTCAGGGGATCCCTCTCTCCCAGTCCTCCCAGTGATGGGGGGACCTCAGGGGATCCCTCTCTCCCAGTAAGAGGGATGGGGAGTTGGAGGTCACAGATGGCCACGAATGTCTCAAGGAGTTATGGAGTTGTATCCATAAGCCAGGAGTCCACAGTAGGTGTTTGCAGGGAAGATCCATCAGGAAAATCTCTCTGGACACCAGTGCTGGAACCCTGGCTCGAGTCCTCCCCTCTCCCATGCCCTCATACCAAAGGACTCGTGTGAAATATTTCATACATTGTGTGATATTAAGGATAACTCAATTTAGCAGCTAAAACTCCTGTCTCCTCCCCATCCCAGCTTCTCTTCCAAGCAGGATATTTCACTTTGGAATCAGGAGAATGAGCCCTTAGAACCATTACAAGATACTCTGATGGCACGTGATGACTTTGGGGTGACCCAGACGGATGTTTTCAGTCTCTCTTGGTTTTCCTCCTTTTGTTGGAAGTTTATCAGCTACTTCATGAAGCTTCAGTCTCCAGGTCCTCTTTCTCTCCCAAACACTGAAAAAAACCCTTTAGGTTATTCACAACTTTTATTTAGGAATTCTAATTTATGTTATTTAGGAATTCAGAATCCTTGTGACCTCCTCATCCTGGTTCCCTGAAGCCCTTGGCAGATTTCAGTGTCCCCTTCTCTATTTCTGGTCCCCAACTCTGGCACACCCTCCTGCCAGGGCTTGTTCTGGTTCCCTGGGAGCTGTCCCAGGATCCTCCAACTGGTGATTTTTTAATAGTTAATGGGACTAGACAGAATATTTTCTTTAGCTGCTGTGCTTGTGTCCAAAGGGCTGGGCAAGGGTCCTGAGGGCTGTGCCAGAGCCCCCAAATTAATTGTTTATTAATGATGCCCCTGTGCTGGGCAGGGTGATGCTGCCGTTGCAGTTCCTGGGCACCCTCTGCCCCAAATCCCATTTAGGGTGCCAGGGTGGCAAAGGGTGATGGTCCAGCCTTGCACATCCTGAAATTAGGAGGGTTGACATATCACCCCCTCAACAGTACCCAAGGAGGTTACTGCCCATCCCAGGAGGATTCCTGCCCTCCCCTCCAGGGGGGAACCTGTCCCCCAGGAGAGATTTCTGCTCCCACAGGGGGATTCTTGGTCCTTCTCAGAGTTTTCTGTCCCCCAAGGGTGGTTCCATCCTTTTCCAGGGGATCCTGCCCCACAGGAAAGTTTCCCCTGGAGGAATTCCTGCCCCTCTTTAGAGTTTGCTGTCCCTCCTAGGGGGGTTCCTGCCCCCCAAAGATGTTCCTGACCCCAAACTTCTCCTTGCCCCTCCCATCTCACCTGTGGGGCGTGTCCCCGTGGGAGGGCGTGTCCTGGGGGTGTGCCCATGGATGAAGGGTGTGTCCATGGGTGTGTCCATGGATGAAGGGTGTGTCCATGGGTGTGTCCATGGATGAGGGGCGTGTGTCGGGGGCGTGTCCCTGGAGTGTATCCCGAGGGTGTATCTGTGGATGAGGGGTGTATCCCGGGGCTGTGCCCATGGATGAGGGGTGTATCTATGGATGAGGGGTGTATCCCGAGGGTGTGTCCACAGATGAGGGGTGTATCTGTGGATGAGGGGTGTATCCCGAGGGTGTATCTATGGATGAGGGGTGTATCTATGGATGAGGGGTGTATCCCGGGGGTGTGTCCATGGATGAGGGGTGTATCCCGGGGGTGTGTCCATGGATGAGGGGTGTATCCCGGGGGTGTGTCCACGGATGAGGGGTGTTTCCATGGATGAAGGATGTGCCCATGGATGAGGGGTGTGTCCTGAGGGTGTGTCCATGGGTCAGGGGTGTTTCCACGGGTGAGGGGTGTATCCCGGAGGTGTGTCCACGGATGAAGGATGTGCCCATGGATGAGGGGTGTCTCCCGGTCCGCGGTGTGCAGGCGGGGATGGTGACGCAGTGGGCGGGCAGGGCAGGGCAGGGCGGCGGCGGCGGCGGCTTCCAGCGCCTTCGGCGGGCGGTGAGTGCGGGCGGGGCCGCGGCCGCGGGGGATGCTCGGACCCCGAGACCCCGCGGCGGGCCCGGGCGGGGGATGCTCAGCCCTCCTCCCCACCCTCCCGGCGGGGCTGGACCCGCAGCATTCGATCCTTGGAGCCTGCCCCCGCCGGGGATGCTCTGCTCCCCGCGAGAAGGGATGCTGAGCCCCCCGCAGTGGGGCTGGACTTGGGGGGTTCTACCCTTATTGCCTCCCCCTGTGGGTGCTCTGCTTCCCTCCCCCTCCCCGAGAGGATGCTCTGCTCCCCCCGAGAGGATGATGTGCTTCCTCCGTGGGGATGCTCTGCTTCCTCCGTGGGGATGCTCTGCTCCCCCCCCCCCCCCGAAAGGATGCTCAGCTCCCCCCGAAAGGATGCTCTGCTCACCCCAAGAGGATGCTCAGCTCCCCCCGTGGGGATGCTCAGCTCCCCCCCCCAGTGGTGCTGGGCTCGGGGGGCTCTGCCCTTTCAGCCTGCCCCCGTGGGGATGCTCTGGCCCTCCCGAGGGATGCTGATCCCCCCGCAGTGGTGCTGGGCTCAGGGAGCTCTGCCCTTTTATCCTCGCCGTGGCGGTGCTCTGCTCCCCCCGGCGGTGTCGGACTCGGGGGTCTCAACCCTTTTAGCAGCTCGCAGGGGTGCTGTGCTGCCCCCCTCCCCACTAGGGGATGCTCCCCATTGCTCCCCGGTGCGGGTGGGGGGGATGAGGGATGCCCAGCCCTGCCGTGCCCGGGGGATGCTCTGCCCACCCCCGGCTCCCTCCGGGGGGCTTTGTCTCCCACCCCGGTACTCCGTGGAGGGGGTGGCCGGGCCGGGCTGTGCTGAACTCCCTCGTTTCCCTCGGTTGAATCTGAGCTGGGGATTGCCATCCTCACCCCCGAGCTGGGTTGGGGGACCCTGACGTTACCCCCGGGCTGGTCATCTGAGCCGAGGGGGATGATGTGCCCCCAGCTCTGCTGGCCCCAGAGCAGGGGGCAGAGCCGGGCAGATGTGCTGCCCCATCGCTGCTGGGTGTGTGGGCAGGGGGGGTGAAGGGTGGGCACATCCACCCCCCGAGGCCGCATGGTTGTGGGGAAGGCAATGTTTCCTGTAACCCAGGAGTGGGGAGGGGGTTCCTCGATTTTCAGCTGCTCCCTGCCCCTTGCAGCCCCCAAACCGTCCCTTTGCACCCCCTCCCTCGCAGCTGCCACCTTATGCTGAGTGGAGGGCAGGGATGCTGGGGGGCCTGGTCCTACCCTGACCTTCTTCTGCTTCTCTGGTTTCCCACTGCCATATCCCCCCTCCCTCCGTGCTGTGCCTGCCCTCGAGCTCTGGGCTGTGCCAGCCCCTCTGAGCATCTGCCTGGCACCGACCTCTGGGCTGGACCAGCTCGTGGGGATGCTGCCACACAGAGAGATGCTCATGGGGCTCAGCACCTGCCAAGCTGGTCCAGCTCAGGACTGGGCAAATGCTCCCCGAGCTGGGCCAGCCTGGGCATTGGCCACTGTGCCCAGGGCTGGAGCAGCACAGGGAGCATCCTGCCAGCCTGGCCAGCTCCAGCTGTGCTCGCATCCTCTGGCAGCTGGGGCCAGCTCATCACAGCCATGGCAAGCTGCCTCCAGACACCACGGTTTTCTTCTGAATAACCAGCCTTTAAGGGCTTGTTTATCCCCTAAATTGCATCATTAAACAGCAATTGGCTTAGGGAGCTGGGTTTTGTTAAAGCTGTGCAAACCCTTCTGGGGACACCCTGGTTTTGGCCAAGTCGGGGTTGGCAAAGTGTTCATTTAAGCTCGTTTGCCACCATCTGCTGGATGCTGGATGAGGTTCTCCTGGTGGGTTTGACACCACCAGGCCACTCTTGAGTGTGAGCTGGTCCAGAGGTGAGGTGTGAGCTGGAGTTTGGGACCTGGGTGAAGGTGCCTGTGTGGTTTGGGAGTTTCTTGGTTGTGATGCTGCCCAAGCTTTAGTGGAGATGGAAAGCTGGTGCCTTTGTGTCTCTGGTGACCTGGGAATCTGAGGTCCCTGTGTTTTTAGGGACATCACAATCTGCATGTGCTGGTTGAGAAACAGGAGAGATCTCTGGGGACTTCCCTGGAGATTTGTGAAGCAGCCACGGGCACAGCTCCTGCTGCTGTCTGCCTGGCACCCAGGGGTGCTCAGGTGCCTTCCCAGCTTTGGTGCTTTGCTCCTCCTGCCTCTCTTTTCCAGGAGACAGCCCAGAGGTTGTCCAGGACTTGTGTCACCAACTGGAGGGTGGGGGAGCCTCTAAACTGGCAGATTCCTGAGGCACCAGTGCTGGGACTGATGGACAGATCCAGCTTTCTGGAGTGCCCAGCTCAGCTATGCATTGGCAGATGTGGGATTAAGCATCTCAGCCCTCTCTGTGCAGCTTTCTGGCTTTGTGGCAAGTGGATCTTGTTCTGCACCAGTGGCTTGGCCCAGCTGTGCCTTGGCACCCAGCAGCAGCTGAACCTGCTGCAGATTTGGGTTCCTGCCTGTCTCAGTTGTCTCAGAAAATGCCAGGGTAAAAACTGCCCTGAAACCCTCCTCATCTGTACCTTTGAGGGGTCTCTTCTCAAGTCTTGTCCTTTCAGGCACCTCCCACTGGGGTGGGGACAAGGATGAGGATGGTGGTGTGAGGAGAAGGAGGAGGAGTGTGAGTTGAGGGGGTCCTGGTGTGCTGGAGGGGGATGTGATGGCCATGAGTGGGTGCTGGGAAAGGACCTGACCCCGTGTTGGGGGTGGGAGTTCACACTGAACTGGGGAGGCAGCCCTGGAGCATCAGAGCGGGCTGAACCCAAACTGGTCCCAACTGGAAGGGCGTCTGGAGGGCTCCACTCTGGGCACAGGGAGTGACTTTGGCATGGATGTCCATCTGCCACTTGGGCAGTGCCATTTCAGGTTTTCCAGCAAAGCAGAAAGATACTGGAGTCTTTATCTAACCTTGAAACCTTAATTTACAATTAATTTCCTCCCAAAGAATGCTTTGGTGAGCCAGAGGTTTCCCAGATGGCTCCCAAAAGTGAGCTGGGAGGTCTCTGGAGTATTAACTGGTGGAGAAGGCTGTTGGATCCCCTGCTCAGCTTTCCTCCCAGAGAGACCACCCTGCTCTTTCCAGGTGTTTTCCCTGAAATGCCAAGCACCAGGTGTGGGGTGAGAGACCCGGTGTGGGCTCTGCAGGTGGGTCCAAGCCTGGCCAGGCTCCTGAGTGATGTGGTTGGGAATTTTCAGTGCTTGGAGGCCTCCTGTGTGAGCAGACGCCGCCGAGAGGCTGGAGGTGGGTGCACGTGTGGGTGTGTTCACACGGGCTGGCATTTGGGAGGCAGGAAGGGAAAATATCACATGGAACAACTGCAGTGTTGGGGGCCAGGGCTGTGCTTGGGCCCATCTGGAGCAGAAGTCGTGGGAAATGATTCAAGGCTCTTTGCTAAAAAGAGCTGTGCTGGTGGAATTGGATTTTGCTGCTTCTTGTGCCGTGGTCAAGCAGGTTCAAACCTTGGGGACAAGTGGTAAAACCCTCTGGTTCATTTGCAGGGTGAGGATGTTCTGGGGAATCCGGCTGGGGAAGTTGGGGCTGCTCAGCCTGGAGAAGAGAAGGTTGTGTGGAGACCTCAGAGCCCCTTCCAGTGTCTGCAGGGGCCTGCAGGGAACTTGGAGAGGGGCTCTCCATCAGGAACTGGAGTGACAGGATGAGGGGGAATGTGTTCACACTGAAAGAGGAGAGATTTAGATTAGAGGTTAGAAAGAAATTCTTTTCTCAGACAGTGCTGAGGCCCCAGCACAGGGTACCCAGAGGAGCTGTGGCTGCCCCATCCCTGGAAGTGTCCAAGGCCAGGTTGGATGGGGCTTGGAACAACCAGGGCTAGTGGAAGGTGTCCCTGTCCACGGCAGGGGGTGGGATGGGATGAGTTTTAAGCTCCCTTCCAACCCAAACCAGTCTGGTTCTGCTGTTCTGTGAGCAAAGCAGGTGCTCATCTTCTCTCCCTTCTGTGCAAAGCCAAGCCTGGAGCAGCCCTGCTGCCCCTCAGCCCCCCTGCAGCCACGGCAGGGCAGCAATTCCCATCCCACAGGAGGAGCTGGGTGCCAAACCTTCCCCAAAACCCCCTGTGCAGGACACTGACCCCGTGTCCTCCACGTGTCCCTTCCTTTCCTGCCTCTCCCCCGTGGTGTTTCAAAGCAGCTCGTGGGTCTCCAGCTCTGCAATCCTGCAGGACTGACAAGGCTGGAATGGATCTGAAATGCAGATTATTTTATTTTATTTTATTTTATTTCTCCCCCAGCTCCCGGTTTTCAGTTCCTGCCACGCTTCTCTTCGCAGGAGCGAGGAGGTGCCGGCTGGGTGGCTGCCTCTAATTGCATCCAAAAAAAAACAAACCAGGAGGAAAAGAAAAAAAAGGAGGAAAACAAGTGGCTGCTGAGAGCTCAGCTCCCCCAGCCTGCTGGCCAGTGCTTCCCTCCCCAGGAGAGGGCAGATCCCAGGGATTTTTGCTGCATGGTGCCGCTGTCCCCCGCAGCATCCAGCTGTGCCCAGCCCCTCGGGGGTCCCGGAGGCAGTGCCATGCCAGGGAGTGCCAGGGAATGCCAGGAGTGCCAGGGAATGCTAGGAGTGCCAGGGAATGCCAGGAGTGCCAGGGAATGCCAGGGCACAGCTCCCCCGTGGGGAGGTGAGATGCTGACAGGGGCATCTTTAGAGCAGTTCTTTAAATAGCAGGGGATGTGCAGCAGGGCAGGAGGCTCTTCCTGCCTGGAACTCTCCTCCCAGCCTTCTGGAGGGCACAGCATCCCTGGCCAGGGCACGATGGCACAGCAGGGCAAGGGACCCCCGCCTGAAATGGCTGCCCAGCCACCTGGTGCATGGATTTAAAGCTCCTTTCCACCCTTTCCGGGCAGAAATGTGTTTTCTCCGTAATTCCGGGTGGGATTCCATCCCTGGCTGGTGCCGTTCCCTGGGTGGGGGATGATGTGCTGGGACAGCAGGGATGTGCTGCAGCCCTGGGGTGCCCCACAGGGGTCCAGAGGCAGGAGCTGGGCCGTGCACTGCAGGGCTGGAGTGTGGGGAAAGGGATGGTCAGCCCCACGGCCAGCCCAGCTCTCGCTGTTCCACAGCCTCATTAGTGCAGTGAATCCTCAAATGGATCCTCTCCTGCCAAAGCCTGGCCTTCCAGGCTTCCAGGGCTGGGAAGGTGTTTATAGCCTTGCTGTGGCACTAACACAGGTGTCATAAACCTGATCTCAGGCTCTTCATCATGGCTTAAATAGGCCTGGTGGTGGTGCCTACAACTGTTTCCTGTGCAGACACTGCCGGTGCTGGGCAGTGAGGGGATGGAAGGGCTTGTACAAAGCCCACAATCCAGTTAATCTGCCCTGTAATTCAGTGTCTGGCAGCTCCACTGACTCAATCGTGGCTTCTTTCAAGCATCGCCCCCAAACTGTTTTACAGGAAGGAGTCAAAAACTGTCCAGGGGTTATTTTTGGCCATGTGTGATTTATTCACACGCTGATCAGCCAGGAGGGGAAGTTATTCTGGTCCCAAAGTGTCCCACATAGCACCCAAGTACCTTGTGTGAGTGTGATTCCTCTGCCTGGGGTGGCAGGAGGATGCTCTCCTTTGGGAATGGAGCTCTCAGGAAGCACCTTGGTGGCTCGGGGTCCTGGGAGCCCCCCCAGGGACCTCAGATGAGACCAAAGCCAGGGGACACTGTGCCCTCCTGTGTCCCTGCTGTGGTGGAGAGCTCTGTGCCTTGAAATTCCTGCTCATCCCAAGGAACACCCAGCTTGATTGAGGTCTCCGTGGGTGACACCTGAATTTGGGGACAGATGTGTCAAGGCTCGTTTGGGCACAGCATCGTTTCGAGGTGCCTGGGGTGGTTTCCCTGCAGGATGAGGTGGCTGTGCTGCTGCTGAGTGTCTCCTCCTCGGGTTGCCTTTCCCTGGCATGCTGTGAAACTGAGCTCCTTCTCTCGGGAAGGGGTGGTGGGAATGTGAGGGTGGCACAGCCAGATCCTGCTTTTCTCCCGTGTCTGCACAAGAGACTCTTTCGATGGGGCATCCTGGTGTTGCCACAGCTGGGTTCTGGCCATGGTTGGGGGGGTCTGCCAGGGTGGGCATCACTGGCCTGTGCTGCTGCTGCTGCCTTTGCCATCCTGCTGTGCTGCTGATGTGTTTGCCTCCCTGGCTGAGGATGGGATCACTGTCAGCTGCATGCCCATGCAGAGGTGCCAGCTCCAGCAGAGATTCTGTCCCTGTGCCACCCTCTCAGGTCCTGTGGGACTGGGAGCACCACCAGTGGCACTGCCTGACCGTGGATAAGCTGCGGGATGGGCCAAGGGAACCTGATCCCCACATCTCCTGCAGCCAGGAGACAGGAAGGGCTGTGCCTGTCAGGAATTTGGGCTCAGAGAGGCTGGGGAGGATCCCCAGAGGTTTTGTGGGGGCAGAGGAGCAGCAAACAGAAGCCCCTAAAGAAACCAGGAAGAGTTGATCAAATCAAATTTCCCAACTTTGATCTGGCTGTGGTAGGGAGTGGATGGGTGAAATCCTGGGGATTCCCACGTGCCTGTCCCTGCTCCTCTCCAGCCTGGAGACAGGTGCCCACGAGCTTTGTTGGGACACAGGTTATGGAGCCGGCTCTCTGAGGGCCCTGCCAGCATCTCCTGGAGAGCCTCCTCCTCCCTCAACCCTCACAGGGGTTTGGGCTCTCCACTCTCCATGAGCACGATAAAATGGCTTAATTCATTTGAACCCATCCAGTGTTTAATTGGAGCCAGAAGGTTACCTGTGTGACCTCCAGATGTGCCACCCAGAGAGCAGCTTGTGTTTGGTGGAGAGAGAAGATTCTCTTTGCCTCTCCCCAGCACCAGAACCTGGATGATAATCACTTGATTACTGCCAACACGTTGGGGCTGCCATATTAAAAAAAAAGAGCATTTTTTCCTCACTTTGATCATCTGCTTCTGGTTAGTTTAGTTAGCAGACTTTGGCAGTGGCCATTTTTGGAGTTGGCAGCCGGAGCATCCCTGCAAGCAGAAATGGCTTTCCCTCTGCCTGTCCTTGGTGTGTGCACATAGAGGAGGAAATTCTGCCTCCCTGAGTGGAGCTGCCACGAGCCCCAGCTCTGCTGCTCCGTGCCTGGCTCTGTGAGCGCCGGTGTCGCTTTCAAATCACACGCCCTGTCAATAAATCTCCTTGGAACTGCCCTGCAGCAAATGGCATCAGCCTGCACTTGGAGATCTCTCCCACACGTCCTCCTGCTGCCTAAAAATACCAGTGCTTTCACTCTCAAATGACTTGGCTATTGTACAGCCACCATGTTTTATTGGAGTGCTGCTGCAGGCCGGCTGTTGTGCTCCAGAGGGGGAATTCTGCCCGCTGGAGTCTGGATTTGGGCAGCAGTTTGGAGCAGCTGGGTCGGTCTGGGGGTTAAATGGGCATTGTTAGCTTTTACACTCCATGATGGGTGTTAATAATCAGGGGTGAAGGAGGGAAAGCTCATCTCTGATGGAGCATCAAGCGAAATACCCCCCAAAATTCGTTCTTTCACCCAAGAATTGGACCCTCAGTGACCACCACACAAAGTGCCCTCATTTCTGGTGACCTTCCCAGGGCCGGGTGTGCTGGCAGCGACCAGCGAGGGCAGCTCCATCTCAGCACAGAGCACGGGAAAGGCTCCTCCAAAATCCCATCACTGGAGCCTTCCAAGCCCCTGAGCTGTCCCTGTGCTGAGAAGAGCAGAGGTGAACAGCAGCACCACCCACGAGGATGCTCCAGTGGCCTGCGTGGGTCAGGAGCTGTGGAACCCTCCCTGGGTGTCCTGGGTGTCTGGTCCATCCTCTCTGTAAAGACATAATTGACATTTCCACATGTGGCTTTGATATGTGGGATACAGGGAAGGGCACTGCCTGATGGGTCTCTCTTCAGTGGCAGCTCCCAGTTCCTACAGGGCACTGGGCAGACTGGTGTGTGGCTCAGCAGTCAGAGGCTCTTTTCTCCAGCAGATTTCAGCCTCTTGACCTTACTGGCTTGTGGCAGAGCAGGGAGAGCTCATGGCTTGGACTGTGAATGAAGCCAAGGGCTGATGTCACATGCTGTGACCTTGGGGTGAAGTGACAAAGTGGCTTTGTGGCACTGACAGGGGATTTGGGAGCAGAGCTGGGTGCAGTGGATGAGCAAACTGAAGTTCAGCAGAGCTGGGAGGTGCTGAGCTGTAAAACACGATACTGTGAAAGGATGTGTTTCCTTAGGAGACTTTGGATTGAAGGTATTTGGATTTTCCTCTCTCCACCTTCATGGCATTAATCCATTTCCTGCTGGGGAAGTTCATTTTGGGGCTGTAAATGCAGCAGAGGGGGCACAGGCTCAGGGCACAGGGCTGGCAAATACCTGGGAGTGCCTCACCCTGCTGGGGGTCAAACCATGGGCACAAGAGCTGATGATTCCCCCAGCCTTGTAAACACAATGGTTTGGAGGCTGGAAGGGTGAGGAAAGCCATGCCATGTGGGTGGCTTGATTTCCTCCTCTCTCTGCTGCAGCTCTCAGGAAATCCAATCACTGGAGATGCCAGGGAGGTGCTGCCACAGCCCCAGGGGGGGACAAGGAGGTGCCACCCTGGTCTGTCACATGGAGATGTGGCAGGTCCTCCATCCCTCAGTGCCTGGCCTTTCTCCTTCCAAGGACTCCTGGCTCCACGTGGGCTTTGCCCTGGTGTGCCTCAAACTGCCAAAAAGCTGCTGTGGAGGGGGAAGGAGAAGGATCTGCCTTCCCCCGGGGCTTTTTTCCCCCTTTCCCTTCAGGGCAGGTGTGTCCACCAGGAGAGGGACCAGGGGTGGTCACTCATGAGCTGGACATTCACCTGAGTCTGTTCTCCAAAAAGCCTGACAATTTGCAGGATTTATCCCCAAAATCACAGAATCAAAGGCTCATAGAATCAATAAGGTTAGAAAAGACCTAAGATCATCAAGTCCAACTTTGACCTCATACCACCACTAAACCCTCATCAGGAGGTGCTTCTGGGCTCCCAGTTTAACCAGTCTCTGGGGCAGCTGGGACCTCCCTTTGCCCCTCTCCATGCCCACTGGCTTGGATTGAGGCTGATGCACTCTGAGGCAGCTGCTGAGTGCGCTTGGTGGGACCCAAAGCTCTTGTAAACCTGTGAGGACTCCCAGGCCCAGGGCAGGTACTGGTGACACCAGTAACTGGAGCAGGCTGGAGGAGCAGAGCTGGTCCAGACTGGGGGGAGGAGGATGCAGAAGTGATGGTGGCTTTATTGTCTCTCTATCTCCCTCTGAAGATGATGGTCTGGGTTGGAAAGAGTCCAGCCGTGGTGCCACCCTTGCCCTTGCTCTGGCAGGAGACACGTGAGGTTTGGCTCCTGCTGATTCTTCCCCAACAAGTGACCATTGTGGGGGTCAGAGTCCTGCCTGCAGGACTTGGGAGGTGCCAGGGACAGGGATGGCAGGGCAGGGCAGGGCAGGGCAGGGTACAAAGGGGGCTGTGCCAGCGCTGGGAGAGCAAGAGCAGCGTGACCTGAGCCCGGCCCTGGCTGGGATGGAGCTGCCCCTGCTCTGCCATCCCCCAGTGATGGCACCAGCATGGGCTGGGGATGCTCCAGCTCAGCTCCTGCCAGGCTGGGGGTGGTCCTGGGGGCTCAGGGCTGTCCCCTCACAGGGTGGTGCCACTGCTCCAGTTGCCTTTCCACTCGTGTTTCTGGCTGTGCTGCTGGTGCCCTGAGGAGAAGCAGGGTGGCATCCCCACTCCTGCCCTCAAGCAGGTGGCATGGCACGGTGGCAGTGTGGCCCGGGGGTGGCAGGAGAGCAGGGGGATGGCTCTGGAGGGATGCTGCAAAATGGGGAGGGATTTCAGCGCTCTCTCAGGGGACCTGCTGCTCTGGGGCTGTCCCGGGGCTGCTGTCACCTGCACTGCTGTCACCCTCACTGCCAGCACCCCGAATTTCGCCCCAGGCACACCTCCAGAAGTCAGCCCACCCCTGCAGTCACCAGGGTGGCCTTCAGGGGAGGGCAGAGCTGTGCTCAGGTGCTTGCTCCCCACGCTGCTTGTTCTCCATCTGTTCGGCTTCCCCGTTCTCCTCAGTCATTATTTCTCTCCAGGTGAAGGCTTTTTAATAACATCTGACATTTCAGCCATTTTTGAGTCATTTCCTTTCTTCTACTCCAATTTTTTTGCTCTTCTTCATAACTAGGAAGGCTTTTTTCGTCCTTGGCCAGAGGGGAGGTGTCTCTTATTGCCTCTTATCATATTCCAGGAGGTTTGATCGGGTTAATGAAAATCCTTCTGCCTTTCTCTCGTGTGTCGCTTCCACTCCCATCTTCTTTAGCCTGGATTCTTAAGGAAATGAAACCAAAGGGCTCCTTTCATCATGGCCTTTTCTCTGCCCCCTCTTGCTCTTGAGTGTGCTGGTCTTTTAGCAAACCTGATGGGGTGGAGAGCTCAGAATGCTGGGGGGGTTTGGGGGCTGGAGGGGGGGACAGGGCCAGGTGATGCCCCACAGGGACACGGTGCAAGGGCTGGGCTGGGGTGGTGTTCTCAGCACCCAGAGAACAGGGCTGTGGATCCCACTGGGAACACAAGGGGAACAGGGCTGTATCCCCCAGCCCATGAGCTGGGCTAACAGGCCACATCACCCACCTGGTTTTGCTTTCCTCGAGTTCAGGAAGGGATCCAGAGCAGGGGAGTTGCTGCAGCCCCACGGGTGGGAGGTCAGGCTGGGATGTGGGAGGCCTGGGCTGAGTTTCCAGCCGCAGACTCACGCCTGGCTGTGCTCGAGGGCTTCTCCTGCAGCAGCAGGAGCTGCAGCTGCTCTGAGCTGATCTGCTGGAGTGTGAACTGCAGTGACAGAGGAGCCAGAGGAGATTTTGCTCTGCTACGGCAGGGAGAGGCAGCAGAGCTTTCCCCGTGGCTGCTGCAGATCTGCTTCCCTGGCAGTGACGTGGGGATTTGTGGTGCTGCTGAGGCAGGGCTTGGGCATCCTGGCAGTGGGGTTGGGAGTTCAAGTGCATCGGTGGAAAAGGACCAAAGGGCTTCTTGGGGTGTCCTTGGAGCTCCTTGCCCTTTGCAGCCAGGGATGGGGCACCTCAGGAGGAAAGGGGCACCCCAGGAGTGTGTGCCCTCCTGAGCCAGCCCAGCCCGAGGGCAGGGTCGTGCCAGGCTGGGGAGGAGGGTTTGCTGCACTCCTGCAGTGCTGGGTGCTCTGCCCAGGGGTGGCAGTGAGGAATCAACCTGCCTGCCTTGGCCCTTCTGGGGGTCAGTTCCTGCTGTTGGCACCAAGTTGTGGAGCTGCACTCTGATGGTCTCCCCCTCGATGGGCCGTGTCCTCCACTTTGCATTTACCTCTGGTTTTTATTTTGGGCAGCCTGTTGTGCTGTCCCCTCTTCAGTCTTCATCACCAGGAGCTTTGCTGAGCCTCACTGTGGCTCCTGCCCAGTGCTGATACAGATTTGGCTCAGCACAGGGAGCCTGTCCCACCTCCCCTGTGGTCCTTCCCAGTGTGGGGGCCTTGCTGGGTGACACAGAGGGCACAAGGACGCTTGTGGTCCAGCAATGAGCAGACTCCCTTCCCCAGGGGGATGCCCAAACGTGGGATCCCACTGGAAGGGGATGCACAGAGGTGGCTCCATGTCCCAGCTCATCCTCCATCCCCTCCCCTTTGCTTGGCCTCTCCACCTGCTCATGCTCTGCTGGGTGCAAAGGCTTTGTGGTGGGAAGGCAAGGCCAGCCTTGATGCCACCATGGTCAGGCATGATGCTGATCCTCCCCAGGTAGGAGAAGGGCTTGGCTGGTGCCCCTGCTTGTGTGGGTGGCTTTCCAGGCAGGGTTTTGGTTTTCCTTTGTTCTCTCCAGCCTCTCTTGTGGTGGTGGTGGTGAGTTGGGCTCTGTAAATGAGGAGATCCCAGCTGAATAATCCGCTGAGGAAGCTGCTAATTCGAAGACATGTCTGTAATAATTAAATCATTATCTGGAGGGAAGAGAGAGCAGATACCAAAACGGGGCTAATTAAAACCCAAACCCAGGATGACTTGGGCTCTGGGCCAGAGCACAGCATAGTCTTTTGGGGATGTCTTCATGTGTAATTGCTTTTCAGAGCATCAGTCCCACCAGAAAACCCATCTGTTCCCCCTCACGAGGGCAGGACTGACCCAGAAACCCTTGTCCTGTCCCATGTTCCTCAGACCAGGCAGCTGGAGGAGAGCCACGTCTATTGCAAAGGGCAGAGGAGATGGGGAGGCCCAGCCTGGGAGGGAGTTTGGTTCTTGGGCCTCAGGATCTGCATTCCACCTTATCTCTGGAAGACTTAGTCCTTATTTCAGCCTTCAGTCTTGGCTGATGCTCTTTGGGAATCCTTTGAGAGCTGGGAGCAAGGTGGGCTCTTATCCATGACTGCTCCATGCATGGCAAGATTTGGGCACCCAAAGGTGCCACCACAGGGACTCAGTGCCTGGGAGAAGGTGGCTTTGAGTGTGGGAAGAGCCTTGCTCAGGTTCACTCCACATCTGGAGAGGGAGCTGGATGTGAGCCCAGCCCTGGAGTTACCCCTGGGCTGGCAGCTCTGAGCAGGTCCAGGGAGCTGAAAGGTGGTGGTTGTGATGTTGGAGGGGAGAAAGAGTCTTTGGACAGCACCTCATGCTGTGCCATTACCACGACAGGTCTGCAGGGTGGGTGTTAATGGGTACCCAGAGCTGCCTGAGGCTCATCAGGCCCAGAGGTCACCACGTTCTTCAGCAGGACCAAACCCTCTGCAAAGGGCAAGGCACAAAAAGCCCACCTCCAGTTCCAGTGTGTTGGATCCAGGGTGGATTCGATGCTTCTGAGCACCTGCACTCAGTGGATTCTGCATCAGGGAGGTGTTGCTGCTCTGTCTGCTTAGGCTGAAGGTCCTAGCGGAGGTGGTGGGAGGTGACACCCAGCAGCAATCCCTGCTCACATGAGCTGGCCTGGAGTCGCTGTATTTCGGCAGGGAAGGGCTGGGGTCTGACCAAACCTGGCCCCTCCCAGAGCTGGTTCAGATCAGTTGGTGCATTTAGCAAAGGAGACAAGGTCAGGGAGCTCTGTCTCTCAGGTGCTCACATCCTGAGCATCACTCAGCCCCTGCCCTGGGATCGACACGACAGGTAAAGGTCACCTCTGGTGGGCTGGTGCCTGCAGGCAGCATCTGAACTTGGGAGGGCAGGAGGAGGGCACAGCACGGGGGGTGGGCAGGGAGCCACTTCTGCTCGGGTGAGCATCCCACCAAGCCCTGACACATGTTGGTTTTCAATCCCTGCATTGCCCTGGAGGGGCTGCAGCAGCACAGCCTGGCACTGCTGACGGGGGGCTGGGCTGATCCATCCCTCAGCCACTGCTGGGTTCTGCTTGGCCCCACATTGGCAGGACTGGGGGATGCCCAGGGTCCAGAATTTTGTTGTAAAGAAGGCAGGAATTTAAAGCTGTCCTGCAAAAATGGTCACTAAACCCTCTGGGGGGTGTTGGCTCAGCTGCTGTGCTGGAGGTGTGTGTGGACAGGGGCTCCCAGCCCCGTGTGTGTCCTTTTCCCTCGTGAGCTTTAATGTGCTGTTGGCTTTTAATAGACAGTGCACGACAGGGCCAGCTCAGGCAGCAGATGTTTCCCAGCACATCGGGTCATCCCCTTCCCTCCACCCCCCTCCAGGGATTTTAAGGAGTCGTGGCCACCACGTTTTCAGTGGCCACAGGAGCAGTGCTCAAAGAGTGGGACCAGGATGGAACCACCACGCCTTTGTCTCCTCCACCCAGTCATGCCCCGATGTGTTTACCCACATTTAATTTCTTTAAAAGCCTGCTGAGCTGCAAATGTGTGTCCCTCCTCTCCTGGTGATGTGCATCAGCCAAATCCTGCTCTCCCCTCCTCCTGGGGTGGCTTATGGGATTGTCCCAGTGCTTGGCCACGGGGCCACTTGCCGCAACTCAGGTGTCCCCGAGGAGCTGTGGCTGCCCCTGGGTCCCTGGAAGTGTCCAAGACCAGGTTGGACAGGGCTTGGAGCATCCTGGGCTGGTGGAAGGCAGCAGGAGGTAGAACGAGATGGGCTTTGAGGTCCCTTCCAAGCCAAGCCATGCCGGGATTCTGTGAACTCAGAGTGTGCAGGAGCTCCCCAAAGTGCTGGGGAAGTGACAAAGGGCTGGGTCGAGAGGCTTTGTGCTGAGGGGCATAACGAAGTGGGTGCTTTTTGGATACCCTTTGGGGGTGATGGGTGCAAACGTGGGCCAGGCTCGAGGAGGGCTTGGTTGGGGCCACCCTTTGGGGTGGGCTGGGCACGGCTGTGGGACATTGTGGGACACACAGTGGGGACAAGGGCAGGAGCTGTCGGTGCCAGGCAGGGGCTGTGCCCGGCTCACTGCAGTGCTGGGCTCCACAGAGCTGACATTTGAAGAAGGACTGAGCTGGAAATTGAGCTGAACTAATGCCCAGTGCTGCTTTTTGTGATGATCCATGCTCAGAGCAGAGCTCTGCTGACACGGAGGAGCTGCCACCCCTCTGCAAACCACCCACGCTGTTTGGAGCAGTTTGGTGTTAATTCCCTCAATTTGAAACTCTGTTTTCTCAAATCCCCCAACCCAGGGGAGCAATGCTGGGGCATCCTGTTTCATCTGGTCCATCTCTCTTTATCCAGGGTGGTGCTGAGCATCCCTGGATCAGGTGCTGGGGCAGAGGGATGATGAAGGCAGTGCTGGGCATGCATGGATGGGTGCCAGGATCACCAAATGGGCACGGTGACAGCACAGGGTGGAGCTTGTCCACTTATCCCTGGATGCCCCGTAGTGCCAGCACATTCAGTGGCCTCTTCAGGGACAACTCGAGGGGACACTGTCCTGAGACACCCCCATCCCTCCCCACTGGCACACCAGGCTCCCAGCTGGGATGGGACCCCCACCCCTGGTGGCTCAGCCAGGGACCACTCTGGGAGAGGAACTGGCAGGTGCCCACGGCTGCTGTGCCCTCCAGGCACCCAGTCCTGCTCTGCCTGCCCAGGCTGCTGGAGGTGACCTTGCTGCCTCCTCAACCATGAGCATCACTACCTGGGATAGGGATGTGTCAGGTAATGCAGAGGGAGGGAGAGGAGGGGCTGCTGGGGCTGGCTGAAGCCCTCAGAGCTCCCTGCTGGGTCTGACACAGCTCCTGGCACTCACAAAAAGCTTGTTTTATTCTTCCTGAGCTTCTCCAGTACTTGGGATCTCTGGAGGGAACTGGACTAGATACCTTTCTGTCTTCCTTGTGAGCTGTATCTGAGAGGAGTGAGCTCCGGATGGAGCTTTTTCCATGGCAGGCTATTTTTGAGGTGCTTTCTGTGGCTCCTCTGATCCCTGATAAGGGCTGAGCTAATGCCACCGCTCTCCTAAACCTGGATTTTCCTTATCAACTCCATTCTCAAAGCACAGCACCTTCAGGACCCTCCTCATTGCTGGCACCACAGGCTGGGCACGTTCTCTGTGCTGGTGTTTGGGGCTGTGCAGGGGCAGAGCCTCCCCCAGAAAGTCCTTGTGGCAAGAATGAGGGTCAAAATGCAGGATAAATCCTTCCTGCAGCTCTTCCTGCAGCCCAGTCTGGCTTCTCCAGCACTTCCCAGCAGCTGGCACTGGGACTGGGAGCTGGGTGTGCCCGGGGGGCTCTTTCCAGGGGCTGGTTTTGCATGTGGAGGGTGAAGTTGCTCCACTCGGGCTCGACAGAGCAGAGCTGCAGTGTGTGTGCCTTGCCCCCAGCCACCCTTTGATGTCACTGTCCTCAGATGTCCCCACACAGCCACACTGCCGCCCGTGCCCTGTCACTTGTGGTGGATGGCAGGGCTGAGGCGCCAGCAGGTGACAGTGGCACTGTGGGGACAGCAGCAGGGAAATTTCAGCCTGGACTGGGGGTGTCCCCATCTCTGCCTGCTCCTCACTGGGACCAGTCCTGCTTTCTGTGCCCCTCTGCCAGCTCCAGCCTCCTCTTCCAAACCATGTCAAGGGACCCCAGCTTGGCCAGGGGAGGTTGTGGTTGTCCCTGGCATGAGGATGCCTGGGAGGAAGAGGAGGTTTTGACCTCATTCTACCTGGAGCTGAGCGACCACAACCCTGAGATCCCGTTCACCCACATGTCCCAGTGGGGGTGGAGATGCTTGGGGTGTGTCCTGGGGGTTTTCCCTGGGGATGTTGCAGGTTCTGGATGTGATCCTTGGAGCAGAGAATCCCCCTGGTGTCCCACAGCCCACCACGGTGGGAGCTGCACCATCAGCAAAGGGATTAAGGGACTCGCTGAGGTTCCTTAGCACAGGGAAGGGAGAGCAGAAGGGTCTTGAGTTCCCAGAACTCTCCAGGCTGCCTCTGCTTGGGGTCATCCAATGTCCAAGCCACGATGTCACCGCTCTTCGTGAACAGGAAGGGCTGAAAGTTCCAGGGTTTTGGGACAGTGGAGAAAAACGATGTCCTGCTGGGTGTGGGGAGCCCTGGGGTGTCTGCAGGTGGGGTGGGGAGCTCGAGGAGGGTTGGGGTGCAGATTTCCTTGTGTGCTGGGGCAGCTGATGGGGAATTGCTGAGCTCTGGAGTGTGGGTTGTGCTCCAGGACCACTGCTGTTCCCTTTCAGGTTGTGTTGGCAGAAGGGGTTCCCCCAAACCAGTGGGAACACAAACCAAATCCCCCAAATCCTGTCCCCACAATCCCACCTGGCAGTGTCACTGAAACGACGGGACTGCAAAGCTGGAGAAATTCCCATTCCTTCCCGGGGAGGGAGGTTGGGAAAGCCCTGTGTGATGCAGGGATGTGTTCCTGAGCCTGCCACGGTCCCACCTGGAGCCAGCAGCACTGGGCATTTCCATGGCTCCAAATACCCCCTAATGCTTCCCAAATTTCACACTGAAAGGCCACTCTGCCTCTTCCCTGACTCCAGATTACCTCACTGGGCTCTTCCTCGTCACACTCATCATTTAGAGTCTGCTAAAGGATGCTTGGCCAGGGCTTGGAGCAACCTGGACTGATGGGGTGGAATGAGATGGGCTTTAAGGTCCCTTCCAGCCCAAACCACTGTGGAGTTCTGTGGTGGCAAAATGCTGCTGAGCTGCCTGAGAGGGGCAGGGAGCAGGATTTGGGGAACTCCCTGAACCCCTTTCCTTTTCCCCATTTGTGGGGTCAGCAGTCAGATTTTCTCCTGGGGAGGGGGCAGATGTGCAGCAGGTTTGTGGGGGTGGTTGTCACTGCAGGGGCTCATGGCTGTGCCCGGGGTGTGAGTGATGCTCCGGGGTGTGGAAGAGGTGCCCTGGTGCAAACCCTGGCACTGGGAGGCCTGGAAGCTGCTCAGGGTGAGGGGCTGCTGTGGCAGGAGGTGCCCACGGTGTGTCTGCACAGGGTTTCTCCACAAGCAGCAGCCTCCTGTGTCCCCTGGGCTGGGAACAGGCTGGGTGGGGGTCCCAGGGCACAGGGGGGTGAGGAGGCAGCTCTGCACCGTCTCACAGGGCGCGGGGGCACCCGTGGCACAGATTTGCTCATCCCTTCTCCGAGCTGGTGACTCTTCCCTCATCGCTGAATAAATTAGCACCAGCAAGTGCTCCTGGGGTGTGACTAAAGCAGGGCAGGGGCTGCCTTGGCAGTGAGGAGGAGGCCCCAGCTCCAGGCCAGCAGGCTCCCAGATGAGACAGCTCCTCATCACCAGTGTCACGGGCGTGGGGGGGCTGTACCCGTGGCAAAACCTCCAGTGAAATCATGGAAAATCACCAGCCACCCCTCAGAGCCTCAGCCACCACTGGGGCTGTGCCTTGCTCCTGAGGAGGCTGAGGCACAAAGCCTCACTTCCCCAGACGTGAGGGGGATTTCGCAGGGGTGCCACATCTGTGACAAGCAATGATCTTCTCCCCGTGGTTGTAGACTGCTTCCCCATGCCTTGTTCCTTCTCAGGGGGGTCTGCACCCACCCTGGGCTGGGAACTAGCCCACTTGGTGGGTTCCCAGAGCTCCCCTTCCCTTGCAGATTCACCCAGGGGCTGGCTCACCACGATGTGCTGCGTTTGGAGGAACCGGGGTGATTGCATTTCCCTCTGCTGCTCGTTCAAAATAACCTTGAATGAAGGAGAAGTCAAAGACTCTCAACACTTCAATGTGAGGAAGAGCTGCTTCCCACGGAGGTGTCAGAGCCCTGGAACAGCTGCCCAGGAGGGTGTGGAGGAGTCTCCCTCTCTGGAGACATTCCCAACCCACCTGGACATGTCCCTTTGTCACCTGCTCCAGGTGACCCTGCAATGGGTGACCTCCAGAGGTCCCCTCCAACCCCAGCCATCCTGTGATTCTGTGGCTTTGGCCTAACAGAGCAAAGAATGTGGTGTTTGGTTGCAAAGTTGCTAAAAGAAAAGGATTAATGAGCCCCCAGGGCAGCAGAGCAGCTCTTGGCAAAGGGAATGGTGGTAACCAGCACTGTGGCTCTTCTGCTCTCCATGCCCCTCCTTGTCCCTGTGGGTGGACCTGAGTGCAGAGCACGTCCTGGCAGAGGGATGGCAGCTTGGTGTCCCTCTCCTCCCTTCCAGGGGTCTGGCTCATGGCACACAGGGCTTTCCCAACCTCCCTCCCCGGGAAGGAATGGGGATTTCTCCAGCTTTGCAGTCCCATCGTTTCAGTGATGCTGCCAGGTGGGATTGTGGGGACAGGATTTGGGGGATTTGGTTTGTGTTCCCATCCCACTGGTTTGGGGGAGCCCCTTCTGCCAGCTGGGGCAGGTGTCCCCAGGGTGAAATCCAGCTGTTATGGTGACCCTGCTCCATATCCCCTCACTGTGCTCCCACTGGGATCCTCACGGGTTTAGCAGCATCCTCAGGTCCATCCTCCCTCCGCCCATACAGACCCAGAGGTGAAGCCTAAAGCTGAGCCTGGGCTTGATGAGCCTCTTGGCCAGGCTTTGGGATCCCACTTGTCAGAGGGATCCTCCATTTGGAGCCCCCCCAAGGCTCATTCCTGTCTGTCATCTCCCCCCAGGGTGCAAAGGCAGGGGGGTTGTGTGTTGGTGCCCTTTACCCCCCCAGCCCTGCCCTGCCAGGTTCCTCCTTGGGATGAACGGGGGTTCCACCTTTCCCTGGGATCAGAAGGGACACGAGTGGGAACAGGGAGCTGAGTCAGGCCCCTCCAGCCCCCCCCAGGGGTGACATGGTGCTGTGAATTGCCATCTGTGCCTGGTCTGAGGTGTTCCCCACTGAGCATCCCGAGCCGGAGGACCCGGCAGAGATTTCGGCTCCTCGTCTGCCGAGCTTTTTGTTGCAGAACAATTGTGTTTGTGCACAGTGGTGAGGAGCAGGTGGCTGTCTGAAAATACCCTCTGGAAGTGGTGTGTAATGCCTCCCCTCCCACTGGGAAGTATAAATATCAGCTGAACACTAAGGCTTGCTTCTCCCTGCAAAGAAACAGCCAGAGCTGGACGTTTTTCCTCATGGTTTCCCCTCTGGTTTAGCAGCAGAGTGAGCAAGGGCTGGGCTGGGAACTGCTCTTTGGGTTTGGAGCAAACCTTTGGGGCAGAAGCAGGTCCTTGAAGGTAAGAAAAGGGGAGTAGCTGCCCTTTATTGCCTGCAGTGTCCTCTGCCCCCGTGCTTTAGGGGCACCTACTGTTTCCCAGTACCTCTGAGACGGGTCCAAACCCTGCAGGTGCTTCCCAAATGTCCTGCTCTGCCAGAGTTGCATCTCCAGCATGGGACAAGTTGGACATTGTCCCCTTGGGGGCAAAGGACACTCTGCTGCAGGTGTGGTGACTTCCCAGGCCTGGATGGCAGGGGAGGAACAGCTGCACCTTTTCCTGGGTCTCGCCCACATCCCCAGGGTGGATCCTGCTCAGCGAATCCATCCCACCCTTTGGCACGGGGATCTCATCCTTCCCTGCTAGAAACTGGCACCTTCTTTCTTGCCAGAATGCCTCATTTCCCCTGTTAGCCCTGGGTGTCCTGGCCACGGGCTGCCCTGGCACCAGCCAGGTGCCATCTGTGTGGTTCCCTGCGGGCAGCAGGGCTGCGTTAGGGAATGTGGAGGCACCAGCACCAGATGGGCCCCAGGGAAAGTTGGATCCTCTTTGCCCTTCTCAGGGGACTGGAGGTCCCTGGAGGCCACAGCATATCCCAGGAGTAAATGTGGGAACTTGGGAGAAATGTCTGCAGATTGGTTTTCTTCTCCAAAAGCAGCTTTTCCCCCATGGATCCCCCAGGGTGGGGAATGAGGGGGGTTCATCTTGCAGCAGGGCTGCTCAGGGCCAGGGGAGGAGCCCGTGGAGGGCCTGGATAGGGGGCTGTGGCAGAGAACAGGGGTAGAGGGAGCAGAGCAGGGATGGGGAGGGACCTTGGGGTGGAGCTCCTGGCACAGCTGGAGCTCAGCTGGGTGTCTCCAGTGCAGGCATTTGGACACTGTGGCATGAGCAGCTCCTCTCCTGAAGTCTCAGGGCAGGAATGCCTTGGGAGGTGAAATCCCATCCCATGACCCACACAAGCACGTGACAAAGGCTTCTCCAAGACTTGTTCCATTTTTACCTTAAAACAGCAATTTCCACTGCTGAGCCCGGGCACTTCAGCATCCTCCTTGTCTCGTTTGCAGGAATAAATTCCCTTTTCCCAGTTTCTGGCTGCCACATCTCCCACTCAGGGTAAAGTGGGAAGTGCTCTCCTTGGTTGGTGGATGTTCCTGCTGTGCCATCCACAGGCCACCAAACTGCTCGGGGGGTCAGGACTGACCTTCCCTGGGACAGATGGGGGGGATCAGCATCTCAACATGTCTTGGCTGCTCCAAAGTGGTGCCAGACTTCAGAGATGGTGGGAAGGACTCATGTTGGGGTCTGTCTGCAGGAACAGTGATCCCCAGGAGCTCACTGGGAATGTCAGGCTATGACACTTGCAGCTTGTCCCTGTGAGCACTTCTAGTGCAGCATTGCAGGGAAGGGGTGGAGAAAACAGTCCTGCAAGGGAAAACCAACAGCAGCAGGGGCATCACCCTCCTTCTCCCTGCTGGATTTGGCTGGGAAGGGGTTGGTTTGAGTGCTGGACCCCATCTTTGGCTGGGTTGGTGAAGAGGAATCCATCCCCATTCCAGAGAGCTGGAAGCAAGGGGTGCTGGTGTGGGCTCTGCCAGCCTGGGCAGCTGGTGAGGATTTTCCAGGAGCAGAAAAGATCAAACTGATGTTTTTGGGGGCTTGATCAATCCCTGTGGGTGTGTTGCCTCCAAGGTGTGCCTCTTTGCCAGCTGCCTGCTGGGGTGCTGATCCTGCTGGCAGAGCCATGGAGGGTTCTGCTTTCCCTTGTCAAGGCTGAGCTGGGAGTGAAGCTGTTCAGAGTGAAAACACTGTCTGTCCTCGGTGTGTGGGTGAATTCTGGGTGTGCTTCTCGCCATTATTGGAAAGGGAAAGCCAGGGTGCTCCCTGGCACCGAGCAGCCCACGGGTGCCAGGTTTGTGCCAAGCAAACAATCAGCTCAAGGGCAAAACCCCCCTCTCTGCTCTCCATCAGCTGCTCCACGTCTGGGCAGTGTCACTGGGAACCAGCCCCTCCAGGTGGGCAGCGAGAGACTGCTGCTTTCCACCCCAAAAAGGGGGGAAAAGCATCCTTTTGGGGTGGAGGGGGGAGGGATAGTGAAGCAAGCACGTTTTCAGCGGCGAGAAAGCTGCTCCCAGCCAGTCTGTGCCTGGCAGCCCCACGGCACTAAAAATACCCAGCAAAGGGCTGGAGCTGCAGGGCTGTTTTCTCAGCTCCCCAGCTGCCTCCTCGCATCCCCACCACGCCTCTCCCCCGTCCCAGCACCGAAGGCCCTCCAAACCCAGGCCTAGCAGCACCAGGCTGGCTCTGGCAGAGGCAGCTGGAGGGCTGAGAGTCCCAGGCACTGATGGTGGGGGAGCCCAGAGCCCCCCGACACCCCGGGGTGCCCCCCGGGCTCACAGCAGGGCGTGGGGAGTGTTTGCTGTCACCCACACCAGTGTCCCCAAGGGCCCTGGAGAGGGGCTGGTTGGAGCTGCTCTGCTGTGCTGTGTCACCCACCAGCTGGGAAGAGACGCCTGGGAAAGGGGGATTTGCTGGGGCTTTTGGGGAATGGAGGAAATCCCAGGGTTTGAGGTGGGGCAGGAGGGAGGGGATGCTTGTTGGGAGGGCAGGAGCTGCCTGTGCATCCCTGTGGGTGGGTGTTGCTGTGTCCACGTCCCTGTGTGCACACCCTGGGGCCTGGAGCTCACCAAACACAATTCCTGCCCCAAAGGGCTTGAAGGCAGCAGGAGCCAAGCCCAGCCTGGGCCTGCCTTCCTCACCTGGCACCACAATCAGGGTCATCCAGGCTGGAAGAGACCTTCCAGATCATCGAGTCCAACCATCAGCCCAGCACCAGCACAGTCCCCCTTAAACTGTGTCCCCAAGTGCCTCTGGAACCCTTCCAGAGACAGTGACTCCACCACCTCCCTGGGAACTCACTCTAATGCCTGACCACTCTTTCAGGGAACAATTTTTTTCCTAATATCTAATTTAAACCTCTCCTGGTTCAGCTTAAGATCATTTTCTCTCATCCTTTCACTTGAGAATGGTAGAATTTAAACTTCTATTTTGCATAAAATCTGACTAACAAAAAGCCAAAACACACTAAGCAATAAATGGAATATCTCCTGGAATTTTAAAGCCTCATTTGATGGAAAAGAAAGTGCTGGAAAGAACTGAAGAATAAAACCTTTGGAGCTGCCCTGACACCAGGGATGGCCTTTCCTGGTATCTGGGCTTCTCCTGGGACTTGTGGTTTTGCAGTGGAAGCTGCAGTGGTTGGATCCACAAATAATCACTTCTGGATGCACGGGGTAGGAGAGTTCCCCAGTGGCTGTGGGAGGAACAAATCCATGATGGGATCCTAGAGGCAGCTCAGGGTCTGGATGGGGATGTGGATGATGTGGATGTTGTTATGGATGTGGATGATGTGGATGTGGATGATGTGGATGTTGTTATGGATGTGGATGTGGATGATGGGGATGATGTAGATGATGTGAATGTGGATGTGGATGTTGTTGTGGATGTGGATGTTGTTGTGGATGTGGATGATGTGGATATGGATGTTTTCATGGATGTGGATGTTGTTGTGGATGTTGTTATGGATGTGAATGTGGATGATGTAGATATGGATGATGTGAATGTGGATGATGTGGATGTGGATGTTGTTGTGGATGTGGATGATGTGGATGTTGTTGTGGATGTGGATGTTGTTGTGGATGTGGATGATGTGGATGATGTGGATGTTGTTGTGGATGTGGACGTTGCTGTGGATGTGGATGATGTGGATGTGGATGTTGTTGTGGATGTGGATGTTGTTGTGGATGATGTGGATGTGGATGTTGGTATGGATGTGGATGCTCAGGGACTCTTCCACCCTCGGGCTGTGCCGTGGTTTCTGCCAGGCCATGGGCACGTGGGGCCGGATGGTTTCCAGAGCATCAGCCGGGATTTACGTGCCAGGTCCCGCTGGCAGAGGGATGCTCACGGTGAGGTGGCATCGTGGGGAGAGCAGAGAGCCCTGCAGGCCCTGGGCTGGTGCCCACCCCTGCCTGGGGGCTTCAGGGCAGGACACGAGGGCTGTGGCTGCTCTGCGTGGTGGGAGGGAGCCTCTCCCTGCTCGTTGGCTGCTCCAGCTGCAGAGGGTTGAGCTCTCCTGGCCTCCCACCCCGGTGTGTGCCCTCTGCAGCACCCACAGTGCTGGGGGCACGGGGCACCCCCAAACCCCAAGTCTCTGATTGTGGGCAGTGTTGTGCTGTTTCCCAGCTTTGCTGAGCATCCTCAGGAGGACAGAGAGCAGAGGCTGTTGGGCACCAGTGGGGTGGGATGAATCCATGTTGGATCGGTGCCATGCAAGGTCCCCATGATCCCGTTGTCACCCTCTCCATGCTGGGGTGTCCAGGCTGTGTTTCTCACCTTTCCCCAGCACAGCAGGTGTAACAGGAGCAGTGAAGCAAGGTAGCAAAAGCCTCCAAAGCCACCCGTGCACAGGCTCATCTGTCAGGGAGGCACAAGGAAAATGAGCCCCTGAAGGGAGATCTGTGCCCCCTCCTCCTGCACTCTGGGGGTCCAGCCCCTTGGGTCACCTCCATGGGGCATGGGCACCCACCACAGCCCCACTGGCACTGGCATCTGCAAAGTCTCCTCGTGGTAAAGGAGTGTCCCCTTTGCAGCTGGGATGAACTTCCATCAGATTTACGTGTGGCATTTCCCCTCCCTGATTGCTTGGGGGGCTCTTCCCTCCGTGCCTTCATTAATATCTCTTAATTCACCTGCTAATTCCCTCAATTCCTTGGCAGCAGCTGGGGTGGGACGTGGCCTCGTGGCTCATCTTGCCATTCATGCTGTGCTTGGGCACTCTCTGGTCTCCCTGGCCTGGATGTTCTTTCTCCACACTCATCCCACAAGCAGAGGCACAGCAGGGGAATGGGGCATCAGAGTCACCTCATTTGGGTTTTCACCCAAATTGAAATGGCTTAGCCCTGGGGAAAGGCTGATTTCTGCTTTCCTGTGTTCCAGATCTCCCTGGGTATCTGCCCTTTGGGAGGGCTGGTACTGTGGCCATGTGTGTGGGGGGGTTATCCCTGCTGAAATTGGGACAGGAGAACTGGAAAGCGTTTTGGCTGCTGATTTACAGGGCTGAGACTCACGTGCAACTCAAGCCAAGGAGAGCAGGGGCTGGAATGGCCCCTCTCTCTGTGCCTTTTCCTCCTCCAGCCCCCTTTGTGTGGGATGTCCTGGGGGCACAGTGAGCCTGGTCATTTATGTCCCATCCAGCAGCCAGGAAGGAGCATAACAAACCTCAGAGCTTCAGGGCAGTGTTTTGTGCCCACACACAACAGGTTGCATCCCACTGGAGGGTCAGACCTGGGAGGGAGAGGAGCACAAGCACCTGCAGCACAACCCTGTCCCCCAGCCCAGCTCCAGCTGCCAGTGGAACACGCTGGAGTCACAGTGAGGGGCTGCTGCTTTTGCCAGAGCTTCTCTATTTTTAGAGTTTTGGGGTTTTTTTTGTGTCAGACTTGCCGTGAGCTGATGAACCAAAGTCATCCCAAGAGCAGAGCTCCAGTCCCCTCGACCTGGGTGTGCTCAAAGGCATCTCCTCACGCCCGTGGCCTTTGATGGGGGCAGAGCCCCCTGGGCCAGGGGCTTTAATCCCAGGCCAAAGGGCTCCTCCAGCCCAGGGCTCTGTGCAGCTCCTTTATGTCCATGTGTGTCTGTTGGTTTGAAAGGGAAGAGAAAGAGGGCTATTCATAGAATCATCAAATCATAGAATGGTTTGGGGACAATGGGATCTCAAAGCTCATCCCATCCCACCCCCTGCCATGGGCAGGGACACCTCCCATAGCCCAGGTTGTTCCAAGTTTATTCAGCCTGGCCTTGGACACCTCCAGGGATGGGGCATCCTCTGGGAATTCCATCCCAGCCCCTCCCCACCCTCTCAGGGAAGAATTTCTTCCTAATTAATCCAAACTAGATGTTGTTGCCCACTTACCTTTCAGGAACAATGATTTCCAGGTCGAATATTCCCTTCTCATAAGGTGTGTCTGCACCTC
>JAWWMO010000078.1:247927-258980 GCA_035047845.1 Dendrocincla fuliginosa | reverse complement strand
GTTTGAATTGCTTGACATTCCCCTCTCACTGGTTGGGTTTGAATTGCTTGACATTCCCCTCTCTCTGGTTGGGTTCAGTTCATTGACATTCCCCTCTCACTGATTGGGTTTGAATTGCTTGACATTCCCCTCTCACTGGTTGGGTTTGAATTGCTTGACATTCCCCTCTCTCTGGTTGGGTTCAATTCCTTGATGATCCCCTCTCACTGGTTGAGTTTTGATTCCTTGACATTCCCCTCTCACTGGTTGAGTTTTTGTTCTTTGACACTCCCCTCTCACTGGTTGGGTTCTGATTCCTTGACACTTCCCTCTCTCTGGTTGGGTTCAATTCCCTGACGATCCCCTCTCTCTGGTTGGGTTCAATTCCCTGACGATCCCCTCTCTCTGGTTGGGTTTGGATGGGAACTGCTCCCCGCTGGAGGTCCCAGCAGTGGTGCTGGACCGCTGGCTCCATCCCCGTGCCCCTCCCTGCTCACGGCCCCGATCCCGCAGGAGTTTGCGACGCTGACTCGGGAGCTCAGCGCGTGCCGGGAGCAGCTCCTGGAGAGGGAGGAGGAGATCTCGGAGCTCAAGGCCGAGCGCAACAACACTCGGGTAAGCAGGGACCCTTCTGCCAGTCCTGTCCTGGGGAGGGGGGGACACACCCGGTGACAGCCTCTCCCTCTGTCCTGCTGCAGCTCCTGCTGGAGCACCTGGAGTGCCTGGTGTCGAGGCATGAGCGGTCCCTCAGGATGACCGTGGTCAAGCGTCAGGCCCAGTCTCCATCTGGAGTTTCCAGCGAGGTCGAGGTGCTCAAGGCGCTCAAGTCACTCTTTGAGCATCACAAGGCTCTGGATGAGAAGGTGAGACTCACTGGTGGGGTTGTCCTGCCCAGGGCCCACCTTCTCCCAGTCCTCTGCCTCCCTCCCACCCCTGTGCCATGAGCTAAGCTGGGTTGGTGATGTTGGGTCCCTCAGGAGGAAGGGCTTGGATGTCCCAAAGCTGTTCTTTGGAGCTGGTGGGGCCGCTCTGGGTTTGAGGCTGTTGGAGCCTCCCTGGGTCAGTCACGGGGGGTTGGTGGGCACTGACATTTGGCACCCTGGGTCAGTCTTTGCTTTGTGATTCTTCTTCCTCCTGATTCCTTTGCCTCAAGCATCTCCTTCCTTGGCTGTCCAGGCTGTCCTGGCCATCGAGCTCCAAGAGCTGGCCCAGGCTGTTCCTCCCCAGCACACTTTCACTCCCTCAGGATGATCCTGAGCCTGTGAATCCACCTGAGCCTGGCTGGCAGCCAGGGCTGGGAGCTTGCCTAGATCCTCCTCATGGATCAGTGATGGCCTTTCCTGTTGTTTCCCACTCCTGCAGGTCAGGGAACGCTTGAGAGCAGCCTTGGAGCGAGTGGCCACCCTGGAGGAGCAGCTGGTGGATGCCCATCGGCAGGTGAGGGGCACCTGGGCAGCCCCCTGGACCCTCCTGGGGGCACTGGAGCTGCTGGGCTGGGGCTGCTGCCCGTGGCATTTGGTGAATGCAGGTTGACTTTGCTCAAATGCCACCTCAAATGAAAGACGTGGTGTTTGGGTGGTTTTGGTGGGAGGTTTTATTCTCCATTTGCTGTTACAGGAAGGGTTGTGTGTGTTTGAGGGAACCTTGTAAAGATCCCCAAACCCTTTGTCTCAAAGGAGAGGTTTCCCCTTTTCTTTTGCTGTTTAAAGTTCATTTCACTGACAAAACCCAACTTGAATCTGAATCATTTCAGGGGGCTGAGGGTCACTTGGAATTTTCCCTCAGGGGAGATCCAACCTCGCTGCTCTGAGCACCTCCCCTTGCATCCCCCCTCTCCTTCTTCACCAGAGCCTGGAATGGGGACTTTGCTGTCCCCAACCTGCAACCCTTTTTCATCATAGAATCCCAGAAGGGTTTGTGTTGGAAGGACCTTAAAGCCCATCCCATTCCAACGCCTGCCATGGGCAGAGACTCCTTCCATAGCCCAGGTTGCTCCAAGTTTATCCAGCCTGGCCTTGGACACTTCCAGGGATGGGATGTTCTTGGAGAGACATTAACTCTGTTTTCCTTCCCAAATTTTGTGCCCAGAGAAAAGAGCCATCCCTCGGCCTGGCCAAGTTTTGCTCCTCTTTCCACTTTCTAGGATGAGTCTCATGGTATTTCTCCAGGCTCCCAGACCCCTCACCTTGCAGGGCCATTCCCCATCCTGCCCCATCAGAGCAGGACACGATGGCAGTGTTTGCTCTTGATGCACAGAGTTCTGTCTGTTTGTCTGTCTGTCTGCAAACAAGCTGGGAGATGAGTTGGGAAGGCTGGGATGCAGCGCTCAGATCCCTGAGGGCTCACCAGGAGAACCTCCCTCTGTGCTCACCATCACAGCCCCTCTGCCTTCCTCTTCTCTTAGAATCATGGAATCACTAAAGTTGGATAAGACCTCCAAGACCATCGAGTCCAACCTTTGGCCAAACCCCCTCACGCCACTAAACCATATGATGAAATGTCACATCCATTTGTTTTTTGAACCCTTCCAGGGATGGTGATTCCACCAGGGCCTGACCACCCTTTCCATGAAGAAATTTTCCCAAATATCCAACCTGCCCCTCCCCTGGCCCAGCCTGAGGCCGTTCCCTCTCCTCCTGTCCCTGTTCCCTGGAGCAGAGCCCAACTCCCACCTATCCCACCCTCTTGTCAGGGACTCCTGGAGAGGGAGAAGGTCCCCCCTGAGCCTCCTTTTCTGCAAGCTGGGCCCCCCCAGCTCCCTCAGCTTCTCCTGGTGCTCCAGCCCCTTCCCCAGCTCCATCCCCTTCACTGGGATGGGGATGCTGGACATGCTCCAGCATCTCCATGTCCTGTGAGGGTCGCAGCAGTGACCTCAAAACTGGAGATGTCACCCGAGCAGCGCCCATCTCTCTGGTTCCTCACAGCCCTTGGCAGTGGAGGAAGCCAGCAGGAAGCAGGAGTGGCCTCCCCTGTGTCCCATGTCCTGCTGTGTCCCACGCCCTGCTCCCTGTCCCACGCAGGTGGCAGCTCTCCAGCAAGGTGCTGTGCGGGAGGCCCCGGCGGGCGAGCGGGACGAGCCCAAGGAAGCAGCACCGAAGCTTCCCTGGAAGGTGAGAGCCCCCAAAACCCTCGCTCTGGCCATGCCCTCGTTCCTCCAGTCCCCTTGCTACAGTTCCAGGGTGCTGGAAACCTTTCTCCCTCTCCCATGGGTCCAACCCTCTGGGAAATGCCATGGAAATGGCAAGGCATTTCTGAGCAGAGGGGAATTTTTTCTAGGATGGTCCTGTGGGCTCTGCTTCCCAGAAATTCTAGAATCCAGACTGGTTTGGGTTGGAAGGGACCTTAAAGACCATCTCATTCCAACCCCTCTGCCATGGGCAGGGAGAGCTTCCACCAGGTGCTCTGGGAAGCCCTCGGTCATCCCTATTCCATCGTGCCTGTGGGGACCCCTGGCTGAAGGGGGGTCCCAGAGCCCCCTGTCTCCACTCCCACCCTGTCACCAGGTCCCTGCATGGCCACACTGCCCTGTTGTGTGTCTGCTGGCAGTGCCAGAGCCCGGGAGCTTTGAGGCAGCCTGGCACCCCGTTTTCCCTCTGGCAGCGTCTCTCCAATGGCTCTGTGCACCCGGACGATGAGGCCGGGCGGGTGGTGGAGCTGCAGGAGCTCCTGGAGAAGCAGAACTTCGAGGTGGTGCAGGCCAAGGAGCGCATCTCTGCGCTGGCCGCCAGCGTGGCCGAGCTGGAGGAGGACCTGGGCACCGCCAGGAAGGATCTGATCAAATCCGAGGAGATGAGCAGCAAGTACCAGAGGGACCTCCGAGAGGTGAGCCACTGCCTCCTGCTCTGCCCAGGCCAGAGACCTCCCCAGCAGCTTCCAGGCTGTGAGGGGATTGGAAGTCCTGCAGGGTGTTCCCCAGTTTGGGAGGTTGTGGCCAGGCCCCCCAGCAGGATTTCCATGAGGTCCCAAGCAGACCTGGGGCAGTGAGCTGTGTCCTTGCTAGAAGGTTTTCCTTGGATTGCTTGACCCTCCCTTCATCTCTGTCCCACTCTCCTGTCTGAATCAAGGGTTTCCCTGTGTTCTCGGAGCCAGGGTGGCCCAGTTATTCCCAAAGTCATAGACCAGGATGTGATATTCCCCAGGCCCTGGCTCAGAAAGAGGACATGGAGGAGAGGATCACCACGCTGGAGAAGCGCTACCTGGCAGCCCAGCGAGAGGCCACCTCCATCCACGACCTCAACGACAAGCTGGAGAACGAGTTGGCCAACAAGGAGTCCCTGCACCGCCAGGTACCAACACCAGCCCCAAATACCCCCCGGGCAGCTGGGGGTGGGAGGGGTGGGCAGGCCGTGGTGCCAGGCGCCCACCGTGGCTGTCCCACAGTGCGAGGAGAAGGCCCGGCACCTGCAGGAGCTGCTGGAGCTGGCGGAGCAGAAGCTGCAGCAGACGATGCGCAAGGCGGAGACGCTGCCCGAGGTGGAAGCGGAGCTGGCACAGAGGATTGCTGCCCTCACCAAGGCAAGGGGCAGGGGCACCTGGGTGCAGAGGCAAAGGGGAGGGCAGGACCCCCCAGTGGTGGAGCTCCTGGCAGCACAGGGCACCCCGCGCTCATTCCCAGCCATGGCTTTTCTGTCCTCTGCCATCCCCGTGGCCGCAGGGACAAAGCACCACTTGGAATGCTCTCCATGTGTCCTCCACACCTGGGCTTTGCTCCCTTCCCTCAGCTCCTCTCTCCAAGGCAGAGATGGCCCTGTTGGTGTGGAGGGCCTTTGGGTTTTGCTGGAACCACTCTGGGAAGAAGAGGAAGAGGAAGGACCAGGCTGGATGTGGGAGGGTGCGGGTCTGGAAGGAGGGGTGGGTGTGGCCGTCCCTGCCTCTCCCGGGTGCTGGAATGGTGCTTAGGGCACCTCCAGCTCCTGTCACCGTGCTGGTAGGGCTGCTTTGGGCTCACAGCGAGCCCTTGCAGGGAGGCAGGTAGTGGGAGAGAGTGCTGCATCCCAGGAGGGATGGGTGGAGGGATGCAGGAAGGCCCTCCTGGATTTGGGGAGCATCACCCGAGAGGGCTGCTCTGCTTTTCCCAGGCAGAAGAGAGGCACGGGAGCATCGAGGAGCACCTCCGGCAGCTGGAGACCCAGCTGGAGGAGAAGAACCAGGAGCTGGCCAGGGTAAGTGCTGTCCCTGCAGCCCTGGCTCCCTTCCCTCGGTGCCCGGATACCTGAGCACTCCTGGCTCATGTTTCTGGAGCAGGATGGGGAGAGCAGTCCGGGTAATCCTTCGGCATCCAGGATCTCTTGAACTGGAGCCACCCAGGAGCTCCTGGCACTCCCTGCTGTGATTTCCCCCTCTCCCAGGCATCCAAGTCTTGCTGTTAACATTCCACACCAGCTCTTCTCCCAGCATCTCCCCCCGGGTCAAGCTGGGACCCCAAAGGCAGGGTGGAAGGGGTGGCTCCAGCAGCTCTTCCCCTGAGCCTGGATGAGCAGGATCCAAAGGCAGGGGAGGCTGAGCTGCTGTGCCATGGGCTGGGCAGGCCCTGCCCTGCTCCTTGGGCTGTGCCTGCAGGAGCCTGTGGTGCCCATTTCCTGGGTATTACAGCTGTGCCCCTGGGGGACCCCCTGCTTGTTTTGCAAATCCAGAGGTTTGGGGTCTGGAATGTGGCTGTCCCGGTGTGGCTGTTCCTGGAAGAGGCACAGGAGGCTCTTCCTTGAGGGTCAGGCAGGCAGGGTCTCCCTGAATCCTGTCCTCTCTCCTGCCCACCCCTGGCTGGGAGGTGGCAGAAACCAGCTGAGCCACAACACAGGGATGGATGTGCCCCCAAAAGCTGGGCCTGGTGGGGCAGTGCTGACCCCACAGCAGGCACAGGATGGCCCTCAGGGGCAGGAGGATCAGCCCTCTGGGTGTGACATGGTTGGTCACTGTTTGCTGTGCCAGGCCCGGCAGAGGGAGAAGATGAACGAGGAGCACAACAAGCGGCTCTCGGACACCGTGGACCGGCTGCTGAGCGAGTCCAACGAGCGGCTGCAGCTGCACCTCAAGGAGAGGATGGCAGCCCTGGAGGAGAAGGTAGAGCCTGGGGGGGCAGGGGGTCCTCCTGGGGGGCTGCTGGGGGGCTCAGGGGTCTGCAGGTCCCTCGGCGTGGAGCCTCATCCAGCCATGGCACAGCGTTGGAAGTGGCTGTGCAGGGATGGAGAAATGCCCACATGCAGGGATGGAGAAATGCCCACATGCAGGGATGGAGAAATGCCCACATGCAGGGATGGAGAAATGCCCACATGCAGGACTCCAGCCCTGTGGGAGCTGCTCCACATCTCACCCTCATGCAGTGAGACCCCCTCCCCACCACCTTCCCCCTCCCTTCCCCGTGTCTCTGCTGGCACAGCCTCAGTGCCACCCGTGCCCTGGTGCCAGAGCAAATCCCAGCTGCATTTTGCAGATGCAGCATTGCTGTGTTCCCACTGCCCACCCCCTCCACGTGCTGCCTTCAAACCTTCCTTCCCCCAAGCCCACACTGATCTGCCCCTCCAAGCCAGGGCAGTGCCCACGAGCAGCTTCCCAGCTCCCACCCCACTCCTGGGGCACTGGCTTTTCCTTGGAAGAGCCAGCTGGAGCTGCTGCTGCCCCGGTGTGAACTCAACTCGCTGGAGAGCAGCTGGCTCAGGGCAAGGATTCACCTCCCAGTGCCAGTGGGAGGTCAGGCCCTGGTAATTCCCTTCCCTTTGGGTTCCTGCAGGGCCCAGACTTCCCTCAGCCAGTGAGGGCACTCAGGGGTCTGTGCCCCAGCTGGTGCCCCTGGCCTGGCTCTGTCTCCCTGCTGCTCTGCTTCTCCTGTCCCCAGCCAGATGTGGCTCTGCCAGTGAGTCCAGTTGTTCAGCTCTGGATAAAGAGCAGGACCCAAGCCATGGGGATGAGTCCAAATCCCACCCCAGCAAGTAACAGGGACCAGAGTGGTGGCACCTTGGGCATCGCCAGCTCCCCAGCCTGGTGCCAGCACTGGCCCACCCAGAGAGCTTGTCAAGGTCTTTCAGGGACAAAAATTATCCAGTTTGGCTGTCAGCACCCCCCAGGAAGAGGACAAAGGAAGGAGTTCAAACTCTCCAGGGCAGGTTTATATTAGATATTAGGACCAAAATTTTCCACAGGAAGGGTTCTGGCATTGGCACAGGCTGCCCAGGGCAGTGGTGGAGGCACCATCCCTGGAAGTGTCCAAAACAAGCATGGATGTGGCACCTGGGGACATGATTTAGGGGGAAGTGCTGGGGGAACAGCTGCTCTTGATGACATTTTCCAACCTTAACAATTCCATATTCTATGGTTGTATAAACACACCTTTTTTCTATTCCCCCCACTTCTGCCCTCCATCCCCTGCTGGAGGAGTTGGTCCCCTCTCAGACACATTCCCTGATCTCCAAGCCCTGCCCACCAAACCCCTCACTGCTCTTTGCCCTCCCTGGCCGTGCCCAGGGCTGGCATGGGGCAGCAGATGAGCTGTGCCCACCCTGCCTGAGGGGCAGGAGGTCTGCAGAGGAGATGCCCCTCCTCAGGCAGGCAGGGGAGGAACAGCTCAGGGAGCCTTTGCCATCCCTGTGCCAGGTGTCCACCACACAGGGATCCCACTCTGGCCATTCCTGGGAAGCCTCAGGGCTGTTTCCTAAGCAGTCTCTCTTCTTCTCTCCTGTTTTTGTTCCCTTTTTATTTAATTTGGTTTTATTTCAAAGAACACATTGTTACAAGAGCTGGAAAATACCCAAAAGCAGATAGAGGAACACCAGCACGACAAGGTAAATGTGGCTGCAGGGAGGCTGCCCCAGGGACTGCACTTCTCACCCCTAACCCCAGGGTAGGGGTGGTGGTTCCTCCCAAAATCCCATCGTTTTGGAGGAGCTGGCATCCTGGAATTGGCATCGTGGCATGCCTGGCAGCATGAGGCCACAAACTAACCCCCAGTGGCTGCATGGAAGCTGCCACCCACGGCCCTGGAGATGCCTGGGTTGGTTCCCCACCAGGCACGTTTGGTCCTGTGTCTGTATTTCTGTCCCACTCAGCCATTCCCGACCCCCCGAGGCCAGGCTGGCTTTTCCCACATCCAGAGGAGGGATGGGGCAGCCACATCCCCTTCCCCCCAAGGCTTTGCTCAGATCTGGGGGAGAGCTGCTCCCTGCCCAGCCTGCAGAGGCCCTGCAGCTCTTCCAGCCCCCTGCTCTCAGATAAAGCATCTCCGTGGGCTCTGCATGAATCCCTGGTGGCCTGTGCTGGAGACCTGGAGGGTTGCAGCTTTGGGAAGCAATGGGAGCTTTTGGGATGTGCCCCATGTGTCCTGCATGGCTGGGGAGGATCTGATGTCCCAGATGTTCCGAGGATGCTGCTGCTGGGATGTCACCCACCTGACTGGATCCTGCTGTGCAGGAGAATCCCCTCTCCCCTCCCTCCTTCCCTGCAGCCTCCCCTCTCCCCTCTCCCAGTGCAGGTGCAGCTTCCCCCGGGAAGGGGGCTGGCAGGAGGAGGGACAGGGCCAGCACCAAATCTGCCTGGTGGGTCCCTCACCGTGGTCCTTTGCCAAGGGAACATGGAAAACCAGAGCATCCAACTGGGACCAGTTTTCCTTCATGTCCCAAACCGGCATGGCTTGAGCACACACGTGTCTGTCTGTCCGTCCTGTGCTCCCTCCCCAGCACCCTCACTCTCTGTGCCTGCATGAGCTGGTTCTTTCCTGGTGTATCCAAGATGCTTTAAAGCCAGGATGGGGATTTTTGAAGGGAATATAAACCTGGCAATAGCCGAGGATGTGGATTGCCCCAAACCTGGAGCTGCTCAGAGCAAACCCAACCCCTGCCTGTCTCATCTCACCCCGAACAGCGACGCCTGTCCGACGAGATCGACAAGCTGAGGCTGGAGGTCGACCAGCTCAAGACCAGAAGTGGGACATTCGTGGAGAGTGTTCACTCCAGGTAAGAGCCAGGGCCCAGCCCCTGCCTCCTGCACCCACAGCTCGGGGGGCATTTGGCTGCAGGGACCCCCAAAGTGCAGCTGGCATTTCTGGTGGCCGAGTGTGCTGTCCCTCCCTGGGTCTGTGCTGGGGTGGGACACAGACTGTTTGGAATGGCACAAAATGGTCCCTTCCAAGGGTTAAAACCCACTGGGCATTGTTTGTTTTTCCACACAAAAGGGCTCAGGGGTTGATTTTCTAAGATGCCCCCCAAATGCCTTTCCCCTTATGGCATGCAGGGGGTGGGTTGTTGGAGAAGGACGGATCATTTCTGAGGTGCTGCAGGTAAAAGAGAATGAACCCCCCGAGTTTTGCCCTCCTTTATACAATGGTCCTCCCACTGCCTTTCATGTGAAGCCAGCTGGGAGATGGGGACACCCCAGCCCAGAGCTCCAGGAGCAGGGATGAGTCCATGGGCTCTGAGCCCCCAGCACTGACTGGGATAACCCAGCACTGCTGCAGGAAAAGAGGGAGGCAGGCAAGGAGGGGACAGCAAGACATGCACCCCTCTGTGCTGCTGCTGCTGCTGCCACCCAGGAGGTCACAGCCTCTCCTGAGCACTTTCAAGGTGGGTTCGAGATGGTGAGGGATCAATGGAGCACAACCAGCTGGGAAAATCCCACTCCCAGGAATGCTGCAAAAATTGAGGAGGAGCCACCACAACCAGCCTCAAATCTGCCAGCAGAGAGTGGAAGGTTTGGAGGCCCCATGTCTGTGATGGAGAGGAGAAAAGGGCAGAGTGAGGAAGAGCCTGGGAGGCTGAGTGCTGGAGGAAGGTCTGGAGCATGTGTGGGACCTCCTGGCATGGGTGTGTAAGAGCAGAATGGACAATTCAATGGGGTTTTTAATATTTCTAGGAGGAAAAATCAGCAGAAATCTGAATATCCCCCAGCTGAAATGTCAGCTTTTGTCTAAGGTGCCTTTATCTCGTCTTAGCTGGGGAGCAGCTTAAGCCCCTCTGGAATTTGGGCTGTGCCTTCCTCTGCAAAGCCCAGCCTGGCACCAGTCAAGCTGCTCGTGGTGCTGGTGGTTTTGTCTGGGCACAGGAGGGGAGCCCAGTCCTGCATCTGCACTCCAAGCCAGGCCCACCACGGGGGCAAACCCTGCCTCAGACACTGCTTCTGTCATCCGAAATTCCCCTGAAATTAAACCAACCCGGTGTCTCCTGTGCCAGTGTGAAACAGCCCCGTGCCCACGGGTGGGTATCCCGGGCAAGGAGGAGCAACCAGGCAACGTGGAGACGTGGAAGGGGCACTGTGAGTGGCACAAAGTGTCCTCATGCCCAGCAGCAGCCCTGCCTTGCCCTGCCTGGCACAGGACCTGCTCCCCAGCACAGCCCCAGAGTCGGGGAGGAGGAGGAGGGTGAAGAAGTACCAGTTGATTTCTGCTGGGACATCCCCCAAAATGCTCACGTCCTTATGTTTGGAGGATGCTTCAAGTGCGATTTTATTCATAGAATTACGGAACCATTAAGGTTGGAAAAGACCTCCAAGATCCAGTCCAGCTTTTGTCCAAATCCCATTCCCACGAAATCGTGTCACAAAGTGCCACATCCACTCATTTTCTCGAACACTTCCAGGGATGGTGACTCCACCACTGTCTGTGCCACTGCTTAACCCCTCTTTCAATGAAGACATTTTTCCTAATTTCCCCCCTGTTTCCCCCCTAATTTCCCCCTGTTGTCACTGGTTCCCTTGGAGAAGAGCCCAACCCCCATGAGGGGATTTTTCCTGAAAATGTTGGAACAAACATGAGAAGGAGAAGAGCTCCCTGAGTGGCTCCTTTTGTGGGGATGGAGAAGACAAGCACAAGTTGTGCTGTACGTGCTGGAAGGTTCAAGCTGTTCTGGAGAGGGAAGGGCAACTCTTCTGGAGGGGGTTTGGGGTGCAAACTGGCTGGATGAACCAGTGGGGACACAGAGAGGGGAGGGAGCTGCAGGGAAGGGCCCAGGGCTGAAATTTTGGGAGTCTGTGGGACAGCTGAAGCCTCCTGAGGTGGGATCTCCTGCGTGTGTGCAGAGGGGCAGAGGAGGGGCAGGCACTGAGCTCTGCTCTGGGGGGACCAGGGACAGCACCCAGGGAAGGGCTGGAGCTG
>JAWWMO010000078.1:206093-217470 GCA_035047845.1 Dendrocincla fuliginosa | reverse complement strand
CCCAGAGACCTACAGGGACCCCCAAGGACACCCAGGGAGCCCACAGGGAACACCCAGAGACCTACAGGGACCCCCAAAGACACCCAGGGAGCCCACGGGGAACACCCAGAAACCTACAGAGACCTACAGAGACACCCAGGGAGCCCACAGGGAACACCCAGAGACCTACAGGGACCCCCAAGGACACCCAGGGAGCCCACGGGGAACACCCAGAAACCTACAGAGACCTACAGAGACACCCAGGGAGCCCGCAGGGAACACCCAGAGACCTACAGAGGCCCCCAAGGACACCCAGGGACCCTCATGGGCACCGAGTCACCTCCGGGGGCACAAATCCACCCTCCAAGACTCGCTGAGCCCCAGGCTGGGTCTTGCCCCCCATATCCTCCCCCACCCACGGGAGAAGGGCGTGCAAAGCAGCGGGAGGTTCCTTGTCCCCCGTGCTCGTGGCATGGGGACCTCTGTCCCCGCGTCCCCGAGGAAGGGGCCAGCTGTGGGAATGTCCCCGCAGCCCATGCCGGGGTTGCTCTGAGCCGTGCCAAATGTCACATGTCGCGCTGCGGCGTCACCGTCCTGGAGGAGCCGCTCCCCGGGGAGCGGGGCTGGGAGGCTGTTTCTGCTGCTGCCGTGGGGTTTGCGCTGCCTCACGGCCACGGGGGACGGACCGCAGCGGGGACAGGAGGTGCATCCCCCTCCGTCGATCAGGAATTTTCCACGTTTTCCATAGGAATCCGTAGGTTTAGGCGTGCGGGGCGGGTTTGAGCAGCTCTTCGTGCGACACAGAGGAACTGCCCTGTGAAATTTCTGTCTGGGTTTAATTTCTGGATATAAAAAAATTCGGCTTAGATTGGTCGGCAGGCAATGGTTTGGGCGGCAGCAGGAGCGGGGGGGAGGAAGAGCTTTCCCCTTGGGGGGTGGGACGTGGGTACAGGCTGTGAGTGTCTGAGTGGGGAAAAAAGACTCTCTGAGCGCAACCGGGAGCTGTCAGTGACAGCTGGAAGCTAAAAACGGAGAATTTAGACACAGAAATAAGGGCCGTATTGCTGAAGGGAGAAATCCAGGCTCGGGGAGCGGCAGAGGTGGGTTCCCTTTCTGTCCTTCGTGAGGGGGCAGCTCTCCATCCCCACCCCCGGGGCACCAATCCAGCCCAGCACGGTCCTCCTCGACCTCTGTCACTGTCACTGTCACTCCTTCACCCCAAATCCTGATTTCCCACCACCCCTACGGAGCACAGGGAGGGAAGGGCAGGTGTCCCTAGGCCACCACAACCCTGGGGTGCTGCTCCTGGGGTCTTCCCTCTCAGTTCTTCATCCCCTGCCCACTATTTCCCCACAGATCAATCAGAAGGTGATTTTACATCTCAGAGCTCCCCCAGGAGAAGCAGCTCCTCTCACTCACATCTCACAGCAAAGCCAGAACTCACAGACTCACATTTTTCCTTTTACAGTTTCCTCCCTCGCTGCCTTTTTTTATATTTGTATTTCTTCCCTCTCCTTCCCTGGGAAGTCGCTGTTTCACGCGAGTCTTTGCCCCAGAAAGATCTGTCATCAGTGCTGGGTGTTGCAGAGCGCTCCCAGCAGCGCCTCCCTCCCTCCTCCCTCCCCACGGGGCCGGAGCCAGCAGGCACCATCGCGCCTTCCCAGGGGCTGCTCCAGCTCCAAAGGGGCCAAACAGCTCCGGGTTTGTTTAAGGGGTAACAAAGGGGTTTCAGCGTCCTCTGAAGCGCTTTGCAGGGTCGCAGCGCTTTAACTCCTGGCCCTCTCCCGCCTCGACGGCGCTCCCGGGGCTCCTGCAGGGGTGGGATAACCCCGGTGTGTGCGAGGGCGATGGGGCAGGGAGGAGGGGACGGGCCCGGGCCGGGGCTGCGGCCCCGGGGATGGGGCCAGACCTCTGCCCTACCCCTCTGCCGTGCCAAGGACGGCGCTGGCACAGCACTGGGGCACGTTTGCCATTCCACGCCGTGGTGTCTCAGCAGTTCCTCGCCCACGGAGAGGCACAGAGACCCATTAGCATCCTGCTGTGCCAAGGCACTGACTAGCTGGGGGCCAGCTGGCTGCGGGTACCTGGCAGGGCACCCAGTGGGGCTTGGCCCCTTTGGGCACTGTGTGGCAACCTGCAGGGTGGTGGCTGTGGCATCTGCCTGGCACAGAGGGAGCTGGGGCATGTCCTTGTGCCAGCACGGTGCTGAGTGACCACGGGCACCGTCAGTGACTCGGCTTCTCCCTTGGCAACCCACCCTCCAACCCGCCCTGGGTGGCAGGGGTGGGAAGTGCAGGGTGGGAAGGGTCAGTCCCCAGGGAAGCTGCCCTTTCTTCATCCACCCCGGGGCATTTGCTGCTTTAAATCATCTCCCAGGGTCTTTTGCTCTGCTGTGTCATCGCTGCTGAGGACCTGCTGCCAAGCCCACGTGGAGGGGCACCACCCTACAGAGGCTCCCCAAACGGCTTCCCAGGCCCCTGGATCCCATAAATGGGAGAGAAACTGGGCACAGGTAATGGAGAGAGGTCCCCCAGGGCTCTGTGGTAGACACAGATTGGTGGCCCCAGGGCTGGTGCTGGGTGGGCAGTGCTCCACAGCATCTCAGCAGAGCAGAGGCCTCCTTGGACGAGCTCTGGGATTTCCCTTTGTTTGCTCCTCCTATTTTTGCCTTGTGCCATCTTGTGTGCACCCACCAGACCGTGGCATTCGGGGGGTCACTTGTCCCAATTAGTGTCTCACAGAGACGTCAGCCCTGTGCTGCTGGCACCAGCCACTCTCCTAATTAACTTGCCTAATTAAGAAGCCCCTTACCATGACTGGAAGGGCTGTGGGATGGTCCCCATGATGAAAGAGGTGGAGAAACTCTCAGCTTCTCCTTGCCCTGAGCACTTGGAATCTGCTCTTTGTGTAGGTAAAGTGAGGCAGGAGGGGGAAAAGCTCAAACGTCAAAGAAACGCCAAAGGGAGAGGGGTGGAAATGAGAAATGAGCTCCCCACGCCCTGACTTGTCTCCCTGAAACAGCATTTCTGTCGAGCCCTGGGGGTTCGGCTGGGGTTTGGTCTCCTCAGCAGGGCAGGGCGGGCTGGTCCAGCTGGCCCCGACACGCCAAACCCCCTGGAGCATCCCGCTGGCACCGGCACGGACCCCGACCGTCCCCTCCTGCCATGCCACCTCCTGCAGGAAGCCACACTGTGTCCCCTCTCTGCCCTCCTTCATCCCGTGTCTCCCGCTGGTGTTTATCGTCATCCAACACTTCTTTGGGATCAGCACAACCCATTGCAGCTCTCAGGCCATTTTGTTCTTCCAAGAATCCTTCTCTCTCTCCTTCTCTCCCCAGCAAGACCCCCTAAGACCTGAATAACCTTCTCAGTGCTTGATGTGCACCAGGAAATCTCTTTCCATGGCTTTTTAAGGAATCCCTGGCACTCTCTGGACACATCCCTAGCCCGGTGTCCAGGAGGATGTGTGGGCAGTGCCACGTCCACCTGCTCAGTCACCTGCAAACACCAGCAGCATTTGCTCACTGAACCTTTCAGCTTTTCCCAATCCCTGGGACACTTGGCTTGGGCTGGTGGCAGAGCTGGGACCCCTCTCTGCTGGGCTCCCACCTGGCAGCTCATTTTTGGCATAACCAGTGGGGTTTTTTTAGGAGTGCTGCTAAAATTAAGCGCACAGGGGCACGAGTCCAGGGAGGGAGAGCAAACTGCAAATCCACAAAGGAAAAGGAGTGGTTTTAATCTCTGTTTGGGAGATTTGCATACAATTAGGCCGGGCCCTGCCTGCCTTTGCTTCCGCGTTGCACTCCCGTGAGGAACCGGCCGCTTTTCCTGCTCTGCTCCCAGCCAGGGGCTGATTGCGAGGACACCCAGCCTGGGAAGGTGATGGGCCAGGGGGCTGGGGGCTCTCTCGGGAGGAGAACCCCACCCCGAGCACCCCCACGCCGCCCCTTGCCTCTGGATTTAGGGATTCAGCCGTAGGGGGGCAGCGGCTTCCCGTGGTGCAGGAGGTGTGAGGAGATGCTGTGGGATGCAAACGCTCCCATAAATAGCTCGGTGTTTACAGGAGCCCGCTGGCCAGGCTTCATTTTTCTCTCTGCAGAGCAAACCGATCGTTCAGACGCAGCCAAGCTCATTTCACCCTGTCGCTGGCACAGCCCCGTGCCCAGAGGTGGCACAAAGCCACAGTCCCCCTGGCAGCCCTCGGATGCTCAGACCGCCCAGCCCCGTGCCCGTGGAGGAGGGGAGGGAGCCCACGGGCCACCTGTCATGGGAAATCAGCACTGGTTGATGGTGGCCCCATCCCTGCAGTGGGGTGACGGAGGAGAGGGTGAGGGACAGCCCCGAGGGGCAGATCCAGGTGTTGGAACATCTGTCACCAAGGCAGAGCAGAGCAGGAGGGGACAAGTCCAGTCCTGAGTCTCACCAGAGGAAGGAGAAAGGATGGAAAGAGGTGCAGATGGGGGTTGGGAGAGTCCCCCTTCCCCATTCCTGAGGTCGTAGCTCCTGTTCCTGCAGCACTCGGATAAACCAGCCCCGCTCCTGGGGAGTGGATTAGGCAGGATGAGGTGCCTGGTCCACACCCGGGGGGGCCTGGAGGGCTCGGCTGGTTCAGCTCCATCACTCGGATGGAGCCCCCAGCCCCACTGTCTCTGCGCTGCCCAGCCCGGGGTCCGGGGTGGCGGGGGCGGATTTTGGGGTCGTTTCCCCCCAAACTTCTCCCAGGACCTTAAGCAGCGCCTGGTCCAGCCCCACAACCAATTTGGGGCCACCTTTCCTCCACTCCTTGTCCGGACAGAGCCTCCCGCTGCCCCCGCAGACACAGACCCCGCGCTAGGGGTGCAGCCCCCCAGCACCCAGGGGTGCCGTCCGGAGGGTGAAGGGGCTTCGGGGCTCACCCCCGCCCACTCCAGCAGTGATTTGGGGCACGGCATTGCCAGCCAGAGCCCGGGCGAGCCCCCCAGGCAGTTGGGGTCTCAGCTGGGGTCCCGACTCAGAGCCCCGGGCAGCGCTGCCCCAGCCGGGCCGATGGGTCGGGTCCTCTCCCCCCACCCCCCGAGCTCACTCTCTGCCTCCGCCCTCCCCTCCCTGCCCCGATCCTCTGCTCGCACCCGACCTCAAAACCGGGATTTAGCGCTAAACCCGGGGCGCGACCCGTGCCCGGAGCTTTGGGGCTGGGACAGACCGCGTCGCTCCCCCCGCTCCTGCCGCCTCCGCCCGCCCACCCCGCCTCTCCTCCCCCGGTTCCTCCCGGTCCCGGCGAGCCCCGAATCGGGTCAGTCGCTCTTTAAACGCTGCAAGGCGGCACCATGTGATGCTCGGGCTCCGGCGGGGAGCGGGCAGCGCCTGCGGGAGCCGAGCGGTGCCGGGCACCGGGGACCGAGCGCAGCCCCCGCGGCCGCGGCCGGCCCGGTCCCCGCAGCATCCCCCCGGCCGCCCCCCAGCATGAGCCGCGCCCCACCCTGCGGGGGGACAGCTCTGCCTGCTCGGGGCTGAGCGCACCCCAAAACAAGCCCTGCCATTGCAGCACAAGGTGAGAGGGGTCGGGGCCGGGGCTCGGGAGGCTGCGGGAGTCGGTGTGTGTGTGGGGGGGGATCCAGCGGGAGAGGTAGCGGGGGTCCCACCGCAGCTCCATCAGCCCCGAGGGGCTCCGGCAGACGGCCCTGGGGCGGTCCGAGGGGCGGGGGGGCCTCCGCCGGTCTCCCCGGGCTGCTCGGCGTGTCCCGCTCCCCCCGCAGCGCCGGGAGGGATCGCGCTGCGGGATGGAGGTGGGTGCGGGACTGAGGGGGGTGCGGGACTGAGGTGGCTGCGGGATGGAGATGGTGGGTGTGGGACTGAGGTGGGTGCGGGACTGAGGTGGCTGCGGGATGGAGGTGGGTGCGGGATGGAGATGGTGGGTGCGGGATGGAGTTGGGTGCGGGATGGAGATGGTGGGTGTGGGACTGAGGTGGGTGCGGGACTGAGGTGGGTGCGGGATGGAGGTGGGTGCGGGACTGAGGTGGCTGCGGGACTGAGGTGGCTGCGGGATGAGCCCCAGCCGGGGTGTGGGAGCCCCAGGGGCCGGCACAGACGGCAGAGGGGTTTTTCCCACCCCCCCCCCGCACAGGCTCCATCCCGCTCGCAGCGCTCACAGCCTCCCTGCTCCTCCGCAGGTGACCGAGGGACCCCAGCGTGCGCCGGGGGGACCGGAGCACCATGGCACACCCCATCTCAGCCTTCCAGGCTGCCTACATCTCCATCGAAGTCCTCATCGCCTTGGTGTCCGTGCCGGGGAATATCCTGGTCATCTGGGCTGTGAAGATGAACCAGGCGCTGCGAGACGCCACTTTCTGCTTCATCGTCTCGCTGGCGGTGGCCGACGTGGCCGTGGGGGCTCTGGTCATCCCCCTGGCCATCATCATCAACATCGGGCCCCAGACGGAGTTTTACAGCTGCCTCATGGTGGCGTGTCCCGTCCTCATCCTCACCGAGAGCTCCATCCTGGCGCTCCTGGCCATCGCCGTGGATCGCTACCTGCGGGTGAAGATCCCTGTCAGGTACGAAAAGGCGTCGGGGCCAGCTCTGCCTTGGCTGCTGGGCGGGTTAAAAGGGAGGGAAGATGCCTCAGGCTCTTGGAGACGCACTGGGAGAAAGGTCTCCGTCCGCTCTGCCGTCCCAGACACATCTGGCTGCGGCTGCAGTCGGGGCAGGCTGAGCTGCGGCGGTTCTGGAGCCTCCAGCAGCTTCTTCTGGGGGTTCAGGGGGTGCTGAGTGTGCAGGCGGAGATGGCATTGTGGCAGCGGGCAGGCAGGGCAGGACAGTCCCTGTGGCCGGGACAAAGCGTGTCCCCACACGCGGGAAATGCCCAGCGTGGTGTTCAGGGAGTGGAAAGGGAACACAGATTTGGCTTTCAGCCCAGGTTTTCGCTTGCCACGGGGAACCCAGGAGCCCTGGGGTGATGTCCCACATGGCTCTGGATGTCCTGCTGGCTCATGGTCAAGTGGGACACAGCTCTGGAGTTTTGAGGGACTTGAGGCAGCAACCTCATGGGGCAGCCTCATGAGAGCTTTGGAGCACCCCACAGATGACTCCTTTCCATTTTTCCCTTCTCGTCACCCGTATCTGTTGCCATTCCAAGCCCGTTACAAGTACCTTGGGGTGTGGATGAGGGGGACACACCGTGTTTGAACTCTGCTGCTCCAAGAGATGGCATTTAACCCTCCGGACTCGTCCCCCTCCCTGCCAGGGCTGTGCTGCAGCCCCTGGGGCTGGGGAGACAGATGTGGGTGCAACATCTGGGGCTGGGGGAGACAGATCTGGGATGAAACCTCTGGGGCTGGGGGAGACAGATGTGGGTGCAACATCTGGGGCTGGGGGAGACACATGTGGGGTGCAGCCCCTGGGGCTGGGCTCTCAGTGGGGCTGGAAGGGGGTGCAGCTCCCCGTCTTGGTGTCCCTCGAGCCCCGCCTGTGACTCCCAGCCGAGCCCCTGCTGTGGCTGGTCCCCCTCGCTGGGCTCAAGGACATTCCTGGCCTGCAGGGACACCTTTGCCGGGCTCCCGGTGCAGAGATCGCTGCTGGAAAACAGCCCAGGGGCAGGAGTTGCCTTTCCATGCCGGGAGACAGGGACACCTGCGCGGGGATCCACCGCCTGCTCCGGCGTGCTCGGTGTTCCCCGATCCAGGGGATGGGAGCAAAGAAGTATTGCCTTGGGGTTTTCCTGCCCCCACACCCCGCAGAGCTGCCTGGGGAAGGAGTGTAAGACAGACTGGGGGGAGTCACAGGATAAATCCACAATCCCTGCCCACCCCCTCGCTGCCACACATGATTTCACAGACTGTTCCCGACTTCCTCCCCGGCTGTGATTTTCCCACCCTGGCAGGTCCCTGTCTCTCAGCCCGTCGGTGTAAGCAGAGTGATTCCCACCCTGTCACCGCTCCCGGTGTTTTTTTGGGCAGGGGCCGGGCGGGGTGTGGGAGTTCTGTGGAGTTCCAGCAGCACTGAGCCTTTTCCTCACAATCTCATCCCATTTTCCTCCCTTGCTGCCTCTGGGCCTTTCTGGGGACATTCCTGCCCTGATCCCAGGAGTTTTTCTGGGTGCAATATTAACTTCGAGCCCCCGGTGCTGGGTAGAGTTTGGGTGGGTTTTTCTCCTGCAATCTACCCCTGGAATTTTGTCATCCCATTATGTGCCTGAGCACTTGGCAGCAGGAGATTTTCCTCTGCCTTTTCAAAGCCTGCTTTAATATTGAAAAGCCTCATCAACTTAATGGTTGTACTGGAATATCTTGGAGGTCTTTCCCAACCTTAATAGTTCTGTGACCCAATGAATTCCTGGCACACACAGGGATTTCAGGGATTGTTGTGCGCTGTGTACAGGAAATAAGAGAGGAAACACCACTCAAGGATATTCCCTCAGTCTGAAGGGCCTCGAGTTTCTCCTGACTTGTTGATGGATGTTAAAAGATGAGGCTGAAAATCTTTTTCCAGAGCTGACAGCTTGAATTGCAGCTTCGTGGTGTTGTTTGTGTGACACCAAACCCACGGGTGGACCGAGTAGGTGCTGAGAGCCTGTGACATCTCAGCAGGACTCGGGTCTCTGGTGACACACGTGTGGCCACTCGTGCCTGGGAGAGCTGTGAGTGTCCCAGAGGTCCCCAGGCAGTGATGGCATCCAGTCCTGGGCAGTGGTGCCATCCCAGAGAGGTTTGCAGGCGGGTGGGGAGCCAAGTGGGGCAGCTCTGCCTCAGGCTCGTCCCTAGCAGGGACATCCCCTCTGGCATGTGGCAGTCAGCAGCGGGCACAGAGGGGACACTGTGCAGGCTGGGGCCTGTTCCTGTGCCAGGGGAATTCCTCAGATAAGCCTGGCACGGGGGGGATGTTTCCCAGTGTGACCCACACGAGGCTGAGGGGTCTTGTGGGTGGTTGTTCAGGGGGAGCCCCCACTTTGCCAGCCCTGCTCTCGTCTCACAGGCAGCCCTGGCTCTGCCCAGGCTCAGGGAGAGGGAAAAGAATGGCACAGAATCCCAGAATGGATTGGATTGGAAGGGACCACCCCCTGGGCACGGACACCTTCCACTAGCCCAGGTTGCTCCAGCCTGGCCTTGGCCACTTCCAGGGATCCAGGGGCAGCCACAGCCACTCTGGGAATTCCATCCCAGTCCCTCCCCACCCTCCCAGGCAAGAATTCCTTCCCAGTATCCCATCTAACCCTGCCCTCTGGCAGTGGAAGCCATTTCCAATAGGGAATTTCATCGAGGCAGCTGACAGGGACGAGGATCAGCAGGAGAGAGGGGCCATGAATCCCTGCCCTGTCCTCATGCCAACCACCCCCCAAATGCCATCCCCGCTCCGGGGGTGCCCAGCAAGTCACCACTTCCATTCTGGGTGTCATGAAGGAGCTCACCCACTGCCAGGGAGCTGAGCCCTGTGGTGGCACCAGGAGCTTTGTGGCCCTGGGGCTGGGGGTTTGCTGGCAGCAAACAGTGCCCTGTGCCATTTGGTGTGTCCCAGGATGGCAGTGGGAGATGCCAAAGCAGCATCTGGTGCCCCATGTCGAGCACCCTCCTCGCTCCCGTGGCCTTTTCCCATGGACACAGAGGCCCAGAGGAACATCAGCCACTCGTGCACGGTGGAGGCAGATTTTCTCACGTGGAGAGAGGTCTTGCTTGGCTCTGAGGTGGCACCTCCTTCCTCCTGCTCTTCCTCCTCCACCCAACACACCCACCAAGGTCAGGGGGCCAGGATGTCCCACCAAATCCTCTCCCTCTGCCCCAGCCTCTGGATATCATCCCTCCTGGCCGCTGGGATCTGAAGGATGCTGCCTCCACCCAAGGGGTCTTCCCTTGACTCTGGGGGATGGAAGAGCTTTGTTTGGGCTGAGCCCCCCGCAGGAACTTCCCTAAACAGCTGCAAACCACCTAAAATAGCTTTGCTGCCTCCGTGGCGGTGGAAAAGCTCCCCCGTCCCCTCTCACATCCTTCCTCCCCGCCTGGCCACAGGGCAGGACCCCCAGCCTGCCGTGCCCCCAGCCGGGCACAGCGGGGACCCCCAGCCCAGCCCAAACTTCCCTGTCGCAGCCGTGTCTGGGGAAGATGAAACGAGTTCAAAGGGAGGGGAAACAGCGGTCGGGGAGGGGGGTCTGGCAGGAACCGACCCCCGGCATCCCCTGCAGGCAGGAACCGACCCTCGGCATCCCCTGCAGGCAGGAACCGACCCCCGGCATCCCCTGCAGGCAGGAACCGACCCTCGGCATCCCCTGCAGGCAGGAACCGACCCCCGGCATCCCCTGCAGGCAGGAACCGACCCTCGGCATCCCCTGCAGGCAGGATGCTGGAGGAGACGGTGCTGGGGGCAGTTTGGGGGGGATGTAGCTCCTTTGACGCCGATCTCAGCTGTCCTGGGGGCCCATCCGTGCTCTGAGATGTGTGTTGGGTCATGGCAGAAGGATCTGGTGTCCTTGGGGTGCACCAAACAGCCCCTTGGCCGGGATGCTGGAAGGATGGATGCAGCCTGTCACTGTCTCGGGGTGTCCTTTGGGTTCCTCGCCTTGTGGCCACACATCAAACCCTTTGAAACACGTGCTAGGGAGAGAAAACCTGAAATAATTCATTATTTTACTTTGTGGAGGTGGGAGGGGTCTCTCAGTTCACAGCAGGGTCCCCCACCCTGTTCCTGAGCCCTGACATCGGGGTGTCCCCTCCAGCCCTGCCTTTCCCACTCTGAGGCACCTCCAGGAGCACCCAGCAGTGTTTTTTTGTTGTTGAAGGTTTGAAATGCAGACGTGAGGATGCAGAGATGTGGAATTTAGATCAGAATGGGCTGGAAATCAGTAGGAAATGGCGGGGGCAGGAGATTGGGGGGGCAGCAGAGGCAGAGCCCAGGGTAAGGCAGGCTGTGGACAGTGCTGGAGTTCTCCAGTGGTTCAGGAGAGGTCCTGAGCACAGGGAGGTAAAACAGGGCCACCCCTGGGTCTGGGATGGAGGTGAGGGGGACATGCAGGTGGCCTGTGAGCTCTTGCATGGACACAGCAGTGGAATGAGGAAGATTTCCCCCTGGATTCCCTGCTTTCAGGCTCCTGCTGGGGCTCTGGCTCCTGCTGCGATTGCAGCGCTCTTTCCCCTTCTCCCCAGCCCTGCCAAGGCCTCAGGCGTGGGGCCAGCTGGGCTTGGGTCATGGGAAGCCTGGGAAGGCTCGTCCCTCTCAGCCAGCTGGGCTGGGGAGCAGGACAAGTGTCTGAGGGGGCTTTCCCCCTTTCAGGTGTTCCAGAGAAGTTGTGGCTGCCCCATCCCTGGAAGTGTCCAAGGCCAGGTTGGACGGGGCTTGGAGCACCTGGGATACTGGAAGGTGTCCCTGCCCGTGGCAGGGGTGGAATGGGAGGAGCTTGAAGGTCCTTTCCAACCCAAACCACTCTGGGATTCCAT
>JAWWMO010000078.1:123142-140863 GCA_035047845.1 Dendrocincla fuliginosa | reverse complement strand
GGATGGGATGGGATGGGATGGGATGGGATGGGATGGGATGGGATGGGATGGGATGGGATGGGATGGGGTGGGATGGGGTGGGATGGGATGGGGTGGGATGGGGTGGGATGGGATGGGGTGGGATGGGATGGGATGGGATGGGATGGGGTGGGATGGGGTGGGATGGGATGGGGTGGGATGGGATGGGATTTAAGGTCCCTCCAAGCCAAAGCATTCCATGATTTTCTGGCAGTGCTGTGCCTGGCCCAGCTCACCCTGCTCCCACCAGGCCCTGCAGCTGGAAAACAAACTGGGATTTATTTTCCTGCTGGAAGGGCCAAGGCCCCTTTCCCAAGGTGGCCTCACCTGCACATGGAGATGTCCAGGAGCTCCAGGCCCCTCAGTGCTGCTCCCCCTGCCCCACCATCCCCATCCCGGGCCAGCAATCCCTTCTCACTCCAGAACTGGGTTGGGTTCCTCCCCAACCCACCGAGTGACTCCAGGACACGGAATAATTCCCTGCTCTGGGGTTTTACAGCTCTTTCCCTGCTCTAAATAATAATCTGTATTATCTAAATAATAATCTATATTATCTAAATAATAATCATAATAATCACCATCATCATCCTCACCCAATAATAGCAGTAATAATAGTAAAAATTATAATAGTAATAATAATACTACTACTCTAAAATACTACTAACAATAACAGTAAAAATAGTAATAATACTCTAAAATACTACTAATAATAGTAGTAAAAATAGCAATAATAATCTAAAAGACTACTACTAATAGTGAAAGTAATAATGATAAATTAATAAAATTAATAAAATAATAACAATAACAACAACAATAATAATCTAAAAGACTACTACTAATAGTGAAAGTAATAATAGTAAATTAATAAAAATTAATAATAGTAACAATAACAATAATCAAAATCTAAAATACTACTCATAGTGAAAATAATAATAGCAGATTAATAAAAATTAATAATAACAATAATAATCTAAAATAATAACAATAATAACAGTCCCAAGATATTTAAAAGAATCCAACTTAATTGACTTTTACTGTTAATATTTTAGGGGGGGAAATTCACCCACATAAACCCTATTTAAAAAAACCACAAAAGCTAAAAATAACCTAAAGAAAGTGAAATACCCTAAAAATAAAGAATAAAGGGAAGAATAAAGGAGAGAATAAAGAAGAGAATAAAAATAGAGAAAAATAAAATAAACCATAAAATGAAATTCAAGAGGGGGCATTTTCAGCCCTGCTGTGCCTTTCCCAGGGCACAGAATTCCCAACCATTCCCATTCCAGGGGGAAGGGGCTGAAAGGGCAGCAAAAATCCCAGCTTTCCAAAGCAGCTCCCCCATGATCCCACTGCCACCCCAGAGCTGCTTTTGGGACAATAAAGAAACCTTCAATCAGATTTTCTGAGCGGGCAGGGCTTGACTTTGAGCGAGAAAACTCCAATATGTTCCAGAAAACCCCTCAAATATTTAAATTCTCTTTTAGATTGTTCCCAGTGAAGTTGAATTTTTTTCCTGCTCGTTCAGGCCCCGCTCAGGGGTGGGACTGCAGGGGAGGGGGGTCTGGGGGCAGCAGTGCCTGCCGAGGGTGCTGTCCCTGCCCAGGCAGACCCCGGGCGTGTTTTACCGTGTGGTTCCAGAGGCCGGGCCCCAGCGCGGCCGAGAGCAGCTGCATGGCCACGGTGCAGAGCACGGACTCTGTCACGTCAAAGCTGAGCACGAGGGAGAGAAACACCTGAGACAACGCTTTCCTGAAGTGGAGCCTCCTCAATGGATCTTCAGCCCCAAATTCCCCAATTATTCCCGGCGTTGGGATGGTTTAAAGGGCAGGGAAGGGGTTAATGAGCCCAAAAAACCCAAGAGTGTTAAGGAATGAATCAAAATATCCTAAGTGTTTTACACGTTTAAATCTTCAGCAGCAGCTTCTGCAATTTCAACACATATTGAGGGAACACAACGAAATTCCTTGCTGGGAATAAAATAATTATAAGAAGGAATAAACCAGCAAATCAAAGCCAGACTGAGGCACAGGCCAGGCCTCCCATCGCTGTCCCCACGGCTCCAAGTGACATTAAATACATGAATTATTCCTCTGGGGGTGTTGCTGAGGTTTGAGTGGAGCACAAATGCAGGTTTTACTCCCAGTTTGACACTGGGAGCTCCCACATCCCTGTTCCTGGGGCTCCCTGGAAAACAAGGCCCCCAGGACCCTGCTCAGGGCTCACCTTTCTCTATAAATTCATTTTTCACCCCAACAGGAAGGGATGAGAAAACATGGCAAATCTGTTGGAGCAAACAGAGCCAGAGGCACCACCCCTGCTCCTTATAAAGTGCCAGAAATCTGCATTTTCACCACAAGGAGAAGATTCCCAGGTGGGATGGAATTCCTGGAGCTCCTGCTCCGTGCTGGGACAGACACAGGTTGTCACCCAAAGGTGACAAGGGCACCAAGTGCCAGGGCTGAGGGCAGCCCCCAGGCCTGCTCTGAACCTCAGCTTTTTAATTCATTATCAACAAATACACAGCTCTAAAATGCAATAATTGGGGTTTCAAGGAATACAGGAAGAGAAAGTCCCACACAATGTTGGGGCTTGGGCCAGCTGTGGTTTCTGTTCCTGGTTTTGGAGGTGATGTTTGAGCTCAGATTTGGGGTTTGAGCACCCTCTGGGGGGTCTGAAAGGGGCACTGACCTTGGCATGTGCTTGTTCCCACCGGGCTGTTGGCACTGACACTGATTTGTGTGCCTGCCCTGCCGGGGGCACAGCCCGGAGCCAATTAACATGAGTTCATTAGTGCTGCATCCACACAACCCCTGCTCAGTGCTCATTTCTCCCCTGTATCCCTCAAAAGGTCCTGTTTGGTTAAACCAGAGGCACGGATGGATCAAGGCTCGGGCACAGCTGGAGCCAGTGGTGGTTGGGGAACCCAAACTGAGCGAGGAATTCCTGGAAAATCATCCAACAACCACAGGAAACAGCCCCTCAGGCTGGGGATGGCTCTGGAATCAAGTCAATCACCACCAAGATAGATTTAATAGGGATTTGTAACACTGTGAACCCACAGGGGAGGTTTATCCACCACCCTCCTCTTCCTCCTCAGCACATAAAACTCCTTTCAAACCCCAGCAGAGAAGGAAAAGAGAAGTTTGTGGGGCTGGAAAACTCCCATCAAGCAGAAAAATGATGATTCTTCCACGTGTCTTCTCCAGCTCCACTGAGCCTGTGATGGGATCAGCCAGGCTGGGAATGTGAGAGGACACAAAGGGCTGTTTTCTTAAGGCAGCAGGAAAAGAATGTTCATCATCACAACAGCAGAGAGAGGAAAGCTCAGAGTCACAGCCTACAAATGCTGACTTGGAAAGGTTATTTTAGAGTTTTAACTCCTCCCAGGCCAGCACTTCCACTTGGATGGGATGGGACACAACCAAAGAGGGTGGAGAAAACAAGCATGGGAATCAGAGCCACTTCCAGCAATGGGAAATTCACGGTGAGGGGGAAATGATGCTACAAATGAGCCCCAGGCTGCTCCCCTTGGTGTGACACCCTTACAAGAGGCACATTCTCCCCTCTGCTGATCATTAGGGTGGATCAGAAGTTGTCCAGGCCAGGAAAGAGCCTGAATGAACCTATTTCCCAGAGCAGGGAGAGCTTGAGGGATTTATTGGAAAAATCAGCAGGACCATTGGGTTCAAATGTTGTTGAGGGGCTCGTGGGGAGGAAGAGGAGGAGGATGAGGGGACAAGGACATCACCCCCCAGCAGTGCCCCTGCAGGGTGTGGGGAAGGTGCAGGTGAGGGGCCCCAGAGCTCACAGCCACCCCACAAACACCTCCCCAGTCCCTCTGCCACCTCGGGGAGCCCAGCTGGCCCTGGCACAACTCTGCAAACAGCCTGGCTGGCAAAGGCCTTCCAGGAGGGCTGCAAAACCCCCTGGGGTGGGAAGTTTGGAGCCCTCCAGGCTGGGGATTCCTGATTTCCCTCAGTGCTCAGATCCTGGGGCTGCTCCCAGGAGCAAGAACTCCACGTGTTTCCACCCCTGTATTCCAGCATTTGGTGGGAACTGTCCCTCCAAGACAAAACACCAACTCCTCCTCTGCAGAGGGAGGTTGTTTTAGCAGCTTCCTGAAATGCAGAATCATTCCCTGATCCCTCCTTTCCCCCTCAGTTGCAGGAGCAGGGAGAGGGCTCAGGAGAACCAAAGCAAGCTTGTCCCCTTCCTGACCAGCCCACGGTGCCTCAACAGCTGCTCCAGAGTCATGGAACAGGAATGTTCCCCCAAATTCCAGGCCCTCCTCCTGTTCTGTGCTGGTTGGTGCAGCAGCCTCAGCTCTTGGCCTTTCCCTGGGGATTATTATTCAAACAGCAAAGCAACATTTTGGACTTTTCAGTTGTATAAAAGCTGGTAAGAACTGGTTCTTCCACTGAGATCTAGGATATGCCTTTGTGGAGCATCCCTGGAAACTCATTTCCATCTCATTGTGTGTATTTGCACATAAAGACACATCTCTAATTCACCAGCTTGGTGTATTTCCATTAGGAAAGGCTGGAATACACCAGATAATGCAGGAGAAATGCTGGAAAACAAAGGGCAGGAGCACCCACAGGTCTCTGGTGGATCCTTGGAAGTGCCCAGGGCTCCCTGAGCATCTAAAATAGGATTTAGCACTTCCAAGTTGGACAGGGGGAATGGCTTCCCACTGCCAGAGGGCAGGGATAGATGGGATGTTGGGAAGGAATTCCTCCCTGGGAGGGTGGGGTGGGACTGGGATGGATTTCCCAGGGGATTTTTGGTCCCTGGAAGTGTCCAAGGCCAGACTGGATAAACTTGGAGCCACCTGGGCTATGGAGGGTGTCCCTGCCCATGGCAGGGTGGGGATGACCTTTAAGGTCCCTTCCAACCCCAACCATTCCAGGATTCCAAGACTCCAGCTCAACTCTGCCAGGGATGGGTGGCTCCAGCCCCAAACTGCCCTGGATGTGGGACAGGCCCCCTGACCCTGGGGGGCTGCAAACACCCCCCACCCCCCTGAAGCCTCAGCTGGGGGCAGGTGCACTCCTGGATCCACGTGGAAAAAGCTTGGATTGGGAAGAACCAGAGTGGGTCACCAGCCCTGGGAAATTCAGGGGGAATTTCCAGGGGAATTCCTGCAGGATCTGTGCCCTGTATTCCCAAGGCTGTGGGTTGTGCAGAGTGTTCCTGAAGCACCAGACCTGCTCCCACAGGGACATGTGGAAACCCACCAGGGCTTCAACCCAGTTTGATTTCTGGGACACTGCAGGAGAAAACTCCGTTTCCAAAGCCCAGCTGCCCCAAGACAGGACTAAGCCTCACACAACCCACACACACCAGCTCCTGGGCTGGAAACCACAACTAAACCATTATCTGGGCTTCAATATTGAAGGTCTTCCTGCAATTCAGGATCAGCTTTTCCTCTCCTCAGCCGTGCTGTGAATTCCTGCTCTTCCAGGAGCCCATTCCCACCGCAGGGGGTTGTTTGAAACAAAACCTCTGCACAGAATCCATCCTTGGGCTCCCTGCTGGGATTATTAGAGGGACTTTTCCTGCCCAACTTGCTTTGGAGACACTTCCTGCTTCCTCCTGGGGAACTGTGAGCCAACAGTGACCTCTAGCTTTTTACTGGAGCTGCTCACCCAACTCCAGCTGCTTTGGGAAGAGCTCATTGCCTGCCAGGATCTAATTAAATTAAGTGATCGTTTTATTAGACAGATCAGACCAAGGGATTATCCCAAATCCTGGAGCAGCCCAGGGATGTCCCCACAGCTGGTGGAGGAAAAGAACCAGCACAATGGATGGATTCAGTAATTGGGCTCAATTAAAGAGTTTTCCTCCTCCACCTGCAGGATTCTGTGGGGATTTTACTGGAGCTTCAGGGCAGTGACAGCAGGGAGAATCATGGAATTGCTGGGGTTGGAAAAGCCTTCTGAGACCATCAACCCACCCCCCCTGACCATGTCCCCAAGTGCCACATCCCCAGGTTTTTGGGCACCTCCAGGGATGGGGACTCCACCCCTGCCCTGGGCAGCCCCTTCCAGGGCTTTCCAGCCCTTTCCAGGCAGGAATTTCCCCACTATCCAAGCTAAACCTCTCCTGGTGCACCTTGAGGCCGTTCCCTCTCCTCCTGTCGCTGTTCCCTGGAGCAGAGCCCAGAACACCCCACCCCATCCCTGTGGGGAATCCTGGAGAGGGAGAAGGATCCTTCAGCCTCTCCTGCTGCTCCAGCCCCTTTCCCAGCCCCTGTTCCACCAGCCCACACTTCACCTCACACAATAATTGGTCTTCCCCTATTTTCCCAGGGCTTTCCCTCCAGGCCAGGCTGCTCCTACATTTCCCATTTCAGGCCTGAGCTGTGGAAGGGCTGAAACACTGACCCCTCCCTTCAGCACCCTCTGCTCTTCTCCAACTCCCTCTGCATTGAAATACAACTTCTTGGTCACAATCCTATCAAAAATACAATAAGTGATACATTTGGGATCATTCCTGATGCTTTGGGGTGAAACACTGTCACATTCCCTATAAAATCATTCCCAAACCCCCCTGAGCACTTTGGTTACTGCACAAAGATCTTCTGGGCTCCTTCCACCAGCCCTCTCCAATTCCACTTACTCAGGAGCTGAGAAACATAAATAAAGGCTTGATAAAACACCTTCTGTTTCAGTTTTAGATTAGTGAAATGAAAGCTTCATAAAAACCCAGCATGGAACAGCGAGAATGAATATTTATCCATTTAACTGGATAAATATGCTGAGTTTTTTTGGCATTAAAATGAATATCAGCTCATGGCAGATCATTAACCTCGTGTCACAGGGCAGAGGAAGAAATAAATGTGTTTATTACCCAGTGCTGGGGTATTTAAAATAATGAGTGCTAATTTCCTTCACTAAATGACCTACACATTGATGGAGCATCACATTTTTAGGTCATAAAGCCACCAGAACCACCTGATCTGTCACAAAATGCTGCCTCCCAAACCCACAGCCTCCCAAGAGCCAAGGCCCAGGGAAGTCAAGCACATGCCCAGGTTGGGAGATTTGTGTTCTTGGATCAATAACTTTGATTATCAGAGCCCTGGAAAGTTCAAAAAGCTCTCAGACCTTTGGGACAGCATGAAAGGCAGACCCTAAACAGCAGAAACTTTGAGCCAGGTGTCTTCCTTTAAAGATTTAAGTGCCAGAATGGAATATTTGCAGTCAATCTGCTTTGGTGTGATGAGGGTTAGAACACAAATCTGGATTTTTAATCTTCTCCCTCCAACAGAACACTGAGAACTGCTCCAACATCTGGAACGTGGGAGCAGAAACACCAAGTGTCTCAAGAGAAGCTGCATTATCAAAGCAGTGTCCTGCCAATAAAGAGCCAAGAGGCCCATCCTGGTGCTGTTTAAGAGCATCTGGAACCTAGAGATAATTATGATAAACCACAAATAACTCTCTCTTAGACTGGTGTGTGTAGTTGTTGTAGAATTGTTCCCCAATTCCACAAACTAAGGACAAATTTCAGCTTCCAGCTGGAAAACCACCCCCATTCTGCAGCACATTTATTTGGAATACATTTGTCAGCTCTGTGAATGCAAACACAGAGTGAATTGTCATCATAAAACACATTTATATCCCCATTAAGGTGAGACAATCCTTGTGATCCACCTCCCACCCCCCTCCCCCAGCAGGGAATGGGATTCCAGCTCTTCACCTCCTTTTCATCCCATTATTAACAGTTCTACACTACCAAAAAAAGGGATTCAGGCACAGTATCAATGATTACAGTGCATTTCAGTGGGCAGAGTTAACAGCAAATGGTAAATAGTTCATAGTCAAGACTAACCTGACCCAAGCCAAGCACAACTGAGTGCTAAACCCAGAGTGCCACCACCAGAGCTGCCCATCCCACCCTGGCAGGACACAGCAGGCCCATCCCCTTGCCCATTCAGCCTCCAATCACACCCAAAGCTCCTGCTGAACTACCAGCACTCAAGGCTGTTTCACAAACTCCACCCAGCATTAATGCCAGGCCCAGCTGCCAGGAGCCCTGCACAGGCTGGCAGGCTGTGGCCTGTGGTGTGCAGGGCACCCCAGGCAGGGAGGGGGGAGTTTGGGGGGTGGGTTTGGGGGGTGGGTTCCGAGGGAAGGGACTTACATGCCGAAGCGCAGCGTTCCCGAGACGTAGGTCTGCCAGTGAGCGCAGTAAAACATGAATGTCCCAGCAAAACAACAAAAGAACATCCAGTCAGGGTTGGTGCCCAGCTGCACAGCAATACAAGTTCCCAAAACCACAAAGACTGCAGGAGAAAATCAGTCACACAGTGAAAAGGGCCAGTGGGACGGCGGGTCAAGATCCTCAGCAGCAGCAAAGCTAAAACTGGGCAGAGGGGAGGCTGGGGAGGGTCCTGGGGGGTGTTGTTGTGATTTTAAATTACACACACTGGAAAGGGTATGTCTGAATCATCAGCAGAGTCCTCAGCATTGAGGGTTTCTTTAGCTCCTACAGTTTTATTGCACTTCGTGTCACTCCCATTAAGGGATTTGGGTGATCTGTGCACCTGCAGCACCTTTGGGGTTTCCTCCTCTCTCCAGGATTTGCTGGATATTTTCCCCCATTTCCTGGTTTGAGATGCCATTAAGAACATCCAGGGTGTGTCATTCAGGATCCACAGCATATCTGTGCTCTCCCCTCCACCCTTTCCATACACAACTTTGATAAAGAATTCATAACTTAAACCAGAAGAGCTCCAGACTGTAAGGAACTGGACTCTGTGAGCCCTGAGGAACATTTCCAAACCAGGATATTCCAGGATGTTTTTGCAATGGTGCTTAAACTTCAGGCTGGCTCAGTGAACTCTGGAGCTGATCTGGGTGGTTTTAATGTTAAACTCAAGACTTCCAGTGTCCCACTTGGGCTTCAGACCTGTCTAAAGAACCAATCTAAAATATTTTTATATTGGAAATATTTTGGAGCCAGCACTGATAAAGCATCACAGGCTCAGGTTGAATTAGTCACATGCTTAATTTTGGCCTCAGTGTAGCACAAGAGGACTCGTTCAGCTGCCCCAGAGCCCTCTCTGTGCAAAGAAAGGTGACTTTCTTAGTTGAAAAGTGATCCTTCCAGCACTATCAGTTGCCCTGTGCTCAGTAAAAAAAGAGCTTTATTTTTTTGGCATTGCAGATTTAACCCCTGAAACAAAAGCCCTTTAATCCTCAGAGCTCAATTAAAAATGCCAACAATACCTGTGGACAGAGAATCACAGCCATGATCAAAGAGCTCTCCCAGGGGAGTGCTGCTGTTTGTCCTCCTGGCTTGTTTTCCATCTATAGCATCCAGGGATTGGTAGATGAAAAGGCCACAAGCACAGGCAATGTATGCCCAGGGAGGTGCCTGAAAGCAAAAGAGAATTTTAAACCTTTTTTGAAACCTCTAACCCAGAAGCTCCTGCAGCTGCCCCATGGCACAGCCTGACACAGCAGTTTTGCCTCAGCCAGGGCCCTTCCAGCAGCTGGGCCTTGCAAGGACAGGCAGGATGGGCTGTGACATGTGGAATGTAAATAAAGCACTGCCAAATTCCAGCCTGCATTGGCTGCAGCCCCTGCTCTGAGGCAGCAAACTCACAGTGCAGCTGGAGAAAACTCCAGCCCTCCACGTGCAGAGCGTGTGCAGCGAAATCCTCCTCAAACGTGGCTTAAGTGACTCAGAAACCCCAACCCTGCCAGCCCCCCAAAGGTGTGACTGGGTCAGACCTGCCAAAGAGCCAGAATTCCAGCCTGGATTAGCCACAATCCATGTTCTGAGGGAGGAAGTTGCACAGTACAGCTGGAAAAAACTCCAGGTGCAAAGTGTGTGCAGTGAAACCCTCCTCAAATATGGGTTCAGTGATTCAGACACCCCAAACCACCCTGCTGGAACAAACACCACAACTGAAGCTTTTCTGGTGCTTTTTGAGCCCGAAACCACCAAGCCCATAAAGGCCAGAGAGTTCCCCTTGCTCTGGCTCAGTTTGCACACCCATAAATCAATATAGTATTGGCTGCTTTGTGACTTGATTTAAGTGCCAGAATGGAATATTTGCAGTCAATCTGCTTTGGTGTGATGAGGGTTAGAACACAAATCTGGATTTTTAATCTTCTCCCTCCAACAGAACACTGAGAACTGCTCCAACATCTGGAACGTGGGAGCAGAAACACCAAGTGTCTCAAGAGAAGCTGCATTATCAAAGCAGTGTCCTGCCAATAAAGAGCCAAGAGGCCCATCCTGGTGCTGTTTAAGAGCATCTGGAACCTAGAGATAATGGTACACAACAAATAACTCTCTCTTAGACTGGTGTGTGTAGTTGCAGAACTGTTTCCAAATTCCACAAAGGACAAATTTCAGCTTCCAGATGGAAAACAACCCCATTGTGCAGCACATTTATTTGGAATACATTTGTCAGCTCTGTGAATGCAAACACAGAGTGAATTCTCATCATAACTTCACAGAAATGGGCATTTTTGAGCAGCTCTGCTTTCCAGCCACACCACAAAGGCCAGGGCAGTTTAACCCACCCAACCTGCCTCTCATAAAGCCCCGAGTCCAGCTTAGCTAGGCCAACACAACCACGACTCACTGGAGCACGTCAGCTTAAATATATTCCCTTCTCCAGCTTCCACTGCTCCTGATTCACCAGAACAGCTCCTGCTGCCCCAAAAGCTGCTCTGCTCTCAGCACTTTATCTGTCCAAACAGCACAGGGAGAGAACCACATTTCACCAGGTTTGGGTGGCACAGAATTCCAGCCCATGCCATCAGGTTTACTCCTCACTGCTGGATTTTATGCACCACATTAAAGTCACCTTCAGGGTGATGCAGATTTTCCCTACCAACCCCAGGATCAATCTGCTGGCTCTTCCTCCTGCTTTCATTAGCAGTGTAGGTGTTTCCACTGAGATGTTATTTATATCTGGAGATGATTTCACAGCTCCCTCTCTTACCCAGATCTGTTTTCCTTTTATTTTGGGGGGAACCCCCCCCCAATTCCCTCACTCAGCAGGAAGTATTTGCATCTCCTTTTCTCCCCAGCTCAGCTCCCCTGGCTACACCTTTCACCAACAGGAAGAGATAAGTCACTCTTGAGAGGGGAAAAAAAAAAAGCAGAACTAAAGCTGAGCTACAAGGAAGAGAAAATTTACATCTGAAAGCAAAAGTGCTTTTGGGGAGGGGGAAAAAAAACTGTGTTTGTGGAGTTTCAAAGCCCTGTTTTCTTCCCCAGACAGCTCCCTGACACTTCAAAAGCACCACATGGCAAAGGAGAGCAGGCCAAGAGCTGCCTCAGCATAAAGTTATTTTTCAGTGCAAGTGAGAGGAAAAGCTCCCTCACCTGGCACAAAGTACCCTCAGGCTGGCAAACGCCCAGCAGGGCGATGGCACAGCCCAGTGGGCACTTCAGGAGTTTATTTACCACCCAAAATGCAGCTGCTCTCAGAATTTCCAGCTCTGCTCTGGCCCAAGGAGCTGTTGGGTTCTGGGTCAAAGCTGAGCTCAGAGTGTGACCCCCAGAGCCAGCCCAGCCTGGGGAAGGAGCTGCTGCAGCTGTTGATGTCCCACCTGCCAAACTGCACGAGCTGTTGTGAAACGAGCTCTTTCCCCAGACTTCGAGGACAGCAAACACCCCTTTCCTGTGACACAGAGCAGGGATGCAGCACCGACCAGGCCAGCCTACGTGGGGCTCACGGGAACAAACTGAGCTCTGCATCCCCCACCTCAGCTGGGAAGAGCTGGGATAAAGCTGGAAGTGCTGAGCCATTCCCAGCTTTTTTGGGGGGGACACATTCCCTTTCCCAGCACACACATAGGAGCAGTTTCTAATACCCAACATTCAGGGGAAAAACCTCTGGCAGGGCACAAAAAGGAACATTTTCCAGTGCCTTCTGAGGTAACAGCAAGGGAGAAAAGCCTTGGAATGCATCCCAAGATTCCTGTAATCCCAAACCAGGCTCAGAGTGCTCTCCTGGGCCAGCTCAGGAGTGCTCAGAGCACTGGGAACAAAGGATAAGCCCTGGCTTTTATGGAGCCCCTCTGAGCAGGGACACAGCTTGGGACACGGACCTGCCACAGCTCAGCTGGGCTGGGTCTAACCAAGCTGGGTTTGCCCACCTCAGCCCTGCTGGCTCCAAGTGCAGCGCTCTGGAGCTCAGAGCCTTGTCCTGCCCCAAGCCTGGCACATCCAGCCATGGCCTGAGTGCCACCTCGGGGTCAGGGCCTGGCAAGTAACACGGGCATAGAGGGCAAACAGGCCAGAGCTGCACCTGCCACGCCAGCAAAGCCAGGCCTTACACTCGGGCCTTGTGGGGCTGAGCTTAGGGCAGCAGGGCCCTCCCAGCTGGGACTGTCACTCCTGCCCCACACGGCTGGGTGGGCACAGGGAGCTGCTGCCTCACCCACCCACACCAGGGCCAAGGTGCCACGAGGTGATACCAACCACCCCAAACCAGTGCCAGCTGCCACGAGGTGATACCAACCACCCAAAACCAGTGCCAGCTGCCACGAGGTGATACCAACCACCCAAAACCAGTGCCAGCTGCCACGAGCTGACAACGCACCCCACCCCAAACCAGTGCCAAGGTGTCAAGAGGTGACAACACCCACCCCAAACCAGTGCCAGCTGCCATGAGGTGATACCAACCACCCAAAACCAGTGCCAGCTGCCATAAGCTGACAACACACCCCACCCCAAACCAGTGCCAGGTGCCACGCAGTGGCAACACCCACCAAAAACCAGTGCCAGCTGCCACAAGGTGATACCAACGACCCAAAACCAGTGCCAGCTGCAATGAAGTGACACCAATCACCCAAAACCAGTGCCAGCTGCCACGAGGTAACACCTCTCACTCAAAATCAGTACCAGCTGCCAGAGGGTGCCAACACCCACCCCAAAGCAGTGCCAGGTGCCACCAAGCCCCCCAGGAGCTGCAGCAGAGCCCAGCTCACCTGCTCTGTCGCTGTTGGGCAGTAACACACTAGTATGAGCGTGGTGAAGATATTGATTAACAGTCCGACGATGGTGATGAGGTTGGGCGCGATCCAGGCGGGCACTCTCCCCACCAGCCATTCCCAGTAGCCCTGCATGAGGGGCTCAAGCAGGGAGCGTCCTGCACTCTGGTACTTGTGCTCCTCCAGCCTCTTGAGCTGGTGCTTTGTCAGGGGCGGCGTGGGCAGCTGCACCAGTTTGCTGAGCACACAGCCTGCCGCGGGGCCGTGGCCGCAGCCCGAGGGGGCCTCCCCGTGGGACTCCCCACATCGCCTCTTGATGCTCCGGTGCCCACTCATGGGTTGGGCTGGCCTAGAGGGTGTCGTTTGGCAGGCAGGAGATGTTCTGGAGAACCATAAGATCCTGCAATGGGAAGGAGAGAGACTTGTTAGTGAAAGGGTCTTTCCCCCAGGGCTGCCAAAGCTCCAGGAGTGTTCGGATGATCCTCTCAGGGGCAAGGTGGGGTTGGTGGGGATGGTCCTGTCAAGGGCCAAGAGTTGGACTGGATGATCCTTGTGGGTCCCTCCCAACTCAGCAGATTCTGGGATGACCTGAAGTTGTGTCAGGGCAGGGTTAGCTTGGATATTAGAAAGAGGTTCTTCCCCCAGAGCTGGGCACTGAAGAGGCTCCCCAGGGCAGTGGGCACAGCACCCAAGGAGCATTTGGATGATCCTTTGGAGCACAGGGAGTGACTCGGGGATGGGCCCGTGCAGGGCCAAGGGTTGGCCTGGATGATCCCTGTGGGTCCCTCCCAGCTCAGCACATTCTGTGTGTGACACTCAAGCACACAAAGGAGATTTCAGGGTATCAAAAGTTTGTAGGTGTGGTCTAAGGAGCCACCAGCAAACCGAGATGATTTTACAGAGTCACTCCCTTGAAAAAGGAAGTTATTTGGAGGATTGCTGAGGGAAGTACTAGAAATGAGTGTTCCCAATGCAGCTATAAAATGTTGACCTATGCTTCCACCTTCCTTGCTCCTTTCTGGAGCAAACACTCTGCAGCCACCAGCCAGAATTTGTATTTATACTTATAGACACATCCATAATTCCTACTGTCATCACCTTTCTGTGTTTCCATTAAGAAAGGTTGGAATAAAGCAGATAATACAGGGCAGCAGCACCCTCATGTCTCGTGTGAACCCTTGGAAATGCCCAGGGCCCCCTGAGCATCTAAAATAAGATTTAGCACTTCCAGAAACTCTTCCCAGAGCAGTCCCAGGCTGAGGCACTGCCAGTCCCTCCCAGCAGAGCCAGTGACACCACTCAGGTTATCAGCTGAGGGCTCCAAGTTTATCCCAACTCACCCAAATACCCACAAAGTCTGAAGATAAATCGGTTTGGAGCAGCTCTGTCTCCTTGGTGATATTGAAAAACCACCTAAAAGCAGTTAGGAGGGTTTTTTTTAGATTTATGTTCCTTATTTGTGTTCTCCTGTGGCTTTTTTCCTCCCCAGATTTAACCCAGGTGAGGTGGAAGCTCATTGTCCAGCCTTCAAGAAACATGCAGGGGCTGGAGACCTTTAGCTGCTCAAACACAGCTCCCTCTCTTATCCACATCTTTTTCCCTTTATTTTTTTTTTTTTTTTAAGAAAAGAAAAAGCAGGGTCAAACTCAGCTTTTCCAGCACAAACAAGGCCCCTCAGAATGTTGAAAACAGGTGACCAGAAACGTGGAACTCTCCATAGGAAGCAGAGGAGAAGCAGGAGAGAAAGGAGACTGAAAATAAGAGTTTGCTGTTTATCTACAGGACACAGAGAGGAGAAAAAGAAAAAAACCTGGCTGAAGTGTAGGGAGCTCTGAATGCACACACAGGGAGGGAAAACAAGCTGTGGAAAAGGAGAGAGCTTTGAATCCACACACAGGGAGGTAAACAAGAGGGGGAAGAGGAGAGAGATTTAAATCCACGCACAGGTGGGGATAAAAAGCTGTGGAAGGGGACAGGGAGCTCTAAATGCACACACAGGGAGGGAGAAGCTGTGGAAGGGGGAAAGAGCTCTAAATCCACACATAGGTGGGGAAAACAAGAAGTGGAAAAGGACAAGGAGTTCTGAATCCACACACAGGGAGGGAAAAGAAACTGTGGAGGAGCACAGGGAGCTCTAAATGCACACACAGGTGAGGAAAACAAGCTGCGGAAATCAAAGGTCAGCACTTGTCTAAGCACAGGAGCTGTCACAGCCTCTCCACACCCTCCTCAAGGCAAATTCCAGCAGTGAAAAGCCACCTCGGTGGGAGGAGAGGAGAAAGCAAGGCCTGGGGAGGGATTTAATCACCAAGAGACCCCACACACCCCACACACCTCCCGGGGGTCTCTGAGCACAAAAAACAGCCCAAACACCACAAAAACGAGCCAAAACTCCCCCCTCAAAACGAGCCCAAACGGCCCCAAAAACCCCTGAGGGGTTCCCTGAGGGGAAAACCCCCCTTGGCCCACAGCAAAGCCCAGCAGGGCCCGCCCGGGGCCGCCCCCCGGGCCGAGGGCAGGGCCTGTCCGGGACCCCCTTCGAGACCCCCGGGCTGAGGGCAGGGCCTGTCCGGGACCCCCTTCGAGACCCCCGACCCGCTCCGAGCCCCCCGACCCCCTCCGAGCCCCCTGACCCCCTCCGAACCCCCGGGATGTGGCCCGGGATGTCCCCTCCGAGCCCCCCGACCTCCTCCGAGCCCCCTGACCCCCTCTGAGCCCCCCGGGCTGAGGGCACGGCCTGCCCGGGACCCCCTTCGAGCCCCCTGACCCCCTCCAGGCCCCCGGGATGTGGTTCGGGGTCCCCTCCGAGCCCCCTGACCCCCTCCAGGCCCCCGGGATGGGGTTCGGGGTCCCCTCCCAGCGCGGCCCCCGCGCCCTCAGCGGGCCCGGCCCGGCCCGGCCCCCCCACCCCGACCCCCGTTTACCTCCGTGTCCCCGCACCGGGCGGCGCTTGCTTATTTTACGCTTGGGGTGGGTTTTTTTTCGGTATTTTTTTTTTTCTTTTTTACGCCTGGGTGGCTTTTTTTTTTTTTATCCTTTTACGCCTGGTTTTGCGACGGCCGGAAAAGAAGCGGCGGCGGCGGCGGGGCCGGAGGCGGGGCCGGGGCGGGAGCGGCTGAGGTAAAGGGGGAGTGGGGGGGACCGGGGTGGGGTGGGCTGGGGGACCCCCGAGAGACCCCCTGAGGGACCCCCGGGTGTGGGGATGGACCGTGTGGGACCCCTGAGGGACCCCCGGGTGTGGGGATGGACCGTGTGGGACCCCTGAGAGACCCCCGGGTGTGGGGATGGACCGTGTGGGACCCCTGAGAGACCCCCGGGTGTGGGGATGGACCGTGTGAGACCCCTGAGAGATCCCCGGGTGTGGGGATGGACCGTGTGGGACCCCTGAGAGACCCCCAAGGTGGGGATGGACCGTGTGGGACCCCTGAGAGACCCCCAAGGTGGGGACGGACTGCCCGGGACACCCTGAGAGACCCCCTGGCACCCCCTCATGGACCTCCTAAGACCCCTTAGAGACCCCCTGAAAGACCCCCCGAGGTGGGGATGGACTGTGTGGGACCCCCTGAGAGACCCCCTGGCACCCCCTCAGGGACCCCCTAACACCCCTCACAGATTTCCTATCACTCCTCAAAGATCCCTTGTCACCCCTCAGAGACCCCCTGAGAGACCCCCGAGGTGGGGATGGACTGTGTGGGACCCACTCAGAGACCCCCTGGCACCCCCTCAGGGACCCCCTAACACCCCTCAGAGATCCCTTGTCACCCCACACAGACCCCCTCAGGGACCCCTGGGATGGGGGTACAGCCTGCCTGGGACCCCCTAACACCCCTCACAGACCCCTGGGATGGGGGTACAGCCTGCCTGGGACCCCCAAACACCCCTCACAGACCCCTGGATGTGGGTACAGCCTGCCTGGGACCCCCTAACACCCCTCACAGACCCCCGGGATGTGGGTACAGCCTGCCTGGGACCCCCAAACACCCCTCACAGACCCCTGGGATGTGGGTACAGCCTGCCTGGGACCCCCCCAGGGACAGCCCAGAGCGGTCTGGGAGCCCCTTAGAGAGCCCCCCACACCCCTGTCACCCCCTCAGACATTCCTGGGTGTGGAGATGGACTCTCTGGGACTACCTGAGAGACCCCCCGTGTAAGGATGGACTCTTTGGGACCCCCTCAGGGACACCCCAGAACTGCCTGGAAGCCCCTCGGAGAGACCCCCTCACAGACCCCCTATCACCCCTCAGAAACCCCCCTGGCAACTCTTCAATGACCCTCCTCAGTGACCTCCTGGCCCCCTGTCACCCCCTCAGAGACACCCCAGACTCTGTGGGAGCCCCTTGGAGAGACCCCTGGCACCCATTCAGAGACCCCCCTGAGAGACCCCCCAAACTGCAGTCACCTGCCTTCCTGTCACCCCTCACAGACCCCCTGTCACCCCTCACAGACCTCTCTGGCCTCCCTGGCAACCCTTCAACGACCCTCCTCAGTGACCTCCTGGCCAAGTCACCCCTTGGAGACCCCCTGGCCTCCCTGTCACCCCCTCAGTGACCCCCCAGGCTCCTGTCACCGGCCTCTCTGTCACCTCTCAGAGACCCCCCAGCTGCCATGTCACTCCTCTCAGTGACCCCCTGTCACCCCCTCAGTGTCCCTCTTCAGTGACCCCCTGGCCTCCCTGTCAACCCCCCAGTGACACCCCCCCAGTGACCCCTCCCAGTGACCCTGTGGCCTCCCTGTC
>JAWWMO010000078.1:0-12181 GCA_035047845.1 Dendrocincla fuliginosa | reverse complement strand
GGAGCAGGGATGGGGTGGGGAGCAGGGATGGGGTGGGAGGAGGGATGAGGTGGGAGCAGGGATGGGGTGGGATCAGGGGGCGAATGGGGGGAGTGGGGGCCATGGGATGGGGCGCTGAGAAGCACTGGAGGCACTGGAGGGCACGGGGGAGGCACTGGGGGGCAGAAAAGGGGCACTGGGGGGGTGCAGGTCACTGGGAGACACTGCAGAACGGGGGGGTCCCTGGGGCTGGGGGTGCAGGGGGGTCTCACCCCGAGGGCTCCGTTGCAGGTGCTGGGCACCAAATCAGGGGCACCCCCAGAGGGGCTGAACTTCCTGCTGGCCCCCCTGTGCCCCCCGTACCCCCTCTCTGCATCCCGGGGCCCTGCTGGGTGTCCTGACACGTGGCTGTGCCCCCCGACATATGGCTGTGCCCCCCCAACACACGGCACCCCGACATGTGTCATGCCATGCAACCCGATACGTGCCCCCAACATGGGGCACACCTGGCCATGCACACCCTGCTGTGCCCCCCGGCACATGGCTGTGCCCCCCAACACCTGTCAGGGGGCACAGGCACCCTGCACACCCTTCCTGCACCCCGGTACCCGGCTGTGCACCCCAATGTGTGCCATGGGGCACGGCTGGCTGTGCCCACCCTGCTGTGCCCCCCAAGAGCTGTGTGTGCCCCCCAATGCGTGTGCCATGGGGCACACCCGGCCCCGCACACACAGCCCCGGGCACAGCCGGGTGTGCACGGCCTGGGCCAACCCTGGTGCACACTCACACACACACACACTGTCACTCACACTGTCACTCACACACACACACACACAGAATCACTCACACTGTCACACTCACACTCACTGTCACTCACACACACATATGCTCACACTGTCACTCACACTTGCACACACACACACAGTGACTCACACTGTCACTCACACACAGTCACACTGTCACTCACACACACACAGACTGACACTGTCACACTCACACTCACTGTCACTCACACTCTCACACACACACACACACACTGTCACTCACACACAGTCACTCACACTCACTGTCACTCACACTCACTGTCACTCACACTGTCACTCACACACACACACTCACACTGTCACACTGTCACTGTCACTCACACTGTCGCTCACACTCCCTCACCGTGTCCCCCCAGGCAGCTCCTGGACAAGGACACCTTCTCCAAGTCGGACCCGTGTGAGTGGGGCGGGGGGTGTTGGGGGCCTTTGGGGGTGTTGGTGTCCCTGGGGGGCGGGAGGTGGTTTGGGGGTCTCTGGGGGTGTTGGTGTCCTTGGGTGGGGCGGGGAGGGTTGGGGGTCCCCGGGGGTGTTTCAGGGGTGTTTTTGGAGGTCCCTGGGTATGTTTTGGGGCTGGTTTTGGGAGTGTTTTGGGGGTGTTTTGGTGTCCCCGTTTGTGGTTTTGGGGTCGTCTGGTCCGGTTTGGGCGTCCCAGGTGGGTTTTGGGGGTGTTTTTTGAATGTTTTGGGACTATTTAGGGGATGTTTTGGTGGAGTGTTCTGAGGGTATTTTGGGTGTATTTTAGGTATATTCTGGGTGTTTGGGGTGTGTTTTGGGATGTATTTTGTGCGTATTTTAGCTATATTTTGGGTGTATTTTGGGGTGTTTGGAGGTGTGTTTTGGGGTGTGTTTTGGGTGTTTGGGGGTGTGTTTTGGGGTGTATTTTGGATGTATTTGGGGTGAATTTGGGGTGTTTGGGTGTATTTTGGGGTGCTTTGTGTGTATTTTGGGGTGCTTGGGGGTGTTTGGGGGGTATTTTGGTGTATTTTAGGTATATTTGGGGTGTTTTGGGTCCCCAGTGTGCGTGCTGTACACGCAGCGCCCCGGCAGCCACCAATGGCGGGAGGTGAGTGATGCGATTGGTGGGTGGGTGGCCAATCAGCACCTCGGGGGCACTCGGGTGACCAATCATCAGCATGTCGGGGCACTGGCCAATCAGCATGCGAGATTCTGGCCAATCAGCATGTCAGGGTGTTGGGGTGCTGACCAATGAGCACGTTGGGCTGTTGGCCAACTGGCCAATCAGGACATTGGGATCTCTGCCAGGCGACCAATCAATATGTGAGATTCTGGCCAATCAGAGTGTTGGGGTGCCAGCCCGCCAGCCAATCAGGACGTTGAGGTGCTGACCAATGAGCACATTGGGGTGTTAGCGAACTGGCCAATCAGGTGTTGGGGTACAAAGCGGTTGGCCAATCGCCTGCAAGCCATGTGTCCTGGGGTGCAGCAGCTGACCAATCCGCATCCTGGGGTGCACACAGTTGACCAATCAGTGTCCTGGGGAGTTTCGGGGTGCCGGGCAGCTGGCCAATCAGCTGCGGGCACGCAGCCAGCAGGCCAATCAGCACTGTCGGACCCACCCCCTGTAATTAGCCGGGTGTTAATTGCGGGGAGAGGCACGGGGGGCGGGGCGGCCCCGCGGGCACAAAGGGGCACCTGCGCCCGCCCCGCCCTGTCCCTGCCCTGTCCCCGCCGTGTCCCCCCCGCCCCCCGCCCACATGTCCCCACCCCCGTGCCCGCGTGTCCCAGTGTCCCCGTGTCACCTGGTCCCCACGTCCCAGTGTCGCTGTATGCCGTGTGTCCATCCCCGTGCCCCCATACGAATGTGTCCCCATGTCCCCCATCCCTGCGTCCCCATGTCCCCGTGTTCCCATATGAATGTGTCCCTGTGTCCCTAATCCTCAGGTCTCCATGTTCCCAGCCCCGTGTCCCTTTGTCCCCAGACCTCTGTGTCCCCATGTCCCCATTCCCATGTCCCTCTCTTTCCATGTCCTCATGTCCCCATAGCCTCATGTCCCTGTCTCTGCCCCGTGTCCCCGTGTCCCCGTCCTCATGTCCCTGTGTCCCCATATCCCCAAGTCCCCCTCTCTCCATCCCCGTTTCCCCTGTCCCCGCTGTCCCTGTGTCCCCAGTTTGGCCGGACCGAGGTCATCGACAACTCCCTGAATCCCGACTTCCTGCGCAAGTTCGTTCTCGATTATTGCTTCGAGGAGCGGCAGAACCTGCGCTTCGACCTGTGAGTGCCACCCGGTGTCACCTTCCTGTGCCCCAGGGTCACCCCAGCGTCACCCCCTGTGCCCACGGGTCACCTCAGTGTCATCCCCAGGGTCACACCAGGGCCACCCCTGCCCCCAGGGTCATCCCCTGTGTCCTTGTGCCACCCAGGGCCACCCCAGAGCCAGCCCCTGCCCCCTGGGTCACCCCCAGTGTCACTCCAGGGTCAGCCCAGGGCCAGCACCTGCCCCCAGAGTCACCCCCTATGCCCCAGTGTCACTCCCTGCCCACCCCGACACAGCCCCACACAGTGTCCTTGTCACTCTCCAGTCCCTGTCCCCATCACTGTCCTTGTCCCCCTCCCTGTCCCCATCCTGTCCCTGTCCCCATCCCTGTCCCATCCGAGGCCACCCCCTCCCTGTCCCCGTTCCCACATGTCCCCTCTGTCCACAGGTACGACGTGGACTCCAAGAGCCCCGACCTTTCCAAGCACGTGAGTGCAGGGCCAGCCCTGACCCCGACGCCCCCCGGCATGGGGACCCCCGGTGACCCCCCCCAGTGACCCCCAGTGACCCCCGGTGTCCCCAATCCCGCAGGATTTCCTGGGTCAGGCGTTCTGCACTCTGGGGGAGATCGTGGGCTCTGCCGGCAGCCGCCTGGAGAAACCCCTCACGTGAGTCCCCCTGCCCTCAGTGTCCCCTGGCCCCATGGCCCCTGTCCCCACTGTCCCCATACCCCCCCAGAGAAGCCCCCGATGTGACACCTCCCCATGCCCCAGTGTCCCCACGTCCCCATTGTCCCCACATCCCCATGTCCCCTTCCCGAGAAGCGCCCACACGACCCCCCCCCCCCGCAGTGTCCCCCTGTCCCCATGTCCCTCCCCCAAGGTCCCTTTTAGGGGTGCTGGGAGGGGCTGATTTTTTGGGAGGGCGGGTTGACTTTTGGCAGGAAGGGCATTTTGGGGGTCTGGCTTTTGAGGGGCTTGGTGGGTTTGGCTTTTTGGGGCGTCTGACTTTGATTTTTGGGGTGGGAGCTTTTGGAGGGAATGTGTTGGGGGGCTGATTTTTTTGGGGTGTCTGTCTTTTTGGGGGTTGGAGTTTTGGGGGTGTTTGGCTTTTTTTGGGGATCTGAGTTTTTGGGGGACTTGCTTTTTTTGGGGGGGTGAATCTGTTTGGGGTCTTTTTTGGAAGGCTGGATTCTTGGGGGGGATTTTTTGGGGTTGAAGGACTTACTTTCTTTGGGATGGGGTTTTTTTTTGAGTGGAATCCCCTCCCTCACCCCTCATCCCCACAGGATGGGCACAACCACCACCCACCCGCGGGGTAGAAAACCCGCTCCTGCCTCTTCCAATGGGTGAGTTTTGGGGTGTCCGGCGTGGGGGGGAGGAGGGGACACCCCCAGGTCACCGCGAGTGTCACCCCCCCACACTCACATCCTATCCCGGTAGAGGAATTCCCGGGAAGAAATGCGGCACCATCATCCTCCTCGCCGAAGAGCTGGGGAACTGCCGGGTGAGCCACGGGGAACGGGGAGGGGCACAGCCTGGGGACACCCCAAAATACGGGGGGGGGTGGGGTGAGAGACCCCCCAGCTGCACCCCAAAGATGGGGGGGCTGATTATTGTGTCCCGCCTGTGTCCCTTAATCCCGCATGGATCAGCCCCCCCACGCAGGATCCCACCCCCCCGGGGGTGCAGGGTAGGTGACACGACCCCCTCGCCCCCCTCCCAAAATCCGCCCCTCCCCCAGGACGTGGCCACCCTTCAGTTCTGCGCCAACAAGTTGGATAAGAAGGATTTCTTCGGAAAGTCCGACCCCTTTATGGTCTTCTACCGCAGCAACGAGGACGGGACGTGAGCGATCCTCACCCAAAAAACCCGCAGTGCCCCCCCAGCCCGGCGTGGGGGGGCTCAGTCCCAGCCCGGGATGTCCCCCCGAGGCTGGAGGGGGTACCCCAAAACGCCCCTCCGCGCTGATGGCGGGGGGCGGGTGGGGAATGTTGGCGTGGGGAGTAACCCCCGTGTCCCCCCTGTGTGTCCCCCGTGTCCTTCCCCCCCTCCCCAGTTTCACCATCTGCCACAAGACGGAGGTGGTTCGGAACACGCTCAACCCGGTCTGGGCGGCGTTTGCCATCCCAGTGCGGGCGCTGTGCAACGGGGACCACGACCGGTGAGCGGGGGGGGACCGGGACCCCACACCCCCTGTGGTACCCCGGGACCCCCACACCCCCTGCACCCATCACTGTGGTGTCCCAGGACCCCCAGAACCCATCACTGTGGTATCTCAGGACCACTAAACCTCCTGCACGCCCTCACTGTGATACACTGGGACCCCCAAACCTCCTACACCCCATTGCTATGGTCCCCAAACCCCCCTGAACCCCCTCACTGTGGTACCCTGGGAATCACAAACCCCCTTCCTCCCATCTCTGTGGTCCCCAAAACCCCCCTGCATCCCCTCACTCTGATACCCCAGGACCCCCTGCTCCAGCTGTACCCCACCTCTTTGGCCTCCCAGGATCCCCTGAACCTCCTTCATCTCTGCAATCCCCCAGGATCCCCATCCCCTGTTTCTGTGGTCCCCAAAGACCTTGTGCACCCCCATCCCGTTTGTGGAGCCCCCAAAGACCCCCTGCACCCCCTTCTCCCATCTTTATGGTACCTCAGGACCCTCTTCACCCCCTTCCCCCTCTCTGTGGTCCCTCAGAAACCCCATCCTCTGTCTCTGTGTTCCCCAAAGTCCCCCCGCACCCCATTCTCTGTGGTCCCTCGAGACCCCCTGTGTGCCCTTTCCCCCTCTCTGTGGTCCTCTAGGACCCCCATCCCCTGTCTCTGGGGTCCCTAAAGATCCCCTACACCCCCTTCTTCCATCTTTATGGTACCTCAGGACCCTCCTCACCACCTCCCTCCCTCCCTATTGTGCCCCAGGCCCCCCTTCCCCATCTCTTGGCCCCCCAGACCCTCATGCCCCCCATCCCTCCTCTCTGTGGCACCAGCAGCACCCAAACCCCTCGATGCCGCCCCTGTGATGCCTCAGTTTCCCCCTCTGGGCATATCCCTGGCCATGAGCCATCCCTGGGGGGGTTTGCCCCCCCAAAACCAGTGTCACCAGCTGCTGTCCTGGCAAACAGCTCGTCACGCTGGTTTGGGGACCGTGGCGGGTTGCTGTGGCAACGCGGGATAAAAATATCCCGGGAGGAGGAGGAGGAAGGAGGAAAAAGCCCCCAGAGGAGTCAAAACAAATCCCACGGGGAATGGGGGGTGGGATGGGGGGGGAGAGGATAGGGCTTGGGGTAGTGGGGGGTGATGGTGACCCCCCCCCCTGCTTTGCAGAGCCATCAAGGTGGAGGTCTATGACTGGGACCGAGATGGAAGGTGAGCGGGGGGATCCTGGGGACCCCCAGCATTCCGGGGACCCCCAGCCCATCCCAGGTTATGGGGACACCCCCGGGTGATGGGGGGAGTCCCCAACTAATGGGGACCCCCTGGGGTGATGGGGACCCCCGGGTGAAGGGAATCCCCCTGAAAGATGGAGACAACCCTGAGTGAAGGGGACTCCTCGGGTGAAGGGTCCACCCCCAGGTGATGGGGACACCCCTGGGGTGATGGGACCCTCCATCCCTGGCCCCCCGACTGATGGGGATCCACCCCGGGTGACGGGGACCCTCCCAGTAATGGGGTCCCCCGGGTTATGGATTGTTCCCCCAGTTATGGGGACACCCCCCAGTAGTGTGGATACTCCAGTAACAGGGACCCCCCGGGTGATGGGAACTCCGCACACCCTTCTGGGGCCGATGGGGACCCCTAGCCCCGCACCCCCTGGAAGATGGGGGCACCCCTGTGACTGACAGGGATCTCCACTGGTGATTGGGGCCCCCGAGTGACAGGGAACCCACAAGTGATAGGGAACCCACAAGAGACGGGGACCCCCCGGGTGATGGGGACCCCCCGAGTGACGGGGACCCCCTGGCTCCGAAGCCACGACTTCATCGGGGAGTTCACCACGAGCTACCGGGAGCTGGCGCGGGGTCAGAGCCGCTTCAACGTCTACGAGGTGAGTGGGGGGCACGGGGGTGGGAGGGGGGGCTGCACCCCCGGCGTGGGTCCCGGTCCCACTGCCGCACCGCGGGAGGTTACGGACCCCTGGGCGCCCACGCCGGGTGTTGGGACCCCCACACCGCCCCCAGGGGTGTTGTGGTGCCCACGGCCCCTCCCCACACTGCTCTGGGGTGTTGGGGTCCCTGTGTGGGTGCTGCATAACCCGGGGTCCCCACGCCGCACCCCGGGGTGTTGGGGTCCCCACGCTGCACCCTGGTGGTCCTCCCAGAAGCTCAGGGTGCCCACGCTGCTCTCTGGGCTGTCACAGCCCCCGTGCTGTGCCTTTGGGGGGTTCACAGTGTCCAGAATCCCTCCCCAGAGCTGCACCCCTGGGTGTTGGGGTCCCAGGGGTCCCCCTCTGTTCCCAGGGGTGTCAAAGCCACCCCAGGGTGCCCCCCACGCTGCCCCCCGGGGACCCCTGGCTCGGTGGGAGCAGCCCCCTCCCCTCCTCTGCCCTCCCCCCAAGGTGGTGAACCCCCGGAAGAAGATGAAGAAGAAGAAGTACCTGAACTCGGGCACGGTGAGTTTGGGGGGATCCGGGGGCGGTGAGGACATGTGGGGGGTGTGGGGGTGCCCCGCCGAGCCCCCTTGTCCCCTCCCCCCAGGTGACACTGCTGTCCTTCGCCGTGGAGGCCGAGCACACCTTCCTCGACTACATCAAGGGCGGGTGAGCTGGGAGGCAACACCACAGAGGGTCCTTATGGGGGTCTCCAACCCCCCCCCAGCTGCTCCTTTGGGGGGCCCAACACCATAATTGATCTTTTGGGGCTCTCAAACACCACAGCTGCTCCTTTGGGCATCCCCAACATCACAGAGGGTCCTTTGGGGGTCCCCAACACCACAGAGGGTCCTTTGGGGGTCCCCAGTGCCCAGAGCCACTCCCTCAGGGTGGGGAATCCCTGACACCCCCAGCTCCTCCTCCCTTGGGGGTCCCCACCCCTCCAGCCACTCCTGTGACCCGCTCAGGGAGCCACCTCAGCCCGGGGACACCTTGGGGTGCTCTGAATTGGAGGTGGGTGGCCCACCCAGTCCACTCTGTGACTCCAAGAGCACCCTGAGGAGGGGCCTGTGTGTCCCCAGACTACTCTGTGCCCCCCTCTGTGTCCCCCTCAAGGACCGCTGTCCCCCCTCAAATCCCTCTGTCTCCCCCAAACTCCCCTTTTCCCCTCAAACCCCTTCATGCCCCCGCAAGCCCCACTATGGCCACCCAGACCCCCTTGTCCTCCAACCCCATATTACCCCCTGAACCCTTCCTGTGTCCTCCAAACCCCTCGTTGTTCCCCCAAACCCCCCTGTACCCCCCGATGCCCCTTGTGCCCCCCCAACCCCGCTCTGACTCCCCAGGACCCAACTCAACTTCACGGTGGCCATCGATTTCACGGCGTCCAATGGTGAGACCCCCCCACGGGGCGGGGGTTCGAGGGGCACCGGGGTGGCAGGGGGTGGCACAGGGGGGTGCTGAGCCCCCCCGCCTGTGCAGGGAACCCCTCGCAGCCCACATCCCTGCACTACCTGAGCCCCTTCCAGCTGAACGCCTACAGCCTGGCACTGCGCGCCGTCGGGGACATCATCCAGGACTACGACAGTGACAAGATGTTCCCTGCGCTCGGCTTTGGTGCCAAGGTGCCCCCCGATGGGCAGGTGTCCCACGAGTTCCCGCTGGTGAGGGGACAGCGTGGGGGCATCATCCCTGTCACTGTGTTGGGACCATGGCAGTGTCATCCTTGTCACCGTGTTGGGGATGTGGTGGGGTCACCCTTGTCATGGGTTTGGGGATGTGGCAGTGTCATCCTTGTCACTGGGTTGGGGATGTGGTGGGGTCACTCTTGTCACGGGGTTGGGGATGTGGTGGCATCAGCCTTGTCATCGGGTTGGGGATGGGGTGGGAGAGAATTGTCAATGGGTTGGGGTGGGGTGGTGGCCTTGGGGACATTTGGGGACATGCTGGTGTCATGCTTGTCCCTGTGTGGGTTCCATGGTGTCACCTTGTGTACCTGTGAAGTCCACAGTGTCACCTTGTCCCTGGGCTGGGGCCGTGGTGGTGCCATCTTTGTCACCCGTTTGGGGCCGTGGTCATGCCATCTTTGTCTTTGTGAGGGCTCCGCAGTGTCACCCCATCCCCGGTGGTCTCCGCGGTGTCCCCTTGCCCCTGGGTGGGCTCCACAGTGCCATCTTTGTCTCCGACCGGGTTCCCTGTTGTCCCCATGTGCCCGGGTGGTGTCTGCGGTGTCCCCGTGCCCCGGTGGCAGAACGGGGACGCTGCCAACCCAGCGTGCCGGGGCATTGCGGGGGTCCTGGAGGCGTACCAGCGCAGCCTGCGCCGCGTCCAGCTCTACGGCCCCACCAACTTCGCCCCCGTCGTCAACCATGTGGCCCGGTAAGGGGGATCCCCGCGGCCCGGGGGTGGTCCCCGTGCCTCCCCCTGCCCCCCCCGTGTCACGAGGGTCCCCCCAGATCAGCAGCCACGGTGCTGGACGGGTCCCAGTACTTCGTGCTCCTCATCATCACTGACGGTGTCATCTCCGACATGGCCCAGACCAAGGAGGCCATTGTCAATGTGAGACCCCCGGGGAAGGGCCGGGGGGGCCACTGTCAATGTGAGACCCCCGGGGAAGGGCCGGGGGGGGCCATTGTCAATGTGAGACCCCCTGAAGGGGGACAGGGTGGCTCTGGGGGGGTCGTTGTGAACGGGCGACCCCTGGTGGGGAAATGGGGGGCTCTGGGAGGCACCGGGGCGGCACCGGGTCAGATGACCCCCGATGGGGTGCAGGGACCACCCGAGCTTGGGGTTGTGTGAGTTGGGAACCCTGGGGTTGTGGGGGCCTGGGACACCTCGGAGTGAGGAGTGGGACCACTGGGTGCTGGGGTGGGCGAGGAGGGGCTGGGACCCTGAAGATGGGAGGGAGGGGGTGAGTTGGGACTGCGGGGGGCTGAAGGGGGAGCTGAGACCTCTGGGTGACGAGGAGAGGGAAGGACCGGGACCCCTGTGGGGGTGGGAAGGTTTGGATACCCCTGGATGCTTCGGGGTAGGTGAGGAGGGGCTGGGACCCCTGCGTGAGGGGATGGGGAGTGGGTTGGGCACCTTTGGGTGCTGCAGGAGGATGGGGAAGGGGCTGGGACACCTGGGTGCTGGGAGGGGGAGGGGGGGCTTATTTGGTGCCCCCCGCTCCCCATTGCTCCCCCCAACCCCCGCAGGCCGCCAAGCTCCCCATGTCCATCATCATCGTCGGGGTCGGCCAGGCTGAGTTCGATGGTGAGATTGGGGGTCCCGGGAGGGTCCGGGGGGCCCTTGGCGCCTGGGGACTACGAGCTGAATGTGTCAGGGTCAGCTCATCCCTGCGTGGGGGCCTGGGGGGCTGGGGGCGCGGAACGGGGTCCCACCCTGGGGTGAGGGGCTCTGGGGGTTGCTGAGCCCCCCCACGACGCCCCCAGCCATGGTGGAGCTGGATGGGGATGACATCAGGATCTCCTCCCGCGGGAAGGTGGCAGAGAGGGACATTGTCCAGGTACGGAGCCACCCCTGGGGGCGATTTGGGGACCACCCAGCGGGGGGATGAGGGAGGCTCTGCTGGGAAAAAGGGGGGAACTGGGGCTGGAGGTGAACCTGGGAGGGGTCACTGGGATATGGGGCGCATTGGCATTTCGGGGGGAAACTGGGATATGGGGGAGACTGGGACGTGAGGGGGGCACTGGGTTGTGGGGGGCACTGGGACAGGAAGGGGGGATGTACTAGGTTATGGCGGGGCACTGGGATATTGGGGACACTGGAACACGGGGGCCATTCAGACAAGGGGCACTGGGACATGAACGGGGGTGTACTGGGAAATGGGGGGCACGGGGAAATGGGGGGACACTGGGACTGGGGGGCTCCTGCAGCTGAGGGATGGGGAGGGGGCACCGGAGCTGCTGCGGGGGGACACACGGGGCTGAGGGGGACAAAGGGCTGGGGGAGGGGGACGCCGAGGGCTGAGGGAGGGGACATGGGGCTCGGGGGGACACACAGGGGTTGAGGGGACACAGAGGGATGGGGGGGGCACACAGGGCTGGCGGGGGACACAGAGGAGCGGGGGGGGACACAGTGGATTGGAGGGGACACACGGGCTAGGGGTGACACAGGGGGCCGGGTGGGGACACGCAGGGCCGAGGGGGACACACAGGCCATGGGGGGGACACACGGGACTGAGGGACACAGGGCTGAGGGGTCTGTTCCCAGCCTTGCCCTCCGCCAACCCCGCGCCCCCCGTGTGCCCCCAGTTCGTGCCGTTCCGTGACTACATGTCGGGGGGTCCCGGCGCGGGGCTGAGCATGGCAGGGCTGGCACGGGAGGTCCTGGCCGAGATCCCCGACCAGCTCCTGTCCTACATGAAGGCGCGGGGGATCAAACCCCTCGCGCCCCCCGCCGGGCCCCCCGAGACCCCCCAGGACCCCTCCGGGCCCCCCGAAACCCCCCAGGACCCCCCCGACACCTCCCTGCCCTGACCAGCCCCACCTCCCCACCCCGGGACCCTCTGACCAGGCAGAGCTGGGACTGGGGGTGTCCGCGTGTCCCCCCCAATCTGGTGGTCCCCCCCAACCCGTGTTTCCCCCCTCTCCCATAAGCGACCTTTTGGGGGTTCCAGAGGGGTTGGGATGGACCCCCTTGAGCATCCCTGACCATGGGACCCCGCCCTCAATATCCATTTGGGATCACCCTGCCCCCCTAAAAGGGGGTCCCCAAACTCCCCTTCCCCCGAGCACCAAGCCAGGGTGCACAGGAGCCCCCCACCCTGTGACCGACACCCCCAGGGTGACGCATGACCCTCCCCCGGGGGGTCCCCGGTGTTTTTTGTGACCCCCAATGTCACGTGTCCATGTGGGTTTGTATAGAGTTGCCTTAAACCACAATAAATTATCGTGGGAAACCCCCCCAGCTGTGACATCCCCCTCCCACTGTGTGACACCCCCAGGGCTGTGACACCCCCCAAAATGTGTGACCCCTCCCAGACTGTGTGACCCCCCCAAATTGTGTGATCTCCCCCGACTGTGTGAGCCCACACACAGTGTGCCCCCCCAAATGTGTGATGACCCCCCC
>JAWWMO010000076.1:1862-18221 GCA_035047845.1 Dendrocincla fuliginosa | reverse complement strand
CCTTAACCCCCCCAAACCCACCCTTAACCCCCCCAACCCACCCTTAACCCCCCAAACCAACCCTTAACCTCAAAAAAATCCAGGTGGGTTTTTTTTAAAATTCCTGCCGCAAAACCTCCCAGAAAAAGCCTGGAAATCAGCAGCAGGATTGCAGAGGAGGCTGCACCTTTGAAGGAGGTGACTCTGTGTGTCCCCCAGCCAGCCATTCGAGGCTCAGCATCACTTGTAAAACAACTTGTCGGGGGGTTTTTTTTGTGCTCTAAATCGCAGCCACGACCTGCGGGAGAACACGCTGCGCTCACACGTGCCTGCTGTGCCAGCCTGGCCTGGCATATTGAGCACCAGGGGCTCTGGGGCTGAAGGAACCCTCTTTGTGCTGCTTTTTTGGGGGTTACAGCAGCAGTTTTGCTGCTCTGCTCAACAGGACAGGAGGAAAATTCACAAAAAGTGGGTTTGGGGGGATTTTTTGCAGGGGTGAGGCCATGAGGGTTAAATCGAGGGCTGTTTCCAGCCCAGAAACAATGGGATTTAATGGAATTCCAACCTCCTTGCTGAGAAGGACCCGAATCCTTGGCAACATCCCTGTTCATCCAGGGCCAGCATCTCACCAGCCTCTCCCCTCGCCTGGGCAGGGTTTATTTTAGCTTACTAAAGCAGGGATTAATTCCTTGCAATTGCCAACGCAGCACGAGGTCCCCTTGAATTCGGGGCTTTGCAGATGTAAAGAGGCAGTGATGGGAGAGGCAGCAGGAGGAGGAGGAGGAGGAGGAGGAGGAGGAGGAGGAAGGTCAGGCGAGGTCTCACAGCCACTGCCCCCATTCCCCTCGCTTCGCTTTTGACATTTCCAAGAGCCAGATGAGCAACAGGCACCGAGGGAAGGGGAGGGGGACGGGCAAACCTTTGGCAGCTCGGTGCCATCTGCCCAAAGGGAATGGGGGATGGATCTGAGCCTGGGATGGAGCCTCCATGCGTGTGGAAAAGCTCAGGCTCTCCATGACCCAACACTCCAGGAGGGATTACACCTCCCTCCTGCCCCCGGCGCGGATCAGAGGGGCGATTAAACAAAGCCGGTGGCAGAACCCACGGGTGGCAAAGCCCGGGCTCAGATTGAGTTTTCCCTCGTGCCCATGAGAGGTTGAGATGCAGGAGTTGCCAGCTCAGAAGGGCAGCATCTCCAGAGGGTTTTCCAGCCGCCTTCTCCTGTTTTCAGGCCCTGTGCACTGCCATGGGAAGGGGGACCATTCCCATATCTCAGTCCAGGCGAGGGTTTTGGTGGAGCTTAGACCATCTCCTGGTGGTTGGTGGCTTCTTTAAGTCAAAACTAGCCAAGCTTGGCATGGCCTCAGCCACTCACCTCCAAATGCATCAGCCCAAGCATTTATCCAAGGAAATCCCCCTGCAATCACGCCCCCAACCTGCATTTTCTGAGGGGCTAAAACCAGCCAAAATGGGCTTTTTTCCCCCCTCTGCTCCCTCCATGTGCTCCAAAACCACTTTGAGATGCCAATGGCAGCAGCTTTTGCCTCCACTCCTGGTAATTCAGGCTTGGATGGTCCCTAAGCCTTAAACTTGGACATTTGTTCCTTAAATATCCCAGGGTGGAACCACAGGATGTTCCTGCACTTGTCCTGAGCACATGCTGCATGGAAAAGGCAAAGCTCTGGAGCTCCATGATTTATTGCAGAGGCACCAGGGGATGGGAATCCCACAGAGGGCTGATGGTGGGCCTGGAAAGGGAGGGAAGGTGAAAATCCAACCCCTCAAAGAGCATCCCTGCTCAAATTCCGAGCGAGATCATCCCAGAAGACACGACAAAGACAGAGGGAGGAGCGGGAAGGAGAGCTGAGAGAAACAGATGCCCGATCCCCACAGGAGCCAGCGCCCAAAACGCCGAGGATGTGCGGAGGGGAGGAGGAAAAGCAGGGAAAACAAAGTCAGGCCCGGCAAAATAAAGCAGGAATCCAGATGGAGCCGTCCAAAACCTGCTGGTTTGCTGTGGTTGATGTGAGAATCTCATCCCTCATCCTCCTCCTTCCCTCTGCTTTCCGACAGCGGGCAACTGCGAAGTGTCACCACTCCTCAAAATCCACACTTGGGGCCCTTCTGGTTTGTATTTTTCTTTTCTTTTTAATTTACTGGGGAGAAAAAACCAGCAGTGACAGATCTTGCTGAATTTTAAGAACTCTCGAAAAAGGGCTGAGCACCAGATTTGCTCCGAAGGAGGAGCCCGTCCCGAATTCTCCGTCATCCTTTGCGTTATCAGCATCCCAAAGGCAGCTCTGAACCCCGAGGCTCCTCTCCTTCCCCTTTGCTCTTTTAAATAAGACATATTTTATAGTCAAAGCTGTGCCGGGCCACCCTCTGATTAGATTCAGACCTATGGAAATTCATCCCTCTGATTAGATCGCATCCCTGGGGACAAAAGAGTATTTTTGCTCGCGAACGGTGGGAATTCTTGCGACATCCAGTTTAAGGGGGATAAAAAAAAGAGAGCGAGAGAGAGAGGGTGGGGGGAGAGAGGGGGAAGGGAGAGATAAATGAAATGTCCTTTTAAATCAGGAGTGACACATTAATAAAAGGAGCACATTGTAACATGCTCAGTGCTTTCAATTACAAAATAGCTCCGAGGGAAGAGGCAGGTTTCACTCCGGCCCTGGAAGAGGAGGATGAAGTTGGGTGTTTCCAGCGAGGTGCTGGAAAAAAGCCCCATTTCTGCGTCTCAGAGGGGATTTTGGCACACAGGACCGGCCAGACAAGGCATGGAAATCCCGGGATAAGCTGAGACCCCCCTGTCCTGCTGAGGAGGGAGTGGGTGGGTGCTCGGGAGCCTCCCAAGGGCAGCCCACACAGCACCCCTGGGTGCCCTTGGAGACCTCGGGATGGTGGAGCCTCTCGGTGTGTCCCAGCACCACAAAACAGCCCCTCCTCATCTCCCCCTACACCTGAGATATTTGAACATCCATCTCAATTAAAGAGTTATTTATTGATATCGATCGGTGCCCTCATTCCCTCATTTCTGCCCTCCCAGTGCTTCCCAAAAAGCTATTTCTTACCTCCAAGGGCTTCCCCAAAACCTCTATCTCACCTTCCAGCGCTTCCCAAAGAACTGACTCCAAACTGATCGTAGAATCATGGAACGGTTTGGGTTGGGAGGGACCTTAAAGACCATCTCCTTCCACCCCCTGCCATGGACAGGGACACCTCCCACCATCCCAGGTGGCTCCAACCCGGCCTTGGCCACTTCCAGGGATGGCGCAGCCACAGCCGAGGATGAACTTCACCCTTTGGGACAAGACCCCAAGGTTCAACCCATCCCCATCCTTGTATTCCGGGCTGGCCCTTTGGAGCATTTCCCTGGCTCAGAGCGGAGCGATGGGATGGAGCGGGAGGAGGGGACACGTGGGGACACAGCTGTCCCAGCCACCCCCTCCCTGTCCCCGCCATCCTTCAGGTGCTGCCGCGTCCCCTCGGCGGAGGCGACGGGAGAGGGAATATTAACACCTCATCATTTTAATCAGCCGGTGATTAGCGGGGCTTATACATAATTCACACCGATTCCTCCCCGCCTTCCGCACTCCCTTTTCCAAGCCGGGGCTGGCACGGGAGGCAAATACAAAGAGGGAATGGGAAAACAGGGATCAGGATCCTTTATCAGGGCTCTTTCACCATTTCCCAGGATTAGAGAAAAGGACGAGGCTTTTCCCCACCTGTAAAAGAGCCAGAGGGGATCTCAAAGATCGCGAACTCCCCCAAAAAAGCAGGGAGAGATCCCGCTCCGCATTCCCAGCTGGAATGAAATGACGGCTGGCACAAGGGCTGAGCAGTGGCATGGAAAGTTCAGGGGACAGGGATGTCACCCCCCCCTCGTCGCGCAGGGCTTGAGCAGCATTAACCAAACACGCTTTGACTCGCAGCACTTCGCAACATCTTGTTCATTAAAGATTAACCAGCCGCTCCTGAAAGCGCAGCAAATACCTTCCCGCTGCCTCCCGATGCTTTATTTATGATATTCCGGGACAATTTACAATTATAATATGTTGCTGCCTGTCCTTGTTAACCCAGGAGGGCTCCCAGAGACAAGAAGTGGTGAAGGATTCGCATCTGGCGCCGTCCAGAGTGGCCAAATTTTGCTGAATCTTGAGCTTCTCCTCCTCGAAAGCCGCCGGAGTGGGAGGGTTATTTTTTATTTAAACAGAGGAGTAACTGTTTTAACACGGGTTTAACAGCGGCGAGTGGAATGGGATGTGACACAAGGACTCAGCGTCACGTTTCCAAAGGAGATGGTCCTTTTGGAGAGGGAAAAAACGGGTTGCGGGATCCTGTTCGTGTTTCTAATTCCGTGAACTGCTGAACTTTTCCTTGAATATTGAGCTTTTCTCCCCCAAAACCCCAAAAGCTGAGCGTCAGCAGGGCTGAACATCCCCAAAACTCCCCACTGCCCTGCCCAAAAATCGCGTCGGCTCTGGCAAAATGGGTTTATCTCATGGAATAAACCCATGAAATTCCTCATCCCCCACCGCGAGGAAGAGCCCTGCTGGCAGAGAGCAAATTGTATTAATACTGTGTAAATAGGATATTAACAGGCCGACCAAACAATTAAGAGCCCGTAATTAAAATTCATCTTCCTTCACACCGCGGCGTATTAAAGTACAAACATTTAATTAGATGCCTCTTACCTCATTCATTTGCATAAGTGGGAGGAAACAATTTGCAGCTGGATCTCTAATCATTTTTTACGGGGGAGTTGCTGGACCAAAGCGGCCCTTAAATCCTCCGGGATGGCAATGCCAGGGAGAAGATGCGTGGAATATTTCGGGAGGGTGTCTGGGATGCGCTCTGGGCCATTTTCCCTCTAACTAATAGGATGCAATAGGGGCGCGGGGCCTGACACTTTCTATGGATGTATCTCGCGTCTCGTTAGCTCTTTGTAATGTAAATCAATAATTCGGATCAATACATCGATTGAGCGGGGCCGGTTTGGCCTTTCACCCCTTTTAAATGAAGATTAACTGAGCAAAGCACTTCATTAGGGCTGCCGGGGACAGCCAGGCCCTGAGGGGAGTGTTTTAGTTCCCATTTCCCCCGTCAATGTGTCCAAACTGCAAAGCGATGAGTTTCGTTGGTCACGTTTTATCACCATCCAAAGCTGTTTATTTTTTTGTTCCCAGGGAAGCTGTGACTTCTCCATCCCTGGAGGTGTCCCAGGTTGGATGTGGCTCCGAGCCTGGTCAAGTGGAAGGTGTCCCTGACCATGGCAAGGAGGTGGAATGAAATGATCCTCAACGTCCCTTCCAAACCATCCCACGATTCCGCGATGTCCATAATGCCAAACACAAAAAAAAAAACCCAATCCCAGCTCCCAATTCTCCCAAAAATCCCATTGAGACGGGACTTTAGGCTTTACTTCTTCCCTTAAATCCTGGATTTCTCCTAGACAAGACAACCCGGTCCAAAAGGGAATGAACTATCTCCAAATTTGGTGTCGTGCCGTGGAACTCAACGCCCCTCGTGTGCATGGAGAGCATCTCCAACGCCAGGCCATGGCAGGAGGGCTTCCCAAAGAGTTGTGTCGATAGATCTTAAGGAAGAATCAATTTTTAGCTGGGTTTTGTCCTCATTCCGAGCACCACAGTCATTTTTTTATCCATAAAGGCCGAGATTGGCTCTTACCGGCGACCCCGAAGGCAGCAGAGAAACGAAGAGAGAGCTCAAAATGGGTCATGCTGGGCTAAAAACACGCTCCAAATGCTTCGGCTCAGTGGGGTTTCCATCCACATCAGCACAACCTCGGCATCGGAAATGCCCTCAGACACACAAAGGAGGAGTTTGGGCCACTTTGGGTGTGGAAATGCAACGGATTTGGGTCACAGAATCCCAGAATATTCTGAGCTGGAAGGGATTCATGAGGATCATCCAGTCCCCCTCAGCCCTGCACAGGACCATCCCCAAATCCCACCCTGTGCCCTAGAGGATCATCCAAACCCTCCTGGAGCTCTGGCAGCCTTGGGGCTGTGCCCACTGCCCTGGGGAGCCTGGGCAGTGCCCACCACCCCCTGGGGGAAGAACCTTTTCCTGATACCCAACCTAACCCTCCCCTGACACAACCTGAGATCCCAGAATATGCTGAGTGGGAAGGGACCCACAAGGACCATCCAGTCCATCCCTCAGCCCTGCACAGGACCATCCTCAAGAGTCTGTTCCCCAGAGGATCATCCAAACCCTCCTGCAGCTCTGGCAGCTTCGGGGCTGTGCCCACTGCCCTGGGGAGCCTGGGCAGTGCCCACCACCCTCTGGGGGCAGAACCTTCTCCTGAGATCCAACCCAACACCTCTCCAGGTCATTCCCTGGGTCCTGTCCCTGGCACCCACAGGGATCAGTGGGAACTCCAGGATGTCCATCCCTCCCTCCAACACCCTCCTCCTGCCCCTTCTCCACCCATTCCTTTCCCCAATCCCACCTTTCCCTTCTCCCAGCTCCCCAAGCACCAGCTCTATCCATCACCGCGTGCCGCCCAATAAAACCCGTGTAAACACCGGCTTTTCCCGAGCTCGCCGCCGCCTTCGGAGCATGTCTCTCGACAAACAAATCCATGTGGGAATAATCCATCCGTATCAGCTCCGTGGCTCGGCCATGGACTGAAACAAACCCTTCTCTAACGTCTTCATCCCTAAGCTGAGGCTGTTCCAGCTCAGCGGAGCACAAGATGAGAAAAGCCCATTTCTACCTCGGCTTCTCTCACTCGCAGTGTCACGTTAGTGCTTGTATGACATCTCTGTTGGCCCGAAATCCTCGGGAAACGGCTCCTTCCAGCAAAAAGATGGATGTTTGGAGGGAAAGCAGCCTGAGGGTTGGGCTGGAGGAGGGTCGTGCTTCGTGGCGAACAGCCAAGATGACCTTGGATTCATTGCTTGGAGGCTCAAAGGGTGCCTCGAGCTAAAAATCAGGGGGTTTTCCCTATTTTATCCCAGATTTCCCAGAGAGGGACTCAGAGATGCTGGTTGGCATTGTCAGTCCTGGCATGGGGAAGCCAAGGATCACATCCTGCCCACCCCGTGAGGCAAATCCAGTGGCTACAAAACCAGAGGCCATGGAGAAGGTTTGGGGGTGGTTGCAAGAAAAAGGAGGTTTGGAGGGAAGCAACGGCCACTGGGAGCAGTAGGATTTGGGAAGTGTCTTACTGGGATGGAGGAGAAACACCCCCCAGTGCCAAAGATTGACCCCATGGGGCTTCTCTCCATGAGAACACATGTAGAAGGACCAGAGACCCAACCAGGATGAACAACCACTTGGGAATCACCCACTTGACCCCAAAACTCCTTAAATCAACTCCAGAAAAGACCAGTTGGACAATATTTCAAACCCCCAAAGACAAAGACTGACCCCTAGAATGGGATTTCTCTCCATGAAAACACATGTGGAAGGACCAGAGACCCAACCAGGATGAACAACCACTTGGGAACCACCCACCCGACCCCAAAACTCCTTAAATCAACTCCAGAAAAGACCAGTTGGACAATATTTCAAACCCCCAAAGACAAAGACTGACCCCTAGAATGGGATTTCTCTCCATGAAAACACATGTGGAAGGACCAGAGACCCAACCAGGATGAACAATCACTTGGGAATCACCCACCCAACCCCAAAACTCCTTAAATCAACCCTGTAAAAGACCAGTTGGGTAATATTTCAACCCTCCCGAGGCTGAACACTGGAGTTACCCCCAGAAGGGGATTTCTCTCAGTCAAACCACATGAAGAAGGACCAGAGACCCGACAAGAACCAACAACCACTTGGGAAACCTCCACCCAACCCCAAAACTCCTTAAATCAGCCCCATAAAAGAGCAGTGAGAATGAAGAAGAAGACGGATCTCCCCACCCCACCCCGATTATCAGCAGGGCCGTTCTCGCCGCATTGATGAGTCTCGCTGATACATTGAATTTTACGAGCTGCCACCAGACCCCCCCTGCCCGGGCTGGGAAGCCAGAGCCATAAATTAGGGCTGCAATATTTATCTCCTGCCGTCCTGGAGCCGTGAAGGATGTTTAGCAGCGTTTACTGGAGCGCAGTAAAGTTTTATTTATAATTTCTCTCCCTCCCCTCCCCACCACCACCCAAAGATGTGCAACTCCATCTTCGAACGATGCTGGAGGGGGAGGAAAGGGGAATATTTTATGGCCACATCTTCACCTTACTGATGTTGCCATTAAAACATGACGTTTAACAAGCCACCAAAGCAGCAGACCGGGGTTTAGAGCTGCTAATATTGGTGGCTGCCACCAGCGATGGGTCATTGGGTTTGGGGTTTGGAGAGAGGAGGACGTTTGTCATTGTTGCGCTGCTCATTTGTCTCGTTTGTTTAACCCCATTTCCAGTTATTTAAGGATTTTTGCCAGTATTTTTCTTTGGAGTTGGGTTATTTTTGGCGTTTTCAGGGTCCTGGATGATGGTTCCTCCCGGGAAAGTGAGTCTGGCCGAGCCAAATTCCCTCAAAAACCCCAGTGGCATCGCTAATTCGGAGCCAGGGCTTTGCTGGCACCTCTTGGCCTCTTCCCAGCTGTGAGAGCAGCTGGTGGTGCCAAAACAGAGCCCAAAGCGCGTCTGGGTCAAGCTGGGGCTCAGATGCCCCATTTTCTAAATGGAGATCGTGCTCTTCATTTGCATATATGCAAATAAGGGCTGACTGCCTGCGGCACAGGCTGAGGATGGAAACACCACCCCCTCCGCCAGCTCGAAACCTTCTGCACCCCAATGTTACTCCCATTCCATGACCTAAACCCAAGGGATTTTGGCCAAAGGAGGCACAATGGGTGGAAGGGGCCACCCCCACCCCGTGCACCAGCTCTGCCAGTGTATCCCTTCCCTCTCATCCCAAATTTTCCCTTTGCCAATGAAGCAGACCCCATTCCTACAGGATTTCTTGCTCTCCTATGGGTTTCCTCCACATCAGCTGGACTTTCCCAAAAGTTTTCCACCCGAAACTGCTGTCACCCCCTCCCATCCAGCCTCAACTACAGAGCAGGAATTCCCTCCCATGTGCCACTTCTGCTGATGATTCCCTGGAGAGAATTCCTTTCTCCTTTTCCCACCTCCTTGCAGATCCCAATTAGCCTTAAAAAACTCCCGATTTTGCCTTCTTTTACCCCATTATGGCTTTACCTGCTCTCCTACCATGGGCCACTCTCCCTTGCACATATTTCCATGGATTCTTGCCTTTCTCCAACAAATCCCAAGCTCACCACACAAGGAATTCTCCCACCATCCCACTTTGGCAGAGCAGGAGTGATCGCCGCCCACCAAATCCAATTCACGCCTCCGGAACGGTGCAGCATTCCCAAAAATCCTTCCAGCAGAGCTTGGTGGCTCCTCAACACCTGGACACTACATGGAATAATGCTCAGAGTTGGGATATCCAGGTGTCCTAAAGCTCAGCCACCTTCCCAGGAAATTCCCAAACTTCCTTTTCCAGCTGCAGGCTCAGCTTTCCATCCTGACATGGAAGAGATTCCCCTTCAGCTGGATCCTTCTGGCATCAGGAAGATGCAACACCTGGATGCTGTCCCTGAGCACGAGGAATTCAGGAAAACCCCACCTGGGGTCAAGGATTTGGTCTCCAGGCAGAGCCAAAAGTGAAGTTGAGCCAAAACCATCCCAGAGATGCAATTTGGGAGCAAAAAAGCACCAATTATTGTACCTGGTGTGGTTTGTTAGAGCCCTAAAGTGGAGATGATGGATTGGATCGAGGTGAGGAAATTTGGGAATAAAGATGCCAAGCCTTGGAAGAGTTTGAACCTCTTCTTGGGTAAATTTAGGAGGGACCAGCTGATGGTTTTGCTGCTGTTTCTGCCTCGGTCAGGATGAGGATTATGACACCAGAGGCCAATTATTTGAAGCCACAGCTCATGGTTTTAATCTGGGCTGGAGCTTAATCCCAGCCAGGACTAATTAGCAGAGCTGGAAGCAGCAGGGAGCTGCTCCCCATCCCTGGGAGTGTCCAAGGCCAGGTTGGACAGGGCTTGGAGCAACCTGGAATAGTGGAAGGTGTCCCTGCCATGGCAGGGGGTGGGACTGGATGGGCTTCAAGGTCTCACCAACCCAGATCATTCCATGATTCCAAGTATTTTAGAGCTCTGTGCCTCGGTTTCCCCACTCAAAAGGAGCAAGATCTTTTATAACCCCTCTGAGATCCAACAAAAATCCCATCCTGGAGCAAGAGCAAAGGGTTATTAGAGGTGTTTCTCCTCCAAAAATTAGCCCCATTTATGAATTTTCCCACTGGAAACCCCACAATCCTCCCTAAACCTCCTTTTCTTCCAGCTTTAATGGCAGATACACAGGCTTGGGATGGGCAGAGGGGGGAAAATAATGAATTTCATGGAATTTAGGAGGATTTAGGCTTAGATGCCACCGCTGGGTTTCCCACCAAGCAGAGTCCCGTGGGACACCAGCAAGGCTTTGCCCTACCCAGGTGGCCCAGGAGAAGTTGGTGACCGTGACCCAGATGATGAATTTGCTTATTTATTTCTCTATTTGCAGGAAATCCAATTATCCCATATTTCTGATTGGTGACAAATGAGGCAGCCATCGATCCCCCCCTCCCTTCCCAGCTGCCTGCTGGGAGTGATCTCTGCCCGCACCATCGATCCCTGCGCCGTGGAACTGGAAAAGGATCGTTATTATTAATATTTTCGGGGATTTTTTCCCATTTTCCTCCTGAACTGCTTCTCCAAAGGCACAGCCTCAGGCAGGGGAAGGGGGGAAGTAAAAGCTGGTGCTGGGCAGAACTCCCAAGTGCTGCAAAATCCACTTTGTTTGTGGCCGCCTGTCTGTGATGTGCAGCTTTTTGCCCCAAAAATGGCTTTGGGGAACCTGAGGCAGCCAGATCAGCCCTCTGCTCCTTCCCTACATCCCTCCAAAATCCTCTGTGCTCCCAGGTGGGGCATTCCAGAGGGTTCTGGGGTCTTCTGGTGGGTTTATATTGAGGTGAGGGGTGGAGAGACAGAGGAAAGGAAGGAGTGAAGAAGAAAGGGAGGGATGAAGGAATAGAGGGAGGGAGGAACAGAAGGATGGAGGGATGAAGGCTGGGATGGAAGGATGAATGAAAGAAGTGATGGAGGAAAGAGTGGAGGGATGAAGGAAAGGATAGAGGGAAGGAGTGATGGAGGGAGCAACAGAAAGCTGAGTGGAGGAAAGGAGAGAGGGATAAAGGGAAGGGTGGAGAGATGGAAGGATGAAGGATGAAGGGAGGGATGGAAGGCTGAAGGGTGAAAGATGAAGGGTGAAGGGAGGATGGAAGGGATAGGAGGATGCATGAAGAGGGTGATGGAAGAAGGGATAGAGGAAGGGAGCAACAGGAGGATGGTGGAGGGAAGGAGGGGGGATGAAAGGAGGGGTGGAAGGATGGGAAGGATGGAAGGATGAAGGGAGGGGTGGAGGAGTGAAGGGAGGAAGGGACAAAGGGAGGGAGCAACAGGAGGATGGTGGAGGGAAGGAGGGATGAAGGGAGGGAGAGAAGGAGGGAGAAAGGGATGAAGGGAGAAACTGAGGCACGTGTGGAGGAAAGGGTGGAGGAACAAAGAGAGGGATGGAGGGACACACAGCCAGTTGGGTTGGTGGGACAGACACCTGGACACCCCCCATTCCAACTGGCACATCCCACTGGGATTTCCAGCCCTGGACTCCTGCACTGGCCCAGTGGTGCCTCCCCTGGGCACTGGTTTGGACAAGGCCAGGTACAGCTGCATCCCAAACCCTCCCTTCTCCTGGGACAGCCTTTCCACCCCCTCCCTCAGGACCTGCCCCTGCCTCAGCCCCCACCCACCCCCTCCCCTCCTCCCTGGACAAAGCAGGCTTGCTAATTGGAATCTCCCCTCTTCGCCCCGATTTACACTCGGTGATTAATAATCCCTTTGCTCTCCCAGTAATGCTGCTCCACTAATAAGATTAAAACATATCTCCCTCTCCCAGCCCCGATCCATAGCACTGATTTCCCGTTCCTCCTCCGCTCCCTCGGAGAGGATGCACGTGGCTCTTCCCTTAATCCCCATCCATCTCCGCACCATGGAGAAAGAACTGCTAATTAATACCTTGCCCATCTCCCCAACTGCTTCCAGGTCTGCCCAGTTATCCATGTCTGGCTGATCTCAAAGGCTGATGGAGCAAACTCCTGGCCCTGTTCGTTGTTTTATCTCTGGAAATGGGATGTTGGGTTTTTTGGGGTGTTTTCCCCCAAAATGACATCCCAGAGGTTCTCCCACCCGGGGCTTGATGGCCCTGAGACAGAGCAAAGCTGAAAACCAGCGGGGAGACTTTGCTGAGCATCTTTTCAAGGCTCCATCCATGACTCAAACATCTCCATGGGGCATTGTCTTTCCGTGACTCCACTTTCCCACATCCCCCCCAATTCCTGCATCCATCAGCTCTTTCTGCTCCATGACTTCCCATCGCCAAGCCAGTCTGGGTACAGAACATCCTCAGATAAACCACATGTCCATATTTTTCATTCCACTGCACGTTTTACTCCAACACCTCCATGGGGTGTCAGCTCCCCATGACTCCAACTTTCCCTCACCCATCCCTATTCCAGCTATTTCTACTGCATGATTTCCCATCCCCAAGCCAGTCTGGATATGGAACATCCTTGGATAACCCCCCCATCCATATTTTTCACCCCTCTGCATGTTTTCCTCCTCCACCAGGAGACCCTGCACTGACCCCTCCAGCCGAACCGAGGATGCTTCGGGATTAACAGCGAGAGCTTGGAAGGGAGAGGCAAAAAAAAAAAGCCCAGCAGAGCCTCTGATCTGCTGAATGTGGCAGGGGAGGCCGATGCTCTGCTTTTAATAAAACATAACGAAGCATAGGATCATAAAATATTTCCTTTAATTCAGTGCTCCCGCGAGGGTGCGAAAGAGAGGCTGGGAAATGCGGTAGGTTTTCCTCGCCGCTCGCCCCGGGAGGGGGTGGAAAGCACTGCCGAGGTTGTTAAAGAGCCCATTTGCAAGGCTGGAAGTGCTTTCCCTTCCCATTCCCATCCCATTTAGGGGGGCGGAAAGACGGGAAGGGGGGGACACATTCCAGAGAGCCACAGCACGTCCCTCCCGCTGCGGCGTTTCAGCTCAGAGAACCGCGTGGCTTTGTCCCACTAGGAGGGGTTTGCCAGGGTGGGAAAAGGTCAAAAGCAAAGCAGGGAGGGCTGGTCAAGCCCCATCCTCCTCCTCAGGCGGGTGGCTGAGCACATGCATCTATATAAATAAATAAATATAAATATATATATATATATATACATCCACATCTCCTCGGAGATGTGGCAGAAGTGATTAACATTCCACGGCGTTAAAAAAAAATCTCCCAGCATCTGCTTTGTCCTCCACCCGGCACTAAATATAACCCCTCCAATATGTGCTCCCTCCCTCCCACCCTCCCTCCCTCCACCGCAGAGATAACATTGTTGAAATAAGCCCTTCCAATTGCAAAGGCTCGGCTTGTTTTCTCCCGGCGGGGAGCTCGGAGCGCGTGGGGAAACAGGAGAGTGGCCCATGCAAACTAACCCCAGCATCCCAAATATCCCAGCGCCCGAATCCTGCCCTCTCCCAAGCATCTCCCACCGTGCGGCCGCCTGGATGGGTTTTCTTGCTCTAAAAAATTAAAAAAAAAATAAAATAAAAGAAGCCACATTTCTAGGAACAGAAGGGTTTGATTTGGGAAGCGGGTCCCGCCCGCGCTTCCTCGAGCCTCGCTCGGCTCCCACGCCACCGCCTTAATTACAGCGGCGTAAATTCCCTCCGCCGGGAGGAATCCCGACCATCTCCACGCAACTCTCTCGGCTGCTCACTCAGGGCTTCCTCGGGGGGAAAGAAGGAGAATGCGACAAGACACAAACACGGCTCCAAACGAGCCACCAGAGCCGGCGCTGGAGGAAAAGATCTCCTAATCGACTTCCAAGGGGGAGAAGCTCCGGGGAGGGATGAAGAGCTGGGGGTTTTTCCCAGGCAGGATGGTCTGAATGGAAGGCAAACCAGCCTTGGTGGTGGTGGTGGTGGTGGTGATGTATCTTTTGAATCCTTGCTGGAGCAGCATCTCCACCCATGGTGCTTCTCCATGGCCACATCCAGACTGTTTTCCTGCATGGAAAATCCCATTCCCCAGCGAATTGTTGGGTATATTTTGGGGTGCTGGGCAAGGTGAAGTCGGCAACATCCTCCCACCCTCCTCTGAGTCACCACGGCCTTCTGCAATCCAGCTCGGCAGGTTTTATTTTTAGGAGAAGGGCGAGAAAATCAGCCGAGTTCAACCAGCGGCTCTCGGTGCTGCAAACGGGATGGGTGGGATGGGATGGGATGGGATGGGATGGGATGGGATGGGATGGGATGGGGTGGGGTGGGGTGGGGTGGGATGGGGTGGGGTGGGGTGGGATGGGATGGGATGGGATGGGGTGGGATGGGATGGGGTGGGGAGGGAATTTTCCAGCCATTCCACCTGGATCAGTGGGAATGTCCCTGGGATGAGCCCTCCAGCCTCTTGTCCCATTCCCACCTGGATTCTGGTGGCAGGGAAGCTCCAGGTGGGACCAACCCTGGGAGGAGCCCCCCACCATTCCCACCAGGATGAGACCTCTTCATCCCAGCTCCTGCTCATCCCAATCCCCTTCCCAGGCACTTGGCCCCCCTCTTTGACAACCCCAAGCTGGACAAGGAGCTCCGGGCCATGCTGAGGGAGAAATTCCCGGAATTCTGCAGCTCCCCCTCGCCCCCCATCGAAGGTAGGGAATGGCAGGGCTGAGGACGTGGCTTTCCCAGGAATTCCTGCAGCAGCAGCACCTGTGAGGGTCGGGATTTGGGATTTTGGGATTTAGGGACCTTTTGGTTGCCCTGTAGGTGGGCACCATCCCTTCCCCTCTCCCCCACGGAGCTCCCGAGCATTCCCAGGATCACTGGGATCTTCCCAAAGCCTTTCCCTCCCTTTCCCGGGGTGTTCCCTGGGATTTGGGGAGCATTCCCAGCCCTGTCCCTGCTCCCACCCTGCAGTGAAGATCGAGGAGCCCGTGGCCCTGGACATGGAGAACCACCTGGCCGAGAAGGACGACGCTTGTTACGACAACGCCGAGGCCGCTTTCAGTGACGACGAGGAGGAGCTGAACAGCAAAGGTGGGAAGGCTCCACTTCCAACCTGGAATTCCCCATGGATTCCTCCCCAGGATTCCCAGCACAATCCCATATCTGGGGGCTGGTCCCCTTGGGCATCCAGGATTCCTCCTGCTGGAGGAGGTGTTGAGGTTCCCAATGGCAGATCCAGAGGGGTTTGTCTTTCCTGGAGTTCCAGACATTCCAGCTGTTCCCACCCCAAATCCTCCTGGCCTGGGATGGGGGAGCCCCACATTCCCAATCCTGATCCATGGACACACATTGGGAATGCTGAGGGATGAGGTTTGGGAATGGGAATGGAACACCCCCCGTGGTTGGATCCCTTCCCATCCCTGTGACCTGGATTTCCAAGGGGGACACTCAGCCCATCCTGGGGTGGGACAGGGATTGGCTCCAGAGTTCCTGAACCCTTGGGAGAATCCACGATTCCCCGTGGTTTTCCCTTGGGCAGGGAAGAAGAGGGAGTTCAGGTTCCATCCCATCAAGGAATCCATCGTGGAGGAGCCCGTGGATATCACCCCCTTCCTGGACCAGCTGGATGAGTCCCTGAAGGACAAAGTGCTGCAGCTGCAGAAGGGCAGGTGGGGCCCTTCCCACTCCCAGCCCCATTCCCAGTCCCAGTCCCATTCCCAGCCCCATTCCCAGCCCCACTCCCAGTCCCAGTCCCACTCCCAGTCCCACTCCCAGTCCCACTCCCATTCCCAGCCCCATTCCCAGTCCCAGTCCCATTCCCAGTCCCATTCCCAGCCCCATTCCCAGCCCCATTCCCACTCCCAGCCCCATTCCCAGCCCCACTCCCAGTCCCATTCCCACTCCCAGTCCCATTCCCACTCCCATTCCCAAGGATCTCCCCAGGGAATGGATTCCCAAGGCCTTCCATCTCCAAAGCTCCTGCAGCCCCAGGACACGGAATTCCTGCAGGGAAGGGGGTTGGGAAGGTGCTGGTGTTTTCCTTGGAGCAGGGTGGGGAAACATCTGGAATTCCTGGATCAGGGATAGGGAAAAGGCTCTGACATTCAGATTCTGAATTCTGGGATTGAACTGGGATAGCTGGAAGTGAACTGGGATAGCTGGGAGTGAACTGGGATCCCTGTCAGGGATCTGGGATAACTGGGAGTGAGCTGGGATCCCTGTCAGGGGACTGGGATAGCTGGGAGTGAACTGGGATCCCTGTCAGGGATCTGGGATAACTGGGAGTGAGCTGGGATCCCTGTCAG
>JAWWMO010000074.1:5220836-5231974 GCA_035047845.1 Dendrocincla fuliginosa | reverse complement strand
GGCCACAGCTGGAGTGTGGAGGCCACAGCTGGAATGTGGAGCCCACAGCTGCAGTGTGGAGCTCACAGCTGGAGTGTAGAACCCACAGCTGGAGTGTGGAGGCCACAGCTGGAGTGTGGAGGCCACAGCTGGAGTGTGGAGCCCACAGCTGGAGTGTAGAACCCACAGCTGGAGTGTGGATCCCACAGCTGGAGTGTGGAGGCCACAGCTGGAATGTGGAACCCACAGCTGGAATATGGAGCCCACAGCTGGAATGTGGAGCCCACAGCTGGAATGTGGAGCCCAGAGCTGGAGTGTGGAGCTCACAGCTGGAATGTGGAGCCCACAGCTGCAGTGTGGAGCTCACAGATGCAGTGTGGAGCTCACAGCTGGAGTGTGGAGGCCACAGCTGGAGTGTGGAGGCCACAGCTGGAATGTGGAGCCCACAGCTGCAGTGTGGAGCTCACAGCTGGAGTGTGGAGCCCACAGCTGGAGTGTGGATCCCACAGCTGCAGTGTGGAGCCCACAGCTGGAACATCAGCCTGAGGAAGGTCGTGCAGCAGTGAGGTGGTTCAGGGCAGGAGAGCGTCCACTGGAGGAGCCATCCCATGGCAGGGAGGGGGCAGTGCTGTGATGGATTAAATGGGTAATTAATCATTTGGAATTAATGCTCCTCCTTGGCACAGTGGAGGGATCGAGGCAGGAGCGAGGCTGAGGCAGCTCCAACTTCCAGGAGGTTCTGGACCCCAAACAAGCAGTTGGGCAGTTTTGTTCCACGTTCCTGGGGGTGGTGCAGGGCTGAAGGCCGGAGCTCAGCAGCCTGAGGGGTCCAGGAGCCCTGGAGATGAGCAGTGTCAAGGAAAATGGAAATAGCAAAAAGAGGCTGGGGTTTTTCCACTCATTTATGTTCATTTTCTTAGTCCTTTTTTTTCAAATTATTATTATTTTATTTTGCTGTATTTTGATTGGTTTATTTTTTTTATTTTTATTCTGTTTAATTTTTTTAAATTTTGTTTCATTTCCTGTTTTGTTTCCTTTCATTCCTTTCATTTCATCCCCTTTTCTCCTCTTGCCACCCGAAGCTCAGGGCAGAATTTCTCCAACCCACCCCTCACCTCCTCCTTTCCAACCCCCACATTTTCTCGCTGCCTCCCCTGGCTCCTGGCATTCCCAGGCCGTGGATCTGCTCCCCTGGGTGCCCTTGGCTGGGGGTTCCTCTCCCCTGCCCTGACAGATGGGAATGTTCAGCTGCTGCCGGATCCCGATGAATTTTTCATTCTGGGGCAGCACAGATGGACAACGGCCCGTTGGTCACTCCGGGCCCGTGCTGGTGTCCAGCTGCTCTGCACTTGATATATGAGCGGCCAGAGAGGATGCTGGAGCCTTGGGATCAGCCGGGATGAGCCCCTTCCTCCCGGGGCTGGCACAGGGCACGGGGGGAGCCGGCCCAAATCCCTTTAACACATGGACATTGACCCTGCTCTGATTGCAATCCCATCCCTGGCTGTGCCGGGAGGGGATGGGGGATGTCGCCGCAGCTCCCCGATGGATTTGCCAAACCCTTTGGATTCGCCTTGGGAAACTCGGTGTTGGCCACAGAATCCCTGCCCAGCCTGAGCTGGGGGTGGCAGCTCCCACCCTTCCCGGCGCTGTCGGGGTCGTGGGTGGGTTGTGACACCTCAGCGTGGCTTTGGGACAGGCTCTGCTGGGCTGCTGTGCCTGTTCCACACCCTCCGTGCAGGGATTGACTGGAGATGACCGAAATCTGGCCCCGAGGCGTGTGTCAGCACGCCCAAATATCGCTTTAATCCCCAGCCTTAGTGCTGGAGCAGCTCCGAGACGCTGCCACGAGCCTCGGGTGCTCTGCGAGGGGCAACGCGGTGTCTGCAGGGTCATCATTCTGATTTACAGCTCTGATTTCCCTCGGATGATGCCGTGGCACTTTCCCTGGGCTGCTCCGAGGAGGCAGCAGGGATGAACCCCGGGGCTCTGGTGCTCTGCTTCAGGGAGCTGAAGGCCCAAGGAAATGAGTCATTTAGAAGAAGAAAAAGTCATTCCCATTTCTGGGTAGACCTGGGGAAGTCTCTTCTGTCCTTCTTGCCCTGACCGGTGCACAGTCCAGCATGGAAGGTCCATCACACACATCCCTGAGATGGGAAATCCGTGTTTTCGGGGCTCCTGAGGGCTGTGGGAGCACCTGGTGAGGGCTGGGCTGTGGAAGGAGACTCCACCACCCCGGCTTTCTCTTCCCTGACCCAAAATTTTGCCCAGCAGAGCATTAAAATCCCGGGGAACGGGGCAGCCCTTGGAAATGGGGCGGCTTTTCAGGAGCTGCTGCTGCGGGAATTTCAGGGATAATGGAAGTGCTCAATGGGTTTGGGGATAACTCCTCGAAGTGACAGCTCTGCAGAGAGGAGCCGTCAGCGTTAAACCGGCTCGACGTGGGGTGGTGGATGGAGGTGGATCCGCAGCTCATCCCGGCACCCGAGGGCTGGGATAATCCCGCAAAGGGCTGAACCCACCCGGCTCAGCCCCTTCCAGGGCCTGGCCCCTCTTCCCAGGGCTCGGGGGGGTTTGGCTGGATTCAAACCTTGGCTTTAGCGCATCCTCAGCTTGAGCGTGTTTGTCCTTGCGAGTCCCTCCCCTTCTTTGCCTCCCAAACCCACTGGAGCCCTCTCCTGATCCCGCCAGGGATGTGGGATCGCCTGTGGGTCATCCCTGCGGGATTTTTGCTGCAGTCAGTTCTTGCGTGGGGCGAGAGGACACATGTACACGTGAACGTGGTGTGCTCTCCCTCCGAGGGCTCAGGATGGGACCCCCCCGTCCCAACAAAGCCACCCCACGCCGGGATGCCGCTCCAGGACAGCCCAGCATCCCGTGTGGGGCTGGGGGCGGTGGGAGCAGCGCACCCCATCCCCACGCCGAGCCGTTGGACACCCTCGGTGGCGCTCCCCGCTGAAAACCCCCGAACAAAAGCCCAGTTCAGAGTCGCTGCTGAATAGATTAACAAGATTTCCATAATTAGGGCGGGCGGGAACAATAGGATTCTCCCTGCCCAGCCCCCCTGCCCGCCTTTGTCTTGCGCTGGGGATAATGGGCAGCAGCGAGGGTGGGAACCGGCCCGGCCATTTGGTCACTGGACAGTAATTTTCTCACACTGCCAAGGGGAGCATTGAAACATCTGTCCCGCTCCGCCGCTCATTCACGTCCCATTTCAACGCTGACAACTCCCCCTGCCCGCCGCCCTCCCCCTCGCCCTGGCTTTTCCAGGGTACCACCAGCCTTTCCATGGATTTGGTTTTTTTTTTTTTCCCAGGCGCATCTTGTCTTTAAAGGGTTGGTTGGTGCCTCGGGATTGCAAAGCTACAACCCTCTAAATCTGCTCCTGCTCCTGGGAATGGGGCTGGAGGGGCTGTGCCATCGTGCTGGTTCCCAGCCCCGTGCCATGGCATTGGCCACCCTCTGCCAGCCCTTGGAAAAGCAATTCCACCCCTGGGCTCACCTCGGGGTGCCAGTTTGTAGCTGGTGTATGAGCAGCGGGATCAATCCATGAGGAAAAGCTGGGATGGCTGAGCAGGGGCCGTGTCCACCCTCAGGGAGTGTTCTGTAGGGCAGGAGAAGACAGATGTGGGGTTCCATGGGCTGTGGCTGCTGAGTCCTCCCTCCTCCAGGGGGGTGAGGGTGGCGGTCCCTGTGTCACCATCACGGGCAGCTGCTCCCTGACTTCAGAATCCTGGGAATGCCGCTGGGATTTGCTGGCTGGGGTGGTGGCACCTCATTCCTGCCGTGCCCTGCACTGAGCCTGGTGCCGTGGCAGATGTTGGAGCAGCCAGACATCTCCTGGTGCCCCTAAACCCCTGAGTCCTGGGCATTCCCAGCGGGATATTTTTGGGGGGAAGGGGCAGAAGCAACTGCAGCACTGCACAACACTCAGCCAGGGGGGAAACTCCTGGGGGTTTAATTCCTTTAAAAAATGGAAATATTAAGGAAAATGTCTTATTCCTCATGGAGTCACCCAAACGCTCCTTTTGCCCTTTAAAGCTCCCCAGTGCCTTTGCCCCCAGGTCCCCCCACATCCCCAGTGCCCTGGGGTGGATCCGCTGCACGTTTATCCGTGGGGAGCTCTTTGATAATGGCCAGAAATGCAGGAGGAGGCGGCTCAAGCCACGCGAAGCCGCCATCTAAATCCTCTGGTGGAAGTTTGATATCCAAAGTGGAAGCACAAATGCCTTATAAGTCAATTAAAGCCCTAAGTAATCTAATTGCGCCCTGGCCACAAAGTGGCTTAAAGGCTGCGAGAGGCGAGTGAGGGGGGCAGGAGGTCCCCGCCTGGCTCCAGCTCAGCATCCCTGGGGGCGATGGGTGTGGGATGGGGGGGACAGGGGGGACCACAGCAGGGTGGGGATGGGGGGACATCCCCACCACCCTCAGGGGCCGCGGGGATTTGGGGGCTGGAGCAAGAGAGGGTGGTGCCAAGCTCAGCATCGCCGTGATGTGGAGGCTCCTGCGGTCAAGGGGATTTTTGGGTGGAAGAATTTCCTCCTGGAGAGGTTGGGCAGGCTTTGGAAGGGGCTGCCCAGGGAGGTTTGGAGTGCCCAGCCCTGGAGGTGGCCAAGGAATGGCTGGGGGACAAGGTGGGCATCGGGCACAGGGTGGGCTCCACGGACTTGGAAGTCTTTTCCAACCTCCGGGATTCTGGGGTTCTGTGGAAGTTCAGAGTTAGCTGAAGCAGTCGGGGGTGGGATGGGGTGCAGGACAGAGCAGTGCAGGTTTCTGGGGATACTCCACGCAGAGAGATGCCCGTCCCTGGTCTCACCTGCGCCGCCCTGTGCCGCCCCCACAGGTCTGTCGAAGATGCACTGGTCACCAGAGCATGCCCAGTCCCTGAACCAGTGGCCGGAGCAGCACCTGGACGTCTCCTCCACCACCTCCTCGCCCGCCCACAAGTCCGACCTGTACCCCAGCACCCGCCAGCGCTTCAACTACGCCTGGGCCAACGACGACATCTCGGCTCTCACGGCCTCCAACCTCCTCAAGAGGTACGCCGAGAAGTACTCGGGGGTGCTGGAGGCGCCCTACGAGCGGCCGGCGCTCAGCGGGTACGGGGATGGCGCCTTCGGGCCCCTTAATGGGCAGAAAGGGGACGGGGAGCCCTGGCCGGGGGGTCCCAGCTCCGACGGCACCTACCCCCTGACCCCCATCCACGATGGGCTCCCTGGCACCAAGGGCGTGGTGCCACCCGCCGTCCCGGCCAGCGGCGGGGCCATCGGGCTCGGCGGCTCCCCGGTGGTGTCGGCCAACCTCGCCGACCCCATGTACCCCGGGAACTCGTGCGGAGGGGCCGCCGCCGGCTCCGGCGGGCTCGGGGCGTCTCAGGAGTACCCCTCGGGCTACGGTGGCACCTACTTGCCCTCGGGCTACTGCGCCCAGCCGGCGGCAGCGCTGCCCCCTCCGCACCCGCCCGCCCTGCACGGCTCGGGGCTCCTGCAGCCCCCGCACCCCTCGCCCGCCCTGGTGCCGGGTTACGGCTCCTCCGGCCCCATGTACAACTACGGGCCGGGCAGCTACCCACCGCAGCCGGGCTACGGGGGCATCCACCCGCCGCACCCTCCCGCATCCTACCTGCCCTCCGGCATCGCGGCGCCCACGCCCATCCCGGCCCCGCCGCCCCCCGCCCGCCCGCCCGGGGTACCTGGCTATGGGTACCAGGGTGCTGGGCTGGCCCCGCTGGCCGTGCCACCGCTGGGCACCGAGGCGGGCGCGCTGAAGAGGAAGGCGTTCGACATCGGCGGGGACGACGACGGGGAGGGCCGGTATAGGAAATACAGCTACGAGCAGCCAAAGTCCCCCTACCCCATGTCGGACAACGGCGAGTGCCGGGGGAACGGGTTCGGTGGCACCGCCGAGTCCCCCCAGGTGGCCTTCAAAGCGGGCAAGCGGCCGTCGGGAGCGGGGGGCGCCGAGGAACACGCGGGCAAGTACGGCGGGCAGCAGATGAAGGGCATGGTGTCCCCACCCTACGGCGCCGGGGATGCCCCGCTGCGACCCGCGGAGCCCTTCGAGAAGTTCAGCCCTCCCGTGGCCAACGGGGAGCGGGCGGCCGAGCCGGGACCCCCCTTCCCGCTGCGCCTGCCCCCCAAGGCGCCCCTGTTCGGCGGGGCCCCGCTGGAGGAGCCCCCCAAGAACGTGGACCCGCTGGTGCTGGAGCTGGTGAACAGCAAGGTGGTGGAGCGGGGGCCGCCCGTGCAGTGGTCCGAGGTGGCCGGGCAGGTGGCGGTGAAAGCGGCCATCGAGGAGGAGCTGCTGTGGCCCATCCTGCGCCCCGGCGCCTACAGCGGGGCGAGCCACCCGCTCCGCACCCTCCTGCTCTTCGGGCCCCGCGGCACCGGCAAGACGCTGCTGAGCCGCTGCATCTCCACGCAGCTGGGCTCCACGCTGCTCAGGCTCAGCGCCACCACGCTGCTCTCCACGTGGAAAGCCGAGGCCGAGAAGATCCTGCAGACCGTGTTCTTCGTGGCCAGCTGCCGCCAGCCCGCCGTGGTGCTCATCACCGAGGCCGAGGCTCTGCTGGCGGCCCGGGCGGGCGAGGACGGCGGCCAGGCGGGCAACCTCAAGTCGCAGCTGCTCTCCTACCTGGACAGCGTGGCCGCCTCGTCCGAGCAGAACGTGGTGGTGATCGGCACGACGGCGCGGCCGGGCAGCATGGACGAGGCGGCGCACCGGCGCTTCGGGACGCGGCTCTACATCCCCCTGCCCGACGGCAGCGCCCGACGGCACATCCTGCGCCAGGCGCTGGCACAGCAGAGCTGCTGCCTCGGCGAGAGGGAGCTGGCGGCCCTGGCACAGCGCACCGAGAGCTTCTCCGGGGCGGAGCTGCTGCGGCTCTGCCAGCACGCCGGGGCCGCTCGGCGGGCGCTGCCGGGGGCACCGGCATCCTACCAGGAGCTGGAGAAGGCGTTCTGCAAGGTGCGCCCCGCCGCCTCCCAGAAGGAGCTGGACCTGTTCCTGGAGTGGGATAAGATGTACGGCACCAGGCACTGACGGCAGCGGGGCACGGGGGGGCACCGGCACGGACCCCGAGGCTGCCAGGGCCGGGACACGGGCACGGAGTGGGGTCTGGGGGCTCCCCGTGTCCCGGGTGGGGTGGGATCCTCCTCCCCAAGCGCAGGAGGCGCCGGTCGGCCCCGCCGGCAGCACCGCATATACCTCATGTTTCCTCTTTCGGACTCACCCAGGGAATTTGCCCCTCCGTGGTTTCTCGGGAGTGTCACCCACGACTCAGGACAAACCTATTTATTATTTCCCCCTCCGCCTGTCCCTGGAGGCGCCCCGGGATCCACTCCGGGGCCGGCTGCACGAGCTCCCCCGTCCACCCAAAAGCTTTATTCTTATTTTTGAATGGCTTTTATTATTCCCAACCGAAATACCTCGGGCGTCTTTCGAGCCAAGCGGCCCCTTCGCACCCGGCGAGGACCTTGGTTGGGGAGGGGGGAGCAGGGGGGACACCCAAAACCAGGAGGTGACACCCCAAAACCAGGAGGTGACACCCCAAAACCAGGAGGTGACACCCCAAAGCCAGAGGGTGACACCCCAACGCAGGGGTTTAAACCCCAAACCAAGGGGTTGCACCCAAAACCGGGAGGTTTTGGAGTAAAATGCTGTAGATTGTTGAATATCCTAGACTCGGGTTTTTATTTTTGTAAGGTCTGTAGTATTGTTTTGTTTGTTTGTTTGTTTTTTTTCTTTTTAACTACTCAGGAAAAGAATTACCTCAGAAAAGAGTGAAAGAATGTGTTTTTAAAAAACTCTTTTTATCTTCTCAGAAAAGGAAAAAAAGAGATTTTTTTTAAGGAGTTTTCCGACCTGGGACAAAGCTGCCTCATGCGTTTGCTTCCAAAGGGGGTGGAGAAGGAAGAAAGCAAAGGAAAAATAAACTTGAAGCTGTTACAAAGATGAAATTTGAATGTATTTCGGGTGCTTTCCACGTATCTTATGCCATAACTTTATTTTGAGTTTTGCTTTTACCATTGTTATTGTAGCGTTTGGTGGAGTAACGTGTCTTCAACGGGAAGTTTTAGTGCCGTAGGTTGGGAGCTGTCGCTGGCACCACTTTTTGGAGCAGGGTGGGGTCCCCATTCCCAGAGCCAGGCTGGGACTGGGGGGGGTTTGAGCTGGGGTTGGGTCACAGGGGCGGCCCCAGCTTTGCCACGAGGATTCCAGCGCTGATGCTGCTCCTTTTTCACCTCAGATCAGGGATTTTTGGCTCATCACTTTCCCCCTCCTCCCCAAAAAAGCCCCTGAGGGCTGAGCCAGGGGTTTTGCACAGAGCACGAACCCCCCCAACCCATCCCCTGACCCCCCACCCCTTTGCATCGCTGTGGAGTGGGGGATTTTCCCCTAATTAAAACAAAACCCCTAATTTTTATTATTTTTAGTGCTCTATAGATGGGGAAGCAGCTGCTCCAGGGCCCCCCTCAGAGCAGCCCCCCAAACCTCAGGGTCTGCACATGCAGAGACAACAGACCCCTCAGGGGGACTCCCCCCTTCCCTCACGAGGTGTCTGCCAGGTTTTTTCCCAGTTTTTCCCAATTTTTTCCCAGTTTCCTATTGCATCCAGGGCATTACCAGGGCACCCCCTTTGCCCCCCCCGTCCCCCACCCCCTCCAAAAAGTGGTGCTGCGTTCCTGAAGACTTATTATTATTATTATTATCCTATTTGTACACTCTCTGTAACCATTTCTACCTCATTTTGCAACATATTGTACATGAAAGTATTTAATTCATGTCTTATTGATGTCTGAGACAGACAAGCTCTAGGGCTGGGATGGTCTACCTCAAGAAATGCTGTATTTTAAAGAAGAAAACTATTACACAGTATTAAAGAGATTACCTGAACAGCTCCTGTCCTCGAGGGTGATTGGGGGGGCCAGGGGGGTCCCTTTGCCCTGTTAGGGCTGTTCCAGGTGTGTCCCCTTCCCTTGTTGGGGCTCATAGAGGGGTCCAGGTGTGTCCAATTCCCTTTTTTGGGGCCATAGGGGGGTCCCCTTCCCTTGGTGGAGTTCATGGGGGGGTCCAGGGGTGTCCCCTTCCCCTGTTTGGGGTCATAGGGGGGTCCTGGGGGTCCCCTTCCCTTGTTAGGGGTGTTCCAGGTATGTCCCATCCCTTGCTGTGGGTGGGGGGCTCCGGGTTTGCCCCTCCCTCGTTGGGGCAGTGTCACTGTGGCCCCGCTGAGGAGGGGACCCTGCTGGAATGTCCCCCCGTCCCCGGTCCTGGGGGGCACAGGGGGGGGGATCGGGCAAATTTGGCTGCTGAGGACCCTCCCAGCACCTGCAGGTACGGGGTAGGGAGGGGGTCAGTGGGTGAGGAGTTGGGTGCTGGACCCCCGGGGTCGGGAGGGGACACGGTGACATCCCTGGGTGGTGGCTCCGAGGGGACACGGTGACATCCCTGGGTGGTGGCCGGGAGGTGCTGGAGCATCCCGAACAATCCAGCCTTTTTGGGGACCCCCGAAGTTCCTGCGCTGCTGATAGAGGATCTGGTGAAAGGCTGGGGAGTCACAGCCGGGGAAACGATCCGGGGAAATCTCCGCTCTGTCGCCCTCCCGGTTCAAAGCGGGAGCGCCGGTGTCACCTCGGGGCTGCGCTGTCACCTCGGGGCTGCATTGCCACCTCGTGGTTACGGGGTCGTCGCCAGGACCCCCGGGCGGAGCCACCGCGGCCAAACCCGGCTCTGCTCCTTCGGTTTGGGGTGGGAGAGGAAAAGGCAGGTCCCAGGGGAATCCCGGGGGTGCGGGGGGGATGCCCCAGGGCGAGCAGGATTTGGGAAGCAAAAGCTGTTGTGGCTGGAGGGACAGAGGGACGGATGTCCCTGCTGGGGGTGAAGGTGCCCTGAAGCTCCTCCTGGGCAGCGTTTCTTTCCCAGCCCTTTGGTTTGTCCCCGGTGGTGCTCGAGGACACATTTGGTGCCCAAACAGAGCGGGGAGGGCCGAGTTAAGGGGTGCAGGGATGCCAGGAGGGGTTCCAGGCTGAGCTGGGGCACAATGGGGAGGTGACATAGGACAATGGCCCTGGTGACAGACATGCACCCCTGGAACATGCAGGTCTGTGAGGTCAGCGGGTCTCCTGTGCTCCTGGGCCCCCCTGACACCGGGTGGCACCAAACCCGTGCTGGCACCCAAACGATGCTGGCGCCCATGGGACTCATCCTGCTCTTGGTGGCCGCGGGTGGCCGGGCCGATGACACGGTGGCGGCCACCGTGGGCCGTCACACCATGGGTCGCATCGCCGAGCTGCTGTCCCCGACCGAGTGCCACCAGCTGCACGGGGAGCTGAACGCGCCCGACGAGGATGTCCTGCAGCTGGAGCATCTCCTGGAGAGCAGCAGCGGCCCCGCCCGCGCCCGCCGGAGCCGCCGCAGCACCGGGGGCTGCTCGGAGACCCTGAGGAGGTGGCTGGTGACAGCGGGAGAGGTGATAACGTGGGACCGGCTGGTGCGCAGCCTGGCCCAGATCGGCCGCTCCGACGTGGCCCGGGAGCTGGGCAAGAACCTGAACCAGGACCGGAGCCTGCAGATGAAGAGGAACGTGGAGGGGTACAGCTGGAGCGTGCAGCACCTCAGCTCGGCGCAGCTGCAGCGCGGGGGGCTGCGGGGCAGGAGAGCCCCCCACGCGGGGAACGTGCTCTTCGAGCGCCGCCGGCCCCCCCGCTACAGCCGAGACCCCCTGGGCTGGGTCCAGCCCGTGGTCCTGGGGCTCCTGGGCGCCTTCCTCACCTCCATCCTCCTCACCGCGACCCTCATGTACTACTGCCACTGGAGGAGGCTCCTGGGAGCCTGAAACTGGAGGGGCGTCTCCAAGAACCTGCTGGAGGCGACACGAGACCCAGTAAAGCCTCGTGGAGAGACTGAGACCCTGAGCCCCTCCTCGTGTGTTCTCCTGGGCAGGGTCACTGGGTTACCCAGGGCTGGGTGTCCACCAGCCACCACTGTCACCCCCAGGCTGTCACTGGAGGTGCCCCAGGGTGTCACTGGAGGTGCCCCAGGCTGTCACTGGAAATGCCCCAGGCTGTCACTGGGTGCCCCATGGCAGGGACAGAGCCGGGCAGAGCTCCCTTGGCTTATTTTACATAATAATTTTAATTCCCTGAATGAACTGGTTGCCT
>JAWWMO010000074.1:5172697-5218594 GCA_035047845.1 Dendrocincla fuliginosa | reverse complement strand
AGAGTGAGGGGCTATAGGGTGAGGGGCTATAGGGTGAGGGGTTATAGGGTGAGGGGTTATAGGGTGAAGGTTTATAGGGTGAAGGTTTATAGGGTGAGGGGTTATAGGGTGAGGGGTTATAGGGTGAGGGGTTATAGGGTGAGGGGTTATAGGGTGAGGGGTGGGTTCCAGGGTAAGACACCACAGACCAACATCCTCCCCTGCCAGAGCAGATCCCACAAGGGGCACCTCGACCTGCCCCAGCCATGGGGGCCCTGAACAGGCACTGACCCCCCAAAAAACCCCACAGACCCAGGTCCACCTGTGAGTACCCAACACCAGGTAACACCACCCACCTTCCAACAGCTCCTCCTGCACCTCTCTCTGCTCCACGAAACCACCCTGAAAAGCCTTGGAGGAAGCAGAGAGGAGGAGGAGGAGGAGGAGGGGAGGGAGGATGCAACCAGGCAAATAACTGGGACACCAAGACAACCTTCCCTTGTACAGTGAAAAGGGTAAAGTTTATTTAATTTTCTTTTGGCTTATAGTAATTGTTAATCATGTTGGGTAAGAGCCACCATGCAGTTTCTAATACACTAATCTTCACTAGTGAGCTTTTACAGCTTGAACAGGTTTTTATTTTATTTTATTTCATTTTTTTGCAGCAGAAAATTAAAGGATTGAAACTCAGGTGTGGCCTCTACGGGACACCATGGGCTTGCTTGAATTTTTGCTCAATGTTGGCTTCTCTATTTTAAAAGAAGGTGAAGAGGAAAGTGAGTAAAGCAGCTTGGGTTGGCATTTTGTCCTCGCCCTCCCCTCGCTTTGGAGCCACAAATTAACCCAAAAAGGGAGGATTTTGGAGCGGGGAGGGGAGGGAACCACTTGGTATGGGTGTGATTTTTGGCTGTGGCTTTTTAATGGCATCACCCCCCCCTCCCCTCCTTGCTCTGCTCCCACATCCCTGAATGCAGAACGGGAGTTCCAGGCAGGGGCTTGGATTCAGAGTTGGGTCCCTGAGGCTCTTGGGCAGAGGTTTCCACCCCAGTGAAGCCCCAGAACATCCCACTCCCCTCAGCTGAGGGAAATCCCTGCCCTGGGGAGGAAACAGAGGCAGAAAAACCACCCCCCAAAAACCCCCTTCAACTCTTTCCTTCGAGCACAAGGACCAGCTCCAGCCAAGGCGAGGCTGAACCTCCTCCCTCCCCTTCCTGCTCAGATCCAGCGTTAAAAAAATAAATCAATATATCTATACAGAGGTTGAAGGGCCTTTTTATTTGGAAGGACTCGAGGAGCTTCAGGAGTTCCCAGCACCGAGCGTCACCTACGAGACTCAGCCCAGCCCGAGGACAGTGGGGAAGTTCAGCCAAATCTTGCATAGAAGTGCTTGACTTATTGCACGTTGGAACCCAAAAATAGAGACTTTTTGCTGCTGCAAAGATCACTTGCCATAAAGCTTTTTGTTAAAATCTGGTTTGGGGGGGAGCAGGGGTTTGTTTGGCATTTTTTTGTTGGTTTTTTTTAATTTGGGGGACGTTTCCTGGCTATCTAAAGTCTAAGGACAACAGAAAAATCTTAAAAAAATAAAAATAACCATGGACAATGGCATAAGCCAGAAGCCATTCTATAATTCTTTTGTAGTTCTTTGTATTTACAAAAAGGCATGCCGATAAAATAAAATGATATATTACAGTATTTATAACATCTCTTAAAAAGTTCAACCACACTTTTGAGCTGTTTTTTCCCTTTTTTTTTACGTTTGTTCTGTTTTTGTGCTGTTTACAACGTAGCCTGTACACATGTATGTGGATTTGTTGTTGTTGCTGATCCATTATTGTTATTTATTAGTATTATTAGTATTATACACGCCACCCCTGGAGCAAAGGGGCCAAGGCAGGCCAGGCGAGGTCCCTGCTGAGGGGCAGAGCTGCCCCGGGGCCGTGGCACTGCCAGGGCTGCCCAGCTGGCACAGGTGGCTGCTGGATGGCTTCCTGCTGGGGTTTGGGTTGTTTTAGGAGGTTTCCTGGCATCCTCTGGGATATGGGGTTATGCAGACTGGGGTTCATCCTCCTGGCCAGTTCTGGGGTCTTTGGGTTTGGCTGCCCCACTGGGTTTGGTTGGGTCCCAACGTCACCCCCTCAGTGACCCTTCACTCCCCCATCCCACACTGGGTCACTGCCCCACCCTGGCCCTGGAGAGACCCCCAACCTGAGGCTGAGAAGTGGCTGAGGACACCCCGGGGCAGAGCTGGGCAGGGGGAAACAGGGCTGGGCGGGGGTGGCTCGTGATTTCTTTCCTGCCACAGTGAGACCAGGCCAGAGGTAGCTCCGAGTGCCCCTCCCTGCACAGGGTGGGCAGTGGGAGGGGGGTGAAGGCACCCACAGCTCCTGCTGTGCCCCTCCTGGGCTGTACCCCCCAAAAACCCTCCGGGCTGCACCCCACGCCATGGGAAGGGCCACCATGGCCATGGGACAAGCAGGGTCCTCGTCCCCCACCCTGCAGGGGGACTGTGGGTGAGCCCCCTCCCCAGTCCCCACCAGCAGAGAGAAGACCCTGCTCTGTTTGAAGCTTTTCTCTCCACCCAAAGAAGTGTCTGCGCTGCAGGAGACTAATTAATTAATTAGTAATTAATGCTAAATATTGCAGGATACAACTGACCTTGCTGGCTGGTTGAAGCCCTAGGGTTGGGGTTACAGTGACAGGGATAACAAGCCATTCCCAGATTGATCCTCTCCCCTTGGGTGAGGTCCAGAGCAGCATTTGGCATTTTGTTCTATTTCAGTGTGCAAAAAAGATGGCTCTATGGGAAAGAAAGACAAAGTTGTTAAACACACACAGTCCGTTCTTCTGCTTCTTGGGTTCTGTGGGGGTTTGGTGGGGTTTGATGGGTTTTTGTTGCAGTTTGGTGGTGTTTGTCAGGTTTTTGTTGGGTTTTTTGGGGGGTTGTTTGGTTTTGTTGGGGTTTTGATAGGTTTTGTTGGGTTTTGTTAGGGTTTTGTTAGGTTTTCTTGGGCTTTGATGGGTTTTTGTTGGGTTTTATTGGGGTTTTGTTGGGTTGGGGTTTTATTGGGTTTTGATGGGTTTTGTTGGGATTTTGTTGGGGTTTGTTAGCTTTTTGTTGAGTTTTGTTGAGGTTTTGTTGGGTTTTGTTAGGTTTTTTCGGCCTTTGATGGATTTTTGTTCGGTTTTATTGGGGTTCTGTTGGGTTTTGTTGGGTTTTGATGGGGTTCTGTTGGGTTTTGTTGGGTTTTGATGGGGTTCTGTTGGGTTTTGTTGGGTTTTGATGGGGTTTTGTTGGGTTTCTTCTCCTACTGGTGGGTCTACAGGAGATTCACTACAAACTGGGCCATCCTGGTGGCGGGCAGGAGCATCCCTACGGTGTCTCCCCAAACACAGAGTGCAGTAGATACTCAGTGGAGTGCCTCGGGTTTGTTTATGGCTTCCCCCCCCTCCGTGGCCGGGGCACGGCGTGTCTCGTGGTTCCTCATGCATGGTCCCTGCTCATGCCATCATGCAACGCTTCACAAGCACTTTGCTGCTGGGGGGATCAGCCCGAGCTGGCCCAGGCTGAAGGGACCCGACTGCCCCACCTCCCAAACCAAGGAGAGCCCATGGAGAAAGGGGAATGCAGAGAATAAACCTCAAATGAACTGTGACAACTCAATGGGCAAAATGGGCGCCTCGTTTCGGTTTTTCCTTTTTTTTTTCTTTTGTTCTACTTGTTTTAACTTTTTTTTACTTTTTTTCGTTTTTTTTTTTCCTTTTTTGTTGCTTTTTTTTATTTTGCTGCTTAACTAAATGCAAATCTAGTTTTGCATGAACAAACCCGTTAACGTCGTGACTTCTGGGTTTTCTTTCAGGAATAATCAACAAAATGGGAAAATAAAATCCATTTTGGGCTGCTTTGGAAAATACATGAATCCCAGCAGCGGGTTTGGTGTGTGTGTGGGTGGGTGTGTGGTTTATTTTGCTTGTTTGTCCTAAGTTGCATTGACTGATGTGGAACATGCAGTATCCACCTGCCCAAACAATAGAAAATCCTTTTTTTTTCCTTTTTTTTTGTGTTTAAATGTTTGTTTACAGGGTCCTTTAAACAGGTGGTAGGTCACTGCTTTAGATGCAACGCTGTCACACAGGAAGCAGACTATGTTTGGTATAAGATCTTCAGGTAAGTGTCTCCACAGCTGTTCTGTATTGAGATTATTTCAGGAAGTTTGTAAACAATCTTTTTTTTTTTGTTTTTCGCTTGCAAATATTTTAATTTGTACAATTCTACTATTTTTTTTTTTATATTTTGTGTGTGTGTGTGTGTGTGTGTGTCTCAACACTTGGATTCCCTGGTGTCTTTTTGTCTCTTTGCCTTTTCTCTCCTGCCCTCCTCTGCCCGCTGCTGTTTCTCCTTCTCGGGTTTGGTGACGCTGTCGTAGGACGGCAGCGACGCCGTGGACGGCGTTCCCTCCTTTTTCTCCCTGTTGGCTCCCCCGTTCTCCAGTTTGGTGGAGGCAGGCCTTCTGCTGATGAAGCCACGTCGTGCCAAACGAGCCCTGTAAGCCCTCTGGATCACCACGGCCGACACCTCCTCCTGCTTGCGCCGCAGCGTCGTGGTGATGGGCTCGTAAGACACTTTGGAAGGGTTGGACGCCACAAACCTCTCCTCCATCTGCTGCCTCAGGATATCCAGCTCCCCGCTGTCCCCCAGCACACGTTTGGTGAAGGCAAACAGGATGTCCAAACAGTGGATCCTGTCCCCACTTACCATGGGCAGGTCCATGGCGATGAGTTCGATGGTGTTGGGTTTGGGGACGCGCAGAGGATGCTCCAGGGCGTCGGCGAAGTCCGCCAGCTTGCTGTACTCGATGAACTGCGTGGCGTCGGGGTCGAACTTCTCCCAGATCTCATAGAAGGTCTCAAAGTCGTCCTCGCTCAGCGGGTCCGCGCTCTCCTCCGTCGCCACGCTGAAGTTCTCCAGGATGATGGCGATGTACATGTTGACCACGATCAGGAAGGAGATGATGATGTAGCTCACAAAGAAAAATATCCCCACCGAGGGGTTGCCACAATCCCCCTTAAAGCCGCTCCCCGGGTGCTCCTTGTCCAGGTCGCAGTCCGGGGGCCGGTTGAGGATGGGCAGCAGGAGCCCGTCCCAGCCGGCCGACGTGGTGATCTGGAACAAGCAGATCATGCTGTTGCCAAAGGTCTCAAAGTTGAACATGTCGTCGATGCCGGCCTCGTGCTTGACGTAGGCAAAGTTCGACATGCCGAAGATGGAGAAGATGAACATGACCAAGAAGAGCAAGAGGCCGATGTTGAACAAGGCAGGCAGGGACATCATTAAGGCAAAAAGCAGCGTGCGGATTCCTTTGGCTCCTTTGATCAATCGCAGGATGCGGCCGATGCGGGCCAGGCGGATGACTCGGAACAGGGTGGGGGACACGAAGTACTTCTCAATGATTTCAGCCAGGAACATTCCTAGAGAAGAGAAGGGACAAGGGTGACAATGGAGATGCTGCTCCCCCCGGGCCTGGTGAGGGACGGGGCACAGGGGGCACCGTGGGCAGATTCTCAGAGGGGGTTTGTGATCAGGAGGCCTCACCTCCAGGCAGGTAAGTCCTCACCAGGGGACACAGGAGGGCAAACACTGATCTCTGCTCTGGGGACCAGTGACAGCACCCAGGGAAGGGCTGGGGCTGTGCCAGGGGAGGGTTAGGGTGGATATAGGAAAAGGTTCTTCCCCCCAGAGGGTGGTGGGCACTGCCCAGGCTCCCCAGGGGAGTGGGCATGGCCCCAAGAGCTCCAGGAGGGTTTGGACAATGGGACAGGGACAGGGGGGGATTGTTGGGGTGTCTGTGCAGGGCCAGGAGCTGCACTGGATGATCCCTGGGGGTCCCTTCCAGCTCAGGAGATTCCCTGATTCTAAGTCTTAGCTGGGTGCTCTGGTTCCCCAAACAGTTCCACACAGAGAGAAGGAGAGGGTTCAGCTGCAGGGGGATTCATCCCACCTGGATAAGGATGGATGAGTTCCTTCCTGGGGATGTGGCTCTGGGTGCCCAGCCCTGCCCCAGGAGCCAGGCTGTGGACTCTGCTTTGAGGGAGCTAAAAATGTGTCAGATAAATCTGATTTCAAGCAGCAGAAAAACCCAGGGCTGAGTTTTAGGCTGTGGTTTGTCAGCAGGCCTGTGTGCTGCCAAGCTTCACCCTGATTTATCTGTGAGGTTGTGCATATTTTGCAGATTAGACAGTAGAAAAACCCAAAACCTGCTGGAGGAAACATTGATTCAACACCCAACCACGTGCAAACAGTCACATGCTGTGGCAGGAAGCCCTGCAGGGCTCTTTGCAGTGGTTACTGAGCCATTAAAACATTCTGATGGGGTGAGTGAAACTTCTGCTTTTGAAGACAAGCAGAGGAATTGTCAAGTGGTTTACTCCACACAGCTGGAAAGGAATTCCAGAGCAGGGGGAGGAGGCATCAGCCAGGACCTCAGGCTGCCAAATTCTGCCACGGTCTCCTCACAAGGCTGCAAGAGAACCTCGACACCCTGGTAGCTGCACACCCCCTTCCAAGCCCAGACCATGCTCTCCCCTGCAAGCACCGAGACAGCCTGGCCCCCCCCGAGCTGTGAGTGTGTCACACTTACCCACGATGGACAGAATGACAACCACGAAGTCAAAGATGTTCCACCCGACGGTGAAATAATAGTGGCGCAAGGCGAACATCTTCAGCACACACTCACACGTGAAGAAGATGACAAACACGAAGTTGATCCAGTAAAGGATGTCCTCCATCTGCTTGCTCTGCGTGTCTGTCTCCACCATCATGGTCACCATGTTGAGGCAGATGAGCATCATGATGACAATGTCAAAGGCTTGCTGAGTGACAAAGTCAAACACAGCTCCTTGGATGCGGTTCTGTGCAACGGGAGAGACGAGGAAACGGGTCTGAGCAAGGATCACGGAACTGGGGAGTGCTTTGGGTGGGGAGGGTCCCTAAAACTCATCCCATCCTACCCCCTGCAAGGGGCAGGGGCACCTTCCACCTTCCCAGGTTGCTCCAAGCTGGTTTTGGACGCTCCCAGGGATGGGGCAGCCACAGCTTCTCTGGGAAATCCATTCCGGGGCCTCCCCGCCCTCCCAGGGAGGGATTTCTTACTAATCTATCATTAAGGCAACAATTGATTTCACTGCTGGTGGGAAGAGGGATGAGGACATTGTTCTGTCAGTATCTGATGGAGCTCTCAAGGCAAACCCTGCTCACAGATAAACCTGCTCAGGGGAAAGGCAGGAAAAACACCCCAAAACATGGTATTGGTGACAGTTCATCTTCCTCTTTGCTGAGCCCAGAGGGAGGGGATGCCCTTCCAGTCAGGACTGGGGAAGGCAGCCAGGCCCACCTTGCTCTGGGCACTGACTGCTGGGCACCTGGAGGAGGCTCCAGGCCCTGCTGTGTCCCCAGCAGCAGGATGCCTTAAACACACAGGATCTCCCCCTTCCTGGCTCTCTGAGGGATGCAAAGCCTTTCAGAAAGCAGGGAGATGTGCTCAGTGCTCCACCAGTGCAGCCCCCAAGGCTGGAGCACTGCCTGGTGCCAGGAGGCTGCTCCTCCCCACCTCGGGCCTCTCACCCAGGTGGGCTTGGGGGATTATTGTGTTGATTCAAGTGATGAGAACTGATTTAACACCAAGCCCAGCAGGAGCTTTTTAACCTCTCCCAGCTGATACCTGAGTTATAATGACAAGAACGGGGTGATGGGGAGTCCAGCACGAGTTAGAACAAAGGAAGCTTTTGGAGCCAAAGCTCCTTTGAAATCTGTTCTGCAGGTTCCCCCCTCAGTTCCCTCCAACAGACTCACCAGAGGTCGGGGAATGGGTTTTTGAGGCTTCTTTGAGCCCAGTTTTTTCATGGCATTATAGTACTTCTTTTGTTCTTCTGTCATGAAAATATCTTGACCTCCAAAGTAAAGGGGCAAAAGGAAAACTGGTTACAATCAGCTCACAGAGCAGAAGGGAAAGGAAAAAAGCCCAGCTCAGGCAGGAGGAGATCTGCCAGCTGGGAGGCTGCAGGCAGCTCTTCCACACAGGAAGAGCTCACACTAAGGCCCAGGGTGGACTGATCTTCCTTTAAAAAGGAGTATTTTTCCTAGGGTTGACCTGTTTTATTGCACTGGCTCCTTCCCATCCCTCTCTGCCCTGGGTGATAAACAGGGCTGAGGTGTGAGGGCATTTCCAGGATGCAAATCCTCAGCTTGACTTGGAAGAAAAGCAGGTGAGACACAAACAGGAAAATGCTGCTCCCAGTCTGTATTTTAGCCAAGGCATAAAACCACCTCAAACTGCATGAAAATGTAGTTTAGGGGAAATGCCTAATCTGACTGGAGTTTAAATCAAGCCTTGGGTTGTCCAGCCAGCCCCACCAGGCTGGGCAGGGACTGAGGCACTGAGAGCTCCAAGAAAGGAGGTTTGTGCCCCAAAGTGGCTGTTTATTTTGTTTGTGCCCCAAACTGGCTGTTTATTTTGTTTGTGCCCCAAACTGGCTGTTTATTTTGCAGAAAACCCCACCAGCCAGAGGACCCTCCAACAAGTCTGAGCTCGAATCAGCAAACACAGATCACTTATCTTTTTCTTCTGTTGGTTGAAGTTGTCGATGATGACACCAATGAACAAGTTCAGGGTGAAAAAGGAGCCGAAGATGATGAAGATCACAAAATAGATGTACATGTAAATGTTGTCCTCATACTTGGGCTGCTCTTCTTGCTGAAGGGGACATGAGAAGAGGAACAAATGACATTTCAAAGACATCACACAAACACAGGCAAAATGAGACTGGCTGTGTTTCCAGGCTCTTTCTTTTGAAGATGTATGATCAGAAAGATCAAAAAAGAGAAGGACATTTTTACACTGCCCTGACACAGCCACACCTGTTCCCAACCTGCACTCAGGGCAGGACAAGAAAACCCACTTAAAAATATTTTCATATAAAATATGAAGAGAAGAGGAGGGAGGGGGAAAAGAAAACAAAAAGGAAGTCCCAGTATTTGCATGATTCCAGCAGGCAAGAACCAGAGAAGTGCCTGAGGAAGGACTCCAACCCAGACAAATTCCAGCCCTGGATTCACAGGGATGTTCCCATGCACACAAAAGGTTCCTGGGGGACCTTCTGGCTAATTCCCCCCCTGATTTACTTTGATCACTCAATCTCCAACTTCACTGTATTCTTTCCTTCACTGTATTTCTACTCCAGGAGGAGCAGAACAAAAAAAGCAACCAGAAGAACCTGCCCTTTTTGGGAATTTCCTTGAGCATCTTTCAACTCATCAGAGCAACAGAGCAAATGAAGCATTAAAAACATGCCCTACAGTTCCCACTCTTGAATTTAGCAGAGCAGAAGAGCAGAGTGAAATATGGGCAGGGGGGTTTGGGGTCTTGCACTTTACCTTTCTGGAATCTACTGCTGCATACATGATGTCCATCCAGCCCTTGAAGGTGGCCTGGCAAAGAAAACACACGTTCTCTGAGGCAGAATTCACCCAAAACACAAGAAAAAGCCTCACTTGTGCTAGTTCAAGGACTCCCTGGCCCTCCTGACAGCCAGATTTTAATTTTAATTTAAATTAAATCAGTCAAGCTCGAGCAGTTGGTCCATGGGAACCTCACGAGGTCCAAACAGGCCAAGAGCAAGTTGGGAAAGGCAGGAAAGATGAAATGGCCATTTTATGGCAGCCACAAGCCCAAGGGGGATTGAGGGGCTGCTGCACTTCGTGGAGAGAGGGAAGCACTTCAAGAGCACCAGGAGGAGCCCCCAGTTCCCCCTCCCAGGGCGAGGGGTGAGAGCCAAACTCACAACTTGCAGAAGAGCCAGATATCCTGCGCCAACGTTGTCAAAGTTAATTTTCACGTTCTTCCACCGGATCTCCGTGGAGTTGGGCGGCATCAGAGCCTCGCAGTCTGTCTTGTTGTTAACAACATCTATCTCAAAGCGGTGCTCAGCTGTTTCATTAAAGCAGTAATGATATTTCCCGGCAAACAGGTTAACCCCCATAATGCTGAAAATCAGCCAGAAGATAAGGCAGACCAACAAGACATTCATAATGGAAGGGATAGCGCCAACCAAGGCGTTGACAACCACCTGTGTTGGGAGGGGTGGGAAAAAGTTTCAGTATAAGACACGAGGCAGGAGACAGCGAGCATCAGTACAGCTGTTTTTGGGGGGGGAACAGGGCTCGGGCCACTGACACACCGGTGCTGGCTGCTCCACACCAGGGAACTCATCCCAAGCCATAGGAAATTCTGCTCCAAAACCCCCTGGGGAGGGCCTGTTTTCAAAATAAAACAGGCCACGTTGTTGGGTGGACAGTTCGACTTTGGATCGTTAAGCAACAATTATTTTAGATCATTTCCATCATCCAGAGGGACAGGGGGGACTCTCTTTGGTGGAACAAATGGGTTCCTCGCTGGGTTCTCCCCAGAGCCAAGTGTGAGGACACTTCTGCTCGTGGATCCCGTGGGTTTGCTCAGCCAGTGGCCCCTCCAGCCATTCCCCACGTTCAAACAAGGCTGTTTTCACTCCCGAGCCTGGTCCTGCTCCCACCCAGGGCCAGGGGTGGGGGCAGCACCAAGCCCGGCTCTGGTCACTCTGAGGAACACCAAGATCATACTGTGACTAAGCAAGGCCAGTCAGGCTGCCCCAGGCAGACACTGAGCATGCAGCTGGGCAGGCTCGAGGGCACACAAGAGCCATGGTCCTTCCTCCCAAGGGCAGCAAACGTGGCAGGATCGGGGTGGGCTTTGCTCTCCCACCATTGCCTAATTTTAGCCCTTCCCAGTTTGGCAGCGCCGTGTCCCTGAGCATCCCTGGCCACCACGTGACCAAATGGAAGCTCAGAGGCTTTTAATAGAGGTAGGTCAGAGGGATATTAAATCTTTTATTATGATCTCCTAATTTAGGTTCCTTTAATAGCTGGAGAGAAGCTAAACTGTTGTTACCCCTTTGCCTTAGTTTCCAAAGGCCACTCAACTGCTCGGGGATTTGGGAGTTCTCAGGTGGCAGCACCTGAACCACAGCTGGTCCTGGTCCCCTCTGACCCACCAGCACACACAGGGAGCCCTGCAGCAAACCTGTGTCCTCCTCACAGCAGTTCAGGTGCCCAAGGCCAGGCTGGATGGGCTTGGAGCACCCTGGGCTGGTGGGAGGTGTCCCTGCCCATGGCAGGGGGTGGCACTGGAGGAGCTGTAAGGTCCCTTCCAACCCAAACCATTCCATGGAGGAAAACTGAAGTGATCTAGAGAGGGAGTGTCCCATTCCACCTGTAAAATCATGCCAGAACTCACTGCTGCACTCAGGGAGGGCTGAGGACACAGGGGAGGGTCCAGCCTTTGCTCTCATCCTCCCTTCATCCCAACACCAGCAGCGTTTTTGGGGCCAGATCCTCCCATCAGTACATCGGGCCATTCCAGTTGTCACAGGAGGTGAAAACAGGGTGAAATCCCCCCAAAATACAGTCACCTGCAGCTGGTTACACTGACAAAAAGAGCTTTCCAAGGGCAGGGAGAGGAGGAACATGGCTTTTGTGTGCAGACTGACACGAACACATGCACATCCCACAGCACCACTGGCAAACTCCCTGACTGAGCCCAGAGCAGAGCAAGCTCCTGGAAATGCAGGTTGTTATGGAGGAGAGGAAAGCAAAGAACTCCACTTTGGGTCTCCTGTGCAAAGGCATTTCAGACCTCTGTTCTCTGAGGAACAGGTCTTGGACAGGGCAGGGACACTTGTCTTCAAGTCAAAACAAAGGAAGAATAATGAATTGGGTTGGGGTCCCTGAGAGGGCTGGAGTTGTAACTATCAATTCTGCTGTGGTGAATCCCCCACCCTCAGGATGGGCATTTCCTGATGGTGCATCAGAAATCTCCTCTCCAGCACGGCTTAAAAATGGCTTTCATAAGGCCAGGTTTGGTGCTGGGCCTGTTCTTTGGGACCAGAATCCTGGCTGGGACCTGAACCCAGCCCATGGGGAGTTTTCATCCTTTGTGCTGTTACCACACAATCAGGTTCAGAATTAGGCCAATGACACAAATAAAGAAGAGCAGAGAAGGAACACTCCTCTTTGGGTTGGGATCTCATGGAATTCTGTCACTTCCCAGGGAACTGGAGGGCCCCTGATCAGCTCAGTGCCCCCTCACAGGGGATTTTGGGCTCAGCTACACCACAGCAAACACAAAGGTCAGAAGGATCCAGGTGGAATTGCTCCAGTCAGACCCTGAAATGAAACTGTGACTTCCCTTCTCTTTTCCTTTAAAATGCATCATTTTATCTCCTGTAATCTCCCTGATTTTGAGCTAACTGGGATTTAGCACAAACCCCACATTATTGTTCTAAGAGCACCAGGGAAACCCATCAATCCAAAATACCCTTTACTTCATTTTTCTACTACATAAATTTTTTTTGCATGTTCATAGGAGACTATTTCAATCCCAAATGGGAAAAAAGCAGCAAAATACAGAATATTAGTGGCAAAGCAGTGAGACACTGCAATAATTGACATCCCCAAGGGAGTGGTGCCAGTTCCAATTCGAGGAAAGCTTGTTAAGTTCAATGCTTTGCTTGTGCTTCGTTCTGGTTCCACAGTGACAGGACAGGGACCAAAAAGCATGGGAAAAGGGGGGTGAGGGGTGGAAAGGAAAAGCTTCACTACCAGACAAGGCTGCCAGTCGCCACCAGACTGGACTGAGAACAACAAGGTGCAACAAGAGGAATGAAACCAAAGTTTTCAACCAGCTGAGCTCCCCCCAGTCCCTTCCTGCAGTGACCCCCGAGAGGCCTTTTCCCCCTGGCAGGCAAATTGCTTTTGTCAAACCCCCTCAGACAGAGTCTTTCAGTCCAATTCCACCCAACAGCCAACGCTCGGAGGGGCTGGGCACCCTGAGGTGGTTCCAGTTCTGCTTCTTTGCACCTGGTGATTCTCCCTAGACCAAAGAAGTTCCAGCTGAGAAGCCCCTCGGATGCTCGAGGTCAAAGCCAGGCCAAATGAGAACAGCCAAGTGTCGACATCGGCTACGAATGGCAGGTGGGTTGGGCCGGTAATTAATGTAATGAGGCAGCTTATGCATCTCCCTTGGTTAGAGGGGAGGGTGCGGCGTGGGCAGGGCGAGGGGACATCCACGTAGAGGTGACCGAGTCAGCAGCTGCATCATGATTCTGTTGGGGATTTTTCTTTCCACCAGTTTTGATCAGTTCTAGCATGCTTCAAAAAAGAAACCGCTCCACGGGCATGCAGAAGGATCAGCTGCTAATGGAGTCTTACCCTCATGCCCTCAAATCGGGACAACGCTCTTAAAGGCCTCAAGGCTCTTAGTGTCCTAAGGGACTTTATGGCACCTAGTTCCGAGTAGCCCAGGGCATTAGCTATAAGGCTGACTAAAGAGACCTACACAGAAAACAGAAACAAAAAGAGGAAAAAAAGAGAGAGAAAAAAAAAGAGAAAAAAAAAATAAAGGAAGAAAAAAAAAAAAGGAAAGGAAAAAAAAAAGGAAAAAAAAAAAAAAGAAAAAAGAAAGAAAAAAAAAAGGTTCCAGACTGTTAGATTGGATCCCCTAACCCTGATTGCCCAGCCCAGGAGCCACCTGGGCCGCCCCAAATACCGAAGCCATGACACCAGCTGCCTACTTCACTTGACTGAACCGACCTGGAAGGAAATAATGAGGCTGAGAAAAGAACAGAGGGGAGAGATCAGTGAGAGAGAGGCAGAGACACACACGGAGAGGGGCTGTCGGAGGAGGAGCCCAAGCAAAAGCCTTACCCTCGCCCTGCCCCGGCGGGCGGCGGATCCGGCGGCGCCCATGAAATTTAAGCCAGACAAATGTTAGAGGGACCTATGGGAAAGAATACAGATAAATCCACACACTGCACGCCTGGGCCCAGCTCAGCCCCAGCCAGGATGAGCAAAGTGCTCCTGTTGGGATGGGCTGTGTCCCCTGCCTGGCCCACCAGCACTGGGACACCTGCCTGCCCCATTCCCAGGCACTGGGAGTGTCCCCAGGGAGGACACGAGGGCAGCTGCTCAGACTCACACACTGAACCACCACGCAGCTTTTACATCCATTTTCCAACACTTTTCCAGCCACAAAGACAACCTGGAGTCAGATTTAGGCTCTGCAGGTGGGGATTATCAACCATCCCTAAACCCACCGAGTCACAGCCGTGACTTGGCCCCGTGCAAAAAGTGACAGAGCCCACCCAGCAGCTGCCACTGCCCCCAGCTCTGCTGCTGGCACAGGGACACAGAGAAGGGACACACATGCCAACCTCTTGGATGGATAAAAAGGACATCAATAAACAGGAACAGAAAAACACGAGGGCTCCTCCCAGGACAGGTGGGGTTGGAGCTGAGTTTTCAGACCAGGACACTTCCTATGAGCCATTCTCTTGTGGAATAATGATGTGAGATTAATTATAAGGGTGATTCTTATTCCACACACATTCCAGGGGAATTCCAGAACCAGATTTCTAATGCATAAACATGTGAGAAAACTGGGATTTCATCTTTTTTGGTGCATGTGCCTCAAATTTGCTTTTTCCACCTTCATATTAAATGTCCCTTCCACAGCAGGGACTTGGAAATAGGTGACGTTCAAGGTCCCTTCCAACCCAAACCATTCCATGATTCCATGATATCTGCCCCAAAAAGAAATGGCTACAACATATGGCCACACAACTCTCTGGTTTTTCCATCTGATTTTAAAATTCCACAGATTAAACCCATCCCAGCAGTGTCCCAAAGGTCCCAACAAAGATCCCAAGGGTGTCCCAAAGGTCCCAACAAAGATCCCAAGGGTGTCCCAAAAGTTCTAGCAAAGCCTTCGGAAGGAAAACCAGCCCATTCAGGGCAGGACCAAGCCCTCAGCAACATCAAAATCCTGGGCCCAAATACCAAAATCCAATGGATTTGGAGGTGTGGTCTATTTAGCCTGTAAATACAACACTGGAAGTGCCCCATCCTTGGGAATTGCCCCATCCCTGGAGTGTTCAAGGCCAGGCTGGATGGAGCTCTGAGCAAGCTGGTCTAGTGGGAGGTGTCCCTGCCCATGGCAGGGGGTGGAACGGGATGGGCTTTAAGGTCCCTTCCAACCCAAATCACTCCCTGATTCCACAATCCTATGAACACAGGCTGCAGGAATTCCCATTTTCCAGCTTCTTCCCCTTGGGATAAGCCCTCACTGCCCAGCAGGACACTAAGACCATGACACAAAGAGGCTGCTGGAGCTTTCAGGGCTCTCCCAGGGTTATTCCCCGGGGACATTCCGAGGGAAGGCACGGCAGGCACGAGGTCGGACAAAGGGAATCCCAGATTGACTGAAAAGCAGAATCCTCCATTATTACCCAGAAAAAGTCTTCACAAACACACCCAGGAAGCTTTGGGGATGAGGAGGAGGGGATTGGACAATGCTAGCAACCTGCAAAATAACATCCAAGAGTGTTGTTAGGATGCAAAGGCTCATTCCCTGCTGTCCTGGCTCACTCCAACCCCATCCACGTCACAGCCCAAAATTTGGGGTAAAAATGGGATTTAACACGAGGCATCACCAAGATTCTGTCGAGGGATGTTTTGGCATCTCAAAGTCATATTTTAGACTCTTGGTAGAGAAAAATGTGCATCTCTCCTGTCTGAGACACGACAGGGGAAAAGAATTTCCTCCTAAAGTTCCAGAGCCTTCTTCCCTCCCTGTACCTGTGTCACCTGCCTGGGATATTCCTGATTTTTTACTCCACCAGGTGCTTGAGAAGGAAATTAAACTTGTGCCCATTAATCTGCCCTTCATTCCCAACAACTGGGACTCAACTTGAACCTCATCTCCAGGCAGTGAGAGATATCCAGGGGTACTGTCAGGAAATGAGACTCACAACGTGCAATTCTGTCCAGGGAAAGGTGTTGAGGGGATCAGGGGAGGATTTTTTAAAAAGAAAATAAATTTAAAATTTCAGTTTTCCACAGGAAACGTAGTTTGAGTCACTTCTGCCCCTGAATTCCAAGCATAGCTCCTCCACCTACTCAGGAATATTTCCAGAGTGATAATGGTGCTGAGCAGCAACTGAATCATACACAGAATGTTCCAAAGGAGAAGCTTGGAAAAGTTGTGAATTCTTTTTTAAATGACTGGCTTTGGAGGCTTTCACTACGGCCCCTGATTCCCAGCTGGATGGGGTGAAATGCTCTAAAAGAATCCCAGCACTTGGAATTCCCAAGTTCCTGTTTGTGCAATTCTTTGAGCTGAATTCCACCATTTTCTGCCACTTTGAGCAGCATAAATTCCATTTAGTTTCAATTCCCTTGCTGTGCTTCTGAGGCAAATCTATTGCTAAAACCTCCCTCTAGTGTTTTTCTTCTTCTAACCCTCCAAGTTATCCTCCCTTTTTTAATTCCCCCATTTCTCCTCCCTCCCAGAGGGAATTCCAGGGCTCATCCATCCCACCTGCCCGTGCTGTGACCTCTGACCTGCCCTTCCTGTCTCAGATGGTCCTGCCTTTTCTTTCCTGGGCATTTTGAGCAGAAGGAGGATGAGGTTGAACTTCATTTTGCATAAGAAGCTTTCCAAGTGGAGATTCCCCCAAAAACACACGCTGGGTTTTGGGACAGCCCTCGGGGAGGTTTTGCTGCCTCGTCACCCCCTTGTTGTGAACAACACAAGAAAATGATAACAGAGAATGTCAGTCCTTGGGTATCACACCTGGTAACACCTCCCAGCAGCTCAACACGTGGGCAAGGTCTCCTAAAAACTCCATTTCCAGCTGAGAAAAGAGCCAAGGGCTGGCAAACCTTGGTCTCTGCAGGGCAGAAATGCCCCCAGTCACACCAGTAACACTGGGAATCCCCATGGGCCTCAAGGCTTTGCTCCTTGATGTGCAGACTCACAGATATCTGGGCCTGAATCCTCACTGAACCTGGGACTCAGCTGGGATGGATCTCAGGAGGAAACACTCCCCACCACAGTATCTCCAAGGAATAAAGAGGAGAGGATACATACAGCCACAATGAGGAAATCCAGCCAGCACCAGGCGTTGGTGAAGAACTTCACAAATCCATAGGCACACCACTTGAGCAGCATCTCCAGGATGAAGATGTAGGTGAAGACCTTGTCTGCGTATTCCAGGATGGTCCGGATGGTTTTCCTCTGCTCTATGTAAATGTCCTCAAAAGCCTGGGGAATAACCAGCAGCTCGTGTCATTCCATAATCCAGTGTGGATATCCAGCAGCTTATTCAGATGCTACTGAGATGGGTTAAATGCACAGCTCTAGGTGAGCCAAATATATGGAATGTATATAAAATACATAAATCATACAGAGTAAAATGGATTATGTTTCTTTACAGGGAACTTTCTCTGGTGGAGCAGTTGCAATGCTGCAACACTGAACCAAAAAAAAAAAGCCGAAAAAAGGAAATTCCTGGATAAATAACAGAGGGATTTCTTGATTTTCAGGGATCTGAGTGCAAGGCTTCACTGTGTGATATTCAGTGCCCCTGGCAGGTTTTCTCTGCAGCCCAGCACACCCAGAGGGGCCAAGCTCACTGCAAAGCAGCCCATCAGTGGCTGTGAAAGCTGTCAGGGGAAAGCAAACCAGGAGGCTGCAGTGGGATATGGACTGTGGGGGAATTTCTGTCCCAAAACCTGCCTGGAGCTGTTTGTTGTACAACTCTGCCTGCTGGAGAGTGTTGTCTGGGTGTTGGGACACCACGGGCCCAGGGAGCTCAGCAAAGGTGGGACAGTGAGGAAAGGGAAATGGGAATATTCTTGGTCATGAGTGTGAAAATTGAGGTTTGGAGTCCCCACTCCAGAGGTGTCCAAGGACTGGACTTGGCACTCGGTGCTCTGGGCTGGGTGACAAGGTGGGCATTGGGCACAGGGTGGGCTCCATGACCTCAAAGGGCTTTTCCAGCCCCAGTGATTCTGGGATTTTGGGATTCTGTGAAATGAGACTTAGATACAGGCTGACTTTGCCCCAAATCCTCCCCTTTCTGGTCAAACCATGCCCAGAACCCAGATTTGCAGGCTTTGTTCTTAATTTGAACTAAACTAAACCCATCAATAAAGGCTTCTGCACAGAACCCTGAGGGAGCTCTGCTGCTCTCCAGGTAAGAAGCCCCATAGTTTGCTTTACCCCCCAAATTTCCCACATTTAGACATCCCCTGGGCTACCCTTTGTACTCACCAGGGCACCACTGCTGAGGAGGATCATAAAGATGATGAAAGTCTCAAACCAATTATGCTCCACGATCAGGAAACAGGTTTTCCTCAAGGTCCACCACGACTTGCCCAGCCCCTCCTCGATATTGACCTGGCAACACTTGCAGCGCTGCATGCACCCTGCGAGGGGGACAGGGCACAGCTGGCTCAGGGGCACGGAATGCCAGGGGGCAGGAGACACCTCCCACTCTCCAGAGGCACTTTGGGGGCCACCAACACCAAACACGCCGAGTTTCAGTTCAAATTCCTGTGCTCTTGAGGGTCTGGGGATTGTTCTGCCACTGCTGGGCCTGAATTAACAGCACTTTGGGGACAGAGCAGCTCATTCTGCCTGGTGAGGTCCAGGCACTCGAGGGGACGAATGGAAAACTCCCTGATAAAATAACCTTGAACCAGTTAAAGCATCTTTGCCATGGGAATACCTGGAATGGATCAGCTGCTCAAAGACATTGAGGCCAGAGACAGGAGGGGAAAAGTACTCTGCTTCTGAGTACTCGAGGCATCAGCTGTACAAAAACCACCTTGTTCTACTGCAGCTCATCTGTGATTCCTCAGGAACTCCTCTCTGGGAGGGTGGGGAGACCCTGGCACAGGGGGGGCAGAGAAGCTGTGGCTGCCCCATCCCTGGAAGTGTCCAAGGCCAGTCTGGACAGGGTTTGGAGCAACCTGGGCTAGTGGAAGGTGTCCCTGCCCATGGCAGGGGTGGCACTGGATGGGCTTTAAGGTCCCTTCCAACTCAAACTAGTCTGTGGCTCTATAACCTAAATCCTACTGCATCTCCCAAATTCCTCCAAATGAGTTCACCAGCATCCAAATTAGTCCCAAAATTAGCTCAGCTAGAGCCAGCCCTGACCCAGGCTGGCCTAACCCTGAGGTGAGCTTGCAGCAGCCCAGTCCCCCGCACAGCTCCAAGGTCTCTTCCTTCCCCCAGAGCTCACCTTCTGTGAAACAAGCATCTGGGTCCAGGTACTCCTCCGGTGCCTCCACAGGGACTTCTTCCACTTCAGGCTTTATATCAATGGTGCTGCCCTCAGAGGAGCTGGTGTCGTCGAGTTTCTGAGCACAAAACAGACCCCAAGCCCATCAAGAACCAGTTCCCAACAGATAATGGATCTTTGCCACAATTTGGTCAGGTTTACTGGGATGAAAGTTGTTTCCCCCCTTCACTCCTTGAGGTTCTGCCCCCCCTACACCTCATGTTGCAGGACACACAGGATTGTGCACTGATATAATGAAGGGTGCCCCTGTCCAGGGCAAGGCAGGTGGAACCAGATGATCTTTAATGTCCCACCCAGCCTAGACCATTCTGCGATTCCACATATTTTATATCATATAAGTATTTGTGCCTTCCCATTGAGCTACTCCCATGAGGAACTTCCATCTTGAGTGCAAAGACAACGTGACAGCACAAACAGAGACTCTGTGCTGGAACTGCCCAGTCCTCCCTCCCAAGACACTTCCAGGCCCTCCCAGCCCATCAAACGACAGGGATGAACCTTTGGCCCTTCCTCCCCCATCCCACCTCTTTGCTGCCGTCGGGATCCGTGTCGCTGCTGAAATCCTCCGTGTTGAGGTTCTCGAAGTCCGACTCGCCGACGGCGATGGGGACGCGGACGGTGAGGTTGGGGTTGTTGATGAAGGACATGTGGTCCTCGTCGATGATGTACTTCTCCACGCTGCTGCCGATGCCGCTCGTGGTGCCGTTGCCGTTCTTCTGGAAGTCGATGTCCCTGTTGATGTCGGCGCCCGTGTGGTTGGCGATGCAGTTCACCTTCTTGTCGTAGAGCTCGTCCAGGGGCTTCACCTCGTCCGCCTCCCGCTGCTTGAAGTGGGTCTGCATGAACTCCCGCACCTTGGCCTTGGTCCAGGCGATGCCCTTCTTGATGCGGATCACCGAGATCTGCAGGTTGTTCATCTCCCCGTCGTCGTCCGTGGCCGCCAGGTTGTCTGCGCTGAAGGAGCTCAGCAACAAGGCCAAGAACAGGTTCAGCACCTGGAAGGGAAGAGGGGAGGCTGGGCTGACACACGGGGACGTGCTCCCAGAGGACCCACATCCCGCCGGTGCTGCAGAGCTTTGTCCCCAACCTCCACTGAGAACCAGCTCTGGTGGCCCCTGATGGAGTGCCCGGGGCTTGAGGAACGAGACCCTGACCCTGAGCAGGGACCCCAGGGCAGCAAAGGGCTCTGAGGGGCCCGGGGGTCTGGGGCAAGCAGAGGGTCTTCACCACGGAGCCCCTTGCAGGCTCCAGACCAGAGGGATTGAAGCAGCAGCCACCCAAGGGATTTAAATTCAGCCTTACTGGTTCAGACCCATCTCTGGCTCAAAAGAAAAGGCCAAAATCCTGGCAATGTGAGTGATCTCTCCAGGCTCTTTTCCTTGCCCACATCGAGTGACAGTCCCCAAGGCTGATTTTGCCAAAAACCCCTTGGCAAGCCAGGCCCTCTCAGAGAGAGCTCCCGACACCTCTCCGAAGGCTTGCAACTGTTCATGTGACTTCCTTCTTGCTCACATTTTTCCTCCACAGACTTTTCTCCATCGAGTTTCAGACCAGAAGGAACCATCCTGATCTAGTCCAACCTCCCACACAACAACAGGCCGTGCCCATTCTGGCACACGACGGCACCTCGTGACTGAGCCAGTGGGCAGGTTTCAGAAGACACTTCCAACCTCATTTTAACACTTCAGGGCCTTCCCCTGTGCACCGAATTGTTTCATTTCCTGGCTAGTTAAAATACCAAGGTTTTGCTTCTTTTTCAAGCTGCTTTTACCCCTCTGGCCAAGTGTGGGTCTGTCCCTTTGGGCTGAGGGTTTGTTCCTCAAAATGTTTGGGTGTTTAATTTACGGGCGTCTGTTGAAGGCCCCCAACAAGCAACGAATATTGTGCTGCCAAAGTCCACAGGGCTGTTCACAGTCAGAGGCCATGAAGGAGCCCAAGAGAGCAGGAACAGGCTCACAAATCACCACTCCCTCATCCTGTGCTCTCCCCGAGCTCTACCCCACCCAGAGGCAACCAAGAAAGCCCATCAGTAACCATTTACTGACCACTAAATTTCCGATGACCATGACCATCATGAAGACAATCAAGCACATGGCCTGTCCCGCCACTTCCATACAATCCCACATGGTCTCAATCCATTCCCCACACAACACACGGAAGACAATAAGGAAGGAGTGGAAGAAATCGTGCATGTGCCAGCGGGGTAGCTCACACTCCGGATTGATCTTGCAGACACACTCCTTGTAGTTTTTGCCGAAGAGCTGCATCCCCACCACGGCGAAGATGAACACGATGATGGCCAACACCAAGGTCAAGTTCCCCAAGGCACCCACTGAGTTACCGATGATTTTTATCAGCATGTTCAGAGTGGGCCAGGACTTGGCCAGTTTGAAGACTCTCAGCTGAAAAAAGAACCCCAAAACAAATGACATTGAATTCCATCCTAAACAAAGAGGAAGATCAGGCAGGACTTCTGAAACAACCACCATCTGGTATCTGTTTTCTGTGAAGACAAGCCTTCTGCTGCTGAGGGCAGTGGGAGCAGGGAATGTTTAACCTCTCTTGCAATCTGGGCTTGTGTATTTTATCCTTAGTCATCCCACACACACTGACCTCCCCTCCCAAAGGGAAAGTCACCCTTCCCTGCCCAAATGCAACGAGCTGTTACTCAGGGCTGGCAAAGAGAAGTTGTGCAGTAAGGAGAGACCACAAAAATGGCACCATTTCATTGCTGTCCCCCCCAGACCCAGAAAAAAAACGGGTTTTCCCTTTTCTTACAAAAATGGGAAACATTTCTCCTGTAAAGGGAACGGCTGGGGCTGTGTCAGGGCAGGGTCAGGGGGGATCTCAGGGAAAGGTTCTTCTCCCAAGGGTGGTGGGCACTGAACAGGCCCCAAGGCTGCCAGAGCTCCAGGAGGGTTTGGACAATGGGACAGGGACAGGGTGGGATTGTTGGGGTGTCTGTGCAGGGCCAGGAGCTGCACTGGATGGTCCTTGTAGGTCCCTTCCAGCCCAGGACATTCCATGATCCTAAGGTTTCTGGTAGCCCCAGGACAGTGACATTCAAAAAGAGCTGGAATTTGGAATACCAATCGGAAAGATCGCAGCACAGAAAGTCCTTCCACATCCGCCAGACTCAGCTCCATTAAACTCAGGGACACAATAAAGCCATCAAAGATGTTCCAGCCCTCTTGGAAATAGTAGTAGGGATCCATGGCAATCAGCTTCAGGAACATTTCTGCTGTGAAAATCCCTGTGAAAACCTGGAGTGGGGAGGAGAGACAAAGAGCAGGCAGAGAGTGGCTTTCATTAGTGGTTTGATCTCCAGGCTAAATCTCAGCAAGACAATTTGGTCTAAGCCTAAGTCTACATGACCAAGCCCTGCATCCCAGCAGGAGCAGATCCACAGGGAGGGTTCCCCACTGCTCTCTCACCAGATTTCCCACGGAGAGCACGTGCTCGAACTGCGGGGTCATGGGGTGGTGCTCCATGGCCATGAACAGCGTGTTCAGCACGATGCAGATGGTGATGGCCAAGTCCACAAAGGGATCCATGACAATCAAGTTCACGATCTCCTTCAGCTTCATCCAGTAGGGGTGGCATTCCCAGATCAGGAACGTGTTGGCAAATTTGTACCAGCAAGGGGGACATTTCCTCTGGGACTCCTCCAGCTCTGCAGGGGCAAAACAAAACAGAGCTCAGGCTGCTCCCCTGAGGCTGAAGACAAAGACTTACAAAGCCATGAACCTTCTGACCATGGCCATGGCAGAAGAGTTGGGTCCAGTTTTCGGACTGGCTGGACATCAGGAGGAATTTCCTCATGGAAAGGGTGGTCAGGCCTTGGCAGGGGCTGCCCAGGGAGGTTTGGGGTCCCCGGCCCTGGAGGTGCCCAAGGGAGGACTGGAGGTGACACTCAGTGCTCTGGGCTGGGGGACAAGGTGGGTTCCATGGGCTGGGAGGGCTTTTCCAACCTCAGGGATCCTGGGATTCTCTGATTTTAGGATTGTACTGAGCTTCTCTGCCTTCTCTGTCCCCACACAAGAGCTGCACCTCACCTGCCCCAGGTCACCAAACCTGCAGTTCTAAGCCCGAGCTCCACCTGAATTTTATGATTCAATGCAAACGACTCCAAACCAAGGGCTATATTTAACTCAGAACTGATCAAGGTAAAACAGTTTAAATCAAAGTTACAGACTCCAAACTGCCTCTGGTGCCAGTTTTTAAATAACTGAGATGAATTCTGTGCTGAACACGGCCCTGCTCTAAAAGAGGAAAGAGATGACATAATGCTGCGAGGGATCTTCAGCAGGAATAACCTGATTAAGACAAACCACATCCATTTACAGAAATCCAACACGATGCTGCATCCATATTTTTTTTTTTAAACTGCCTTATTTCAAGTGCTTTGGGGAAAAAACCTCCAACTATGGAGTTCCCCCCTCCGTTTGTTGCCTTGCTGTGCTTCCAGTCAGGCTGTGCAGCTGTGAGTGCTCAACTTTTACTTCTCCTGGGTAGGGAAAGGACCACTGTGCTCCCCTTCCCATTGGTTCCCTGGTTGCTTAGTGTTGAGTTGCCTTGGAACTGGGGAAGTTAAAAGGAGGCCCGTGGCTCTGGAGCCCGTGGGCGTCTGCGCAGGAGGGAAGTGCAGCGGAGCCCTGCTCTGCTTCTAAGTATATTTAGTTTTCATACAATTTTATTGCAGGAGGCAGCAGGAATTTGAGATCATCAACCTCATGTGGCTGCTGTTCAGAAATTCCTGCTGGCTCCTGCATAACATATTTGGAACTCCCGTCTCCATGTGCTGTCCATTCCAGAGTTGCCATCATCCAGCAGCCCCTCTCCCTCCTGACAGCTGTCACACTGCAGCTCTTGGGGTGGCTCCAACCCTTTCCTCCCATGGACTGCACCAAAGGAAGGGCTTTCCAGCCCCTGGGAGATGGAACAAGACAGAACACCTGGACCAGACTCCTCTCTGCTCTGTGCACCCTCACTATTGTAAAGTTACAACTCCTTGTTGTCTTCACTTCCATCCCTCTGTAATCCAGATGCAAACGAAGTAAAGTTTAATGAACACTTCTGGATCAATAATTACTCCAAATTTAGGCAAAACCAACACAGGAACAGGCACTGCCTGAAAGCAGGGGGAGCTGAATCCCACAAACCTGCAGGGAACGTGTGGCCCAGGTGCCCCAGGCTCCAAACTGCTCCATTTGGGGCTCTACACCCCTCACCAGCCCCCTGACACACCACAGGGTCCCAGAATGGGCTGGGTGGGAGGGACCTTAAAGCTCATCCCATCCCACCCCCTGCCATGGGCAGGGACACCTCCCACTACACCAGCTTGCTCCAACTTGGCCTTGGGCACTTCCAGGCAAGGGACAAAGTCCCAAAGTCCCTCTCCAGCTCTCCTGGAGCCCCTTCAGGCACCAGCAGGGGCTCTGAGGTGTCCCTGGAGCCCCCAGACCACACCTACCCTCGACAAGGGTGTTGGTCAGGCCGGTCATGACGCTGTTGGTGCGATCCTTCCTGCCGTAGGACGCGTTCACCTGATCCATGGACACCAAGAGAGACCCCCCAGGTTTCTTCCTGATTTCAATTTCAGTCGTACCCTGCAAAGTTCAGGTGATGATTAACACAAACTCTTGAGTCTCCCCAGGCTCTCACACACCCTCAGCCCAGAAACACAGCACTTATTCCATATTTCCACATTCTATATTGTCTATATTCTGTATTTCCTGCTGTTCTTCCCACTTTACTTCAATATCTAAGGCGTCAAACCAAAACTCAGGCCCTCGTTTCTGCTGGGCCAGTGCTTTGCAGCCTCAGACAAATTAAGGATTATACTTTAAAGAACACTTTCAGATGGTTTTTAAAGAACTGCTGCAGCACCACACATTTCACTCTCAACTGAGGCACCTCAGTTTCCCTTCCCAGGATTGCTCTGGAAATGCCCAGAAAATCCAGACAACTGGGCTTTTTTCCCTCCCTGCACTGAGTCAGTAAAAGAACTGCTAATTAATACTTTCTCCCCACACAAGCACCATGCAGGGTTTACTGTTCCCACCACATCACCCAGGCTGTGTTAGGAAAGAGGATTAAACACTGGAGCAACACTCTGTATTAACATGGGAAGAACAAAACCAGGTAGCAAGTGATGCTTAACAGAACCAATGGCAAGAATTCAAATAATTAAAAAACCAGCTTGGAATTTACAGGCACCAGATTTTTCCAGAAACAACTGATCCACTAAAAGGTTTCTCAACACCAATTCATCCAACTAATCCCAAAAAGCCACAGTCAAGGAGAATCCAACAATTAAAAAAGAGTATTTTGAGGAATCCTTACTTTACCAACAGCTCCCCTCATGAAAATCAGTGAGAGTGAAAAGATTGTGTGGCTTTCCCTTTGACCCTCAAAGATTTTATCTTATTGTGGAGAATATTTGCAACAACCTCTGTGAGCTGGGGTGGTTTTCCCATTCCTGGGCTTTACACAGCTCTGACAACACACCAAGGTTCCCACTGTTCTTAGTCCTTTCATGAAGGACTCAACTCCAAGCCTTTTTCTTCCCAGGGAGCTGGAGGGGTTGTTGATGGGAAGGAGGGAAGGAGGGAAAGGGGCAGTGGAAGCTCAGGATGTTTATCAGGATGGATAAACAGTACAGCCATCAGAGCAACCCATCCCACTGGGGTTGTGCTCCACTTGGGGGGGAGGAGGAAGAGAAAGAGCAGAAGGAACAGGAGAAGGAAGAGGAGGAGCAAAAGCAGAAGGACCTCTGCCTAGGAACCTTGGTCCCTTCCAACCTTCCCCTTCTGCACCACCAGAGGTTTGAGCCACATCAGGAACATAAAGATTCGGAAGGAGAGCAAGGAGGAGAAGAAGGAGGAGGAGGAGAAGAAGGAAGAGGAAGAAGGAGGAGGAGAAGGAGGAGGACAAGGACAAGAAGGATGAGAAGGAGCAGGAGAAGGAGCAGGAGAAGGAGGAGGAGAAGGAGGAGGAGAAGGAGGAGGAGAAGGAGGAGAAGGAAGAGAAGGAGGAGAAGGAAGAGAAGGAGGAGAAGGAAGAGAAGGAAGAGAAGGAGCAGGAGAAGGAAGAGGAGGAAGAGAAGGAGGAGGAAGAGAAGGAGAAGAAGCAAGAGTAGAAGGAAGAGAAGGAGAAGGAAGAGGAGAAGAAAGAGAAGGAGAAAAAAGAGAAGGACGAGGAAGAGAAGGACAAGGACGAGGAGGACAAGGACGAGGAGGACAAGGACGAGGAGGAAGACGAGAGCCCCCCACAGCACACCACAGCACAGCACAGCCCCTGTGCCCTCACCTCGGGCAGGATGCGGCCGCCGGGCATGCTGGAGGGCGGCCCCCCGATGAGGGACACGACGCCGTTGCAGTCCACGGTGCTGTTCCTCTTGACGCTGCGGCGCAGCGCGGGGAAGATGCGCGAGGAGCGGCTGCCCTGGCTGTAGCCGCTGTAGCCGCTGTAGCTGCTGCGGCGGTCGCGGCCGCGGATGGGGATGAACAGCGAGTCCCGCCGGCCCTCGCTCTCCTCCACCGTGCTGTGCTCGTCGTCGGCGAACTCGTTCTCCGAGCCCGGGTCGCGGAAACGGCCCTTGTAGCTGAAGATGCTGCTCTTGCTGTTGTGGCGCGAGAGGAACGGGGAGCCCGGGATGCTGAGGAGAGACTGAGGGGAGGGGAGGGCGAGAGTGAGCAGGGGGGGCACAAAGGGGCGGCTTCACAGGATGGTCTGGGTTGGGAGGGATCTTAAAGCTCTTCTTCCAACCCCTGCCATGGGAAGGGACACCTTCCACTAGCCCAGGGTGCTCCAGTGTGGCCTTGGATGCTCCCAGGGATGGGGCAGCCACAGCTTCTCTACCCAACCTGTGCCAGGGCCTGCCCACCCTCATAACCATGAATTCCTTCCCAATATCCACCTATCCCCGCCCTCTGGCAGTGGGAAGCCATTCCCTCGTCCTGTCCCTCCAGCCCCTTGTGACCAGCCCCTCTCTCTGTGTTTCCCTCCCTCTCCAGGTCTGCACAGACCATTCCCCCTCCCTCATCGGCTGCACCGTAAGAGCTGCTCCCTCCTGGCTGACTGAGCTCAGGGAAGGATTCCCAAACAATTCCTGCCAGGGAAAGAGTGTGTGAGGGCTGGAAAGCCAAGCCCTAAGTGTCCTCCTGATCTGCTGCACTTCAAGAGAGCGGGCAGATCCTTGGATGTGCTAACCAGGATCCAACCCACACCATTCTCCCGACCTCAGGCGAGCACAAACACTAATGAAGGAGGTTCAAACTACCTGGTTCATGATGGAAAACTTCCTTCCCAGCCTGTTATCCGGGAGCCTGAAGGCTTTCCTCCTCATGCCATCCTCGGACTCCGACTTGAACACCTTCTCCGTGTCACACTTCTCGTCTCCCTCCGACAGCTCCTTGTCCTTCCGCTTCTTCCTCCGGTTCCGGCGCTCCTTGGCGCTCTTGGAGCTGAGTTTGGAAATCTCCGAGGAGCTCCGGGACATCCTCCCCCCTCCATCATCTTCCACAGCGTCCTCAGACACCGTCCCGGCCGAGGTGACCATGGCAGCAGCCTGAGGGTGGGGGGACAGAAGGGCAACAAGTCACACCTTGCCAGGATTTCCTGCTCTGAGAGGGATTTGGGCTCAGAGCCCGAGAGCAGAAGCCTCTGGGGCAGGACTGAGCTCTTTGTTCTCTCCAGGAAGAAACCTGCAGCCAGGATTTGTTGAAAGTTTTATCATCCACTTGTGCAGGGAGGAAAATGCCCCTCAGTAAGCATTTGATAAAGGAGCAGCAAAGGTGGACTTGAGAATACACTCCCACACTGAATCATTTCAGATTTCCTTCACTGAGGGGAGTTTTGCAGTACAATTCTGTAATTCTGGATGAGACAGAGCTCGATGGTGCTCTGGGGAGCAGAGGATGTGCTGCCAGGGCACTGCTGCCCTCTTGGACTGTCCATCCCTGCCCTGCAACAACCACCTTAAAACAGCCAAATGCACCCACAGACACACAATCAAAACCCCCACACACAATCCCAGGATGGTTTGGGTTGGTAAAGACTTAAAATCCCATCCAGTCCCACCCCCTGCCACGGGCAGGGACACCTTCCACTAACCCAGGTTGCTCCAAGCCCCGTCCCACCTGGCCTTGGACACTTCCAGGGATGGGACACCCTCTGGGAAAGCCCTTGCAGAGCCTCACCACCCTCCCAGGGAGGAATTTCTTTCTTTCTTTCTCACCTGTGCCTCTTCCTGTTGCTTTTTCAGTTGCTCCAACATGGCCTTGAACTCGGCCTCCTTCTGCTCGGCCTCCTCCAGCGTGGCCTGGTTCTGCTCCTCGTAGGCCATGGCCACCACAGCCAGGATCAGGTTCACCAGGTAGAACGACCCCACAAAGATCACCAGCACAAAGAAGATCATGTAGGTTTTTCCTGCCGCTCGCAGGGTCTGGAAGTGGAGAACAATGGGTTAGGAGAGGGAAGGGGAGGCGATTCCAGGATGATCCAATCCCAAGCTCCTTGACCTGGATGTTTCTAAGAAAATCCAGCAGGGATGAATATTCCAAGCTCAGCACTTCCCCTGCAGGGCCCTGGGAAGCTGCACAGAGAGCACAAAAGGTGACATCCCCCTTCCTCTCTTGAGGGAATGTCCAGCAGACAGAAATGGAAAAGGATTCAGAGGGACAGAGTGAAACCCAACACTCAGGCCCCCTTAAAACAACCCAAGGCAAGAAAAAGCCCCTTCAGCAAGTCCCCAAAGCATCCTCAGGTCACAAGGCAAGTCTGTGCCCTCCAAAGGGCCTGGGCTCCTCCTGTGAGCAGAGCTGAGCTCTCAGAGCCTCCTGCAGCAGCTCCTCCAGAATGAATTCACAGCTCAGCTGGACCCACCAGCCCTTCTGGACTCCAAGCCCAACCCCTGCTGACAGGCAAGGTCCCTTCCCTCCTCAAACACATCTCCCTGTGCAGCTTCTCTTTCAGAGAAAAGGAATAAAATAAAGCTTCTCACAAATTCATCCCCAAATTCCACTTGTGTAAAACACCAAAGGGAAGCTTTTACTCACTAATTGATACAGGTTTTCCCAGAAGTCCTGAGTCATGAGGCGAAACAAGGCCAGGAAGGCCCAGCTGAAGGTGTCAAAGCTCGTGTAGCCGTAGTTGGGGTTTCGTCCTGCCTTCATGCACGTGTATCCCTCTGGACATTGGCTGGGGAGGGACAAGAGCCAGGTCAGGGCATGGAGAGAGACAAAAAAGCACCAGTTTTGGCCAAAAGTGTCCTCAGAGCTGAAGGTCGGGGGGAAAAACCAGCTGGAGGCAACAGCACGAGGCAAGTCCCCATTTCTGAGCCTCCAAACCTCTCTCTGATGATCCCTGGGATGGGATTGAGAGGGAAAGGATGCCACAGGCATCACCTGCCCCCTGAGGTGCCCTGGAAAACCCAGGGGCATCAGCAGTGGATTCACAGCCCAAGGAATCTGAAAGCTGGGGAAATAAGAGCTGAACCAGCAAAGGAAGAGACAGGGAATGGTGCCAGGGCTTTGCCAGCATTAGCCAACACTCACCCTGCATCCGAGCTGTTCCCACAGAGCAGAGGATCCGGGGCACCAGGAATGATGTAAAAATTGGCTGAGGAAGGTGAAAAGAAGAGATTACAGGCAAATACATGTGGAGTCAGAGGGTTTAACAGACTATAACACCAGAGAAAGCTTCACTTAAGAGCCCCCCCAAATCCTCTACTGAGAAATTTATCAGTGGAAATACATTTGGGACAAAACACTCAGCTCAAAGACTGCAGCCAGACCCTTTTAAAGGGAGAACCCCACAAGCAACACCCTAACAGGGTTCTGAGCAGCTGCAAACCCTCTGAGCACGGGGTTTTCACTGCCCAGAGTGGCCCAAACCCCAGTGGAAATGGTGGGCAGCTCCCTGGGCCCTCCCTGAGTGAGGAGGTTTTTAGGAGGTGGGTGCAGCAACACCTACACATGTTGTTGGTGTACTCCTCCCAGTCGAAGCCCCTGGAGCCATTATCCAGGAAGGTCTCGTTCACATTAATTGGCCAAATCACACACTTGTTCCTCAGATTGCCCATGAACAGCTGGAGCCCAATGAGGGCAAAGACACTGAGACAGAACACTGTCAGGATCATCACATCCGACAGCTTCTTCACAGACTGGATGAGGGCACCCACGATGGTCTTCAAGCCTGTGGGGAAGGAAACAAGACTAGAAATCACTCCTGGAGAAGGAAAAGACACTGCAAGTCCCAAATTATCCAGTACCTTCTAATGACTCTGTGGTGGGAAAGGTTGTGGCTGTAACTGGGCGGGTTCCTGGGAACCACCACGGGTGGTTGGGTTTTCCAGGCTGGAGGAACCAGCTCAGGGTTTAGTGGTGAAGGAAAAACAATCAGAGCAACCCAAAACCCCAGTGTTTGACCCTGAGAATGCTGGAGCTTTGCTGTAAAGCTGAGGAATGTGCTCAGGAATCACTGCCCTGCACTCAGGGTTGGGCAAACAGGGATGTTAAACTGGGATTTGCTGCCACAAACCCCTCAGGGACATGCTCAGCTCATGAGTTTGGGCCAGGCTCACCAGCACAGGCTACAACAACTCCCAAAGACCAAAGACCTTTAACTCTCCCATCCTGGGTTTCTGCTGCCCTTCTAAACTGTCCCAGCACTTCCCTTCCCTCATGGGAGTTGAATCTTCCATTTGGATGGTGGGGTTTGTCAGGGCCAGGGCAGGATTTCCCCTGGTGCTTTGGGATCATTGATAGACTCAGTATTAAAATAAACTCAGGCCTAAGCCAAGAATCCTGCTGGATTCCCAAACCAGTCTGGTCTGTGAGAGGCACCCCCTGTGAGGGGGGAAGAACTCAGCACTAATTTTTAGGGGACAGGTATAAACTAGGCAGGATTTTGGATGCAGAAGCACTACAGAACTGAGGCCCTTTAATCAGCCTTCTGGTGTGGAGCAGGGTGATTCTGTAACTTAAAAATGAGCAGAGAAGGGAGAAAGGAGAGAAAACACATAAATGACAGATCCAGCTGGATTTGGGACCAGTCAGATCCAGGGCTCCAGCTGAACACCCCACAATAAACCTCTGACCAGAAACTCTGGTCCCTTCCAACCTTCCCCTCCTCAACCAGCAAAGGTTTGAGCCATACCAGGGACGTAAAGATTCCTAAATACAGTCAGAGATACATTCCTCAGTGGTTATAGACACATTCCTTGCAGAGGGACCATTTTTAAAATGCCATTTCCTCCCTTTATCCCAACTTTCCCTGGATGCCCAAGCCCTGCCACCACCCAGAACAGGTTTGTGCTGTGGCAGACACATCTCCCCATGCTCACCCACAGCTCTGCTCATGCACCCACAGCCTCCAGCCCTTGGGTTCCTGCTTGGGATGCTGCTCCTCGAGGGGAGTGGGAGGGAAGGAGGGGTGGAACCAGGATAAAATTGGCAGCAGGAGAGTTCTGGCACGAACCAGGAACACTCCAACAACTTCCACTGCAGGAATCGCCCCGTGCCCAGCAGGTCCAGGTTTCCTGGGCCCTGTGTGACACAGGGGTGTCCCCACAAAGCACCAGGGAATTCAATGTAAGAGCTCAAGGGCCAACAAAGAAAAACCTCCTGAGGCCATTGTGGCCCCCCAAGCCAGAGGAGCAAAGCAGTATTTTGATATTTCAGCTCCCAGGAGCCCCAGTCTGCTCCTGTCCCACAAATCCATCCAGGCTGGGAGATTTTGTCTAGGGACATGTCAGATTCAGGTAAGAGTTCCCTTTTTCACCTTGTCTCAACCAAACACAAGCCCAATTATTGCCAGAAGATGCAGTCAGCACTCACAGCACTAACATGAGTTTCTCAGTAGGTCAGCACAGGGTTAAATTTCCCACTCCTTGTGCTGAAGCAGAAAGGGAATCCCTTTAGATTTCACACTTAGTCTATTCTGAAAATCCTTTTTTCCCTGTGAAAGGATAGCAGTAAAACCCACAAAGAGCACTTGATGCCTTCATATTAAATAACCCAAAAGGCCAATCACCCAAATGCTTTCCATTCCTCCTGTTGTCAGTCCCAAAATCGAGGGAGGCAAGGTTTGTGCTGCAGACCCACCCCTGGACAATCCCCCCAAGAAAGGGGGACAGCACTCATGGGTTTGGCATTTCCAGGTCTGTTCAGTGTCCCCAACATCCAAACAGGTTCCCCTTGGCTGGGTGTGGCAAATCACCCCTTTTATCACATCAAAATGTGCAGCAAAGTGTGCCTTTGGTAACAATCATGGCTGGGCTGAGCTTAGCAGGGCTCAGCCTCACCCCCCTCCCTGCTGCCATTTCAATTAAATTCCCTTAATTTTGAGTTGGATGGAGGGAATGATCCAAAACTGCCCTGCTCCCTTCCATGGGGACAAGGCAGTCACTCAGTCAGGAACCAGCTCCTTAAAGCTGCACCATCTCCACTTTGTGGTGGATTAAGAAAGCAGAACACAGGCAAAACTGGTTTGAAGGTGGATGTTTCTCCCTGAGCGAGGCAGTTTCTACCTGGAGCGGGCTGGGAGAAGCTCAGCTGCACCTCAGACCCACCCAGGGCACTGCCAACAGCAATTCCCAGAGAGCTTTTCTCCTTATTATCCCCAAAACATTAAGGAAGGCTCAGTAGGAACATCACTCCAGCACGTTCTCATTGGGTGCAAGGAAAGCAGTGCCATGAGAGAGCATCATCATCACCATCATCATCATCACCATCATCACCATCACCATGCACAACAGGCAGGGGCAGCTGAGGGGGTTGGCAGTCTGGGATGGCACAAAAGGGATGGGCCCTACAAATCCCCAGGCTCTCCCCTGGCAGCCTGAGAAAGCAGAGCCACCATTCCATGGCCAGGAACAAATCCCACAGGAACTGCAGGAAAACTGGGAACCTGCAGGTCCCTGAGTGCCTGTGAGGGCTGAGCCTTGAGCCTTGACCTTAAAATTAGGGGCCCTTTTGAGAAACCACCTGCACGAGGCTTTTCTGGCCAAGAATTCAGGCCCAGGAAGTGTTTCAGGCCAGGCTGGATGGAGCTCTGGGAAGGTGTCCCTGCCCACGGAATGAGATGAGCTTTAAGGTCCCTCCCAGCCCAGCCCACTCTGGAATTCTGTGATTCCCAGTCCATGAGGTCCCTGTGGTGTCTCATAACAAAGGAAGGGACACCCAGAGGAGTTACAAGTCTAGAAGCAGCTTTGGGAGGGACAGCCCTGCCAAGTCCAGCCCTGGGGGGCTCAGGAAATGGGCAAAAGGTTCAAATCCTGGTTGGGTTTCACTCTCTTGCCTTACAAAGTTATTCCTAAAGCTCCAGAAAGGCTGGTGGTAACAGGGGGACTCCCTGAGCCAGAAACTGCCCAGCCTGAGGGGCAGCCTGACCCTTTATGCATCTGCAATTAAAACTTCTTGCTTGGCTTTAATTTCAGGTGGGCACACCCAGGGTGTACCCAGGGACAGAGAAGTGTGGAATAACAGCCTGTTCATCCCATAATCGATGGCCCAGAAGCCTCAACTTCCAGCTGTTCTCTTACACAGACTGCAAACCCCATCCAAAAACCCCAGAGCCACCTCTGAGGAACAAGCAGTGCAGGGAGGGAGGGGAGATGTGGAGGGGAGACACAGGCAAGCCCAGCCTTTCATGCCAAAGGGTTCTCACCTGGAATTACAGAGATAGTTTTCAAAGCTCGGAGAACTCTGAAAGTTCTCAATGCTGAGACATTCCCAAGGTCCACAAACTCTGTGACATATCTGCAATGAGGGAGGTCACACACAAAAAACACCATGACAATACACACACCAAAATCAAACAACAACTACAGACAAAGCAATACATCACTCACAGGGGCCTGTACCCGACAGCTGAACACCAACCGGGGCCTTACCTGGGATTACAGAAATAGTTTTCAAAGCTCTCAGAACCCTGAAAGTGCGCAGAGCTGAAACATTGCCTAGGTTTACAAACTCTGTTATATACCTGCAGAATTAAACCAGAGTTAATGGCAGCGTTGGGGTCACCCTCCTGTGCAAAAATCGTCTGCTTGAAGGAAACAGCTCGTGATTTAAAACGCTTCAGAACCAGCATTGGAACGGGACAGGCACGAGGTTGCAGAGGCAAAACACACTCTGAGTCTCTCCTCTCTGCAACCAGCTCACCCAGGGGCACGGGTGGGTACCTGTGTCCTCACCTGGAATCATGGAATCATGGAATATCCTGGGCTGGGAGGGACCCCCAGGGATCATCCAGTGCAGCTCCTGGCCCTGCCCAGACACCCCAACAATCCCCCCTGTCCCTGTCCCATTGTCCAAACCCTCCTGGAGCTCTTGGGGCTGTGCCCACTGCCCTGGGGAGCCTGGGCAGTGCCCACCACCCTCTGGGGGAAGAGCCTTTCCCTGAGATCCCCCCTGACCCTGCCCAGCCCTTCCCTGGATCCTCTCCCTGCTCACAGAGGTTGGAGCTGTCCCCACAGACCCCAATGAGTGTCCCCTCAGTCTCCTCCTCACCCTCAGCTGCTCCTCCAGACCCTTCCCCATCCCCACATCCCTCCTCAGGACCCTCTCCAACTGCTCTAGGCCTTTTCCATACTGTGGTGCCCCAAAGTTCACACAGTCCTACAGAGGACTGGAAAATCCAATGCCACCTCAGCAGAAGGCAATTGGAAAGTGTCAGATGAGGGAGGGGACTTGGTGACACCACCCCGAGCAGCCTGGGCAGTGCAAGTTTTAAGGTCCCTCCCAACCCAAAGCACTCCAGGATTCCATGATTTTATGATCCTCAGCTCAGGGTTTCAGGCAGATTCGCTGCACCTCATGTTTTTAATAAAACATGATCATCCTTTGCTTTGATTAGCTCCCCTCATTTCCATTTGCAGCCCTCATTTTCATTTGCATCCTTCATTTCCATCCTTTATTCTTCACTGCCGCTTTCTGAGCCACAGGAAGGTTTGACCAGCCCCTTTCACATGGGGACAAACCCAAGATACAGAGAAGAGGTTCAGTGCAAGGTCCCAGAGCTCTATTTCACCCCAATTTAGAGAACATTTCCTCTGTGCTGTCTGGGGAGAAACTTGCTATGAAAAAGCAAAGGAATGCTCAATACTCAAGATTTTTCCTGGTGCAGAAAGGCCTCAAGGGCTTCCAAAAACTCAGGCTCTCCTAGAGGGGGTTCAGTCATGCCCTTGGCACAAAAGGGTTGTATCTGAGCCTACAGGTAAAGCCTCTGCAAACAGGGTGGTTACAGGGATCAGTGAGGGATTGATGGTATTAATTGCAGCCCAGGGCCCTTTAAAGCTGGTACTTGGCAATTTATGGAGAAATAAAGGAAATAACAAGTTCCCAGGTGGGATTTGGTCTCTGTGCACCCACCCAGGTGAGCTCACAACTGCTCTGAAGTCAAACTCCAGTGCCCAGGAGCTGCTGGTTATTGGCTTTTTGTGGCCAGTGTTCAACTCTTTGGGAATAATTCAAATAAGTAATAAAAGGGAAGGAGAAGAGCAGGAACTCAGGAACCTCAACCACCTTGGGTGCAGAATCCAGGCACAAATAGGCATTTAATATGACTCAAGCATTTCAAAACAACTCAAGTGCTCTGAAGCCTGGGAAGGTTCCTACAGGATCCCTCAGGTGTTGGAGACTGTGGGACCCCAACAATGGGCACAAATGTTCCAAAAATAAATGGAAAAGGGGAAAAAGTCTCTTCCACCAGCAACAGAGAGACCACTGCCATGGACCTGGTTTCCATCAGCAGGACTAAGCCTGAGCCAGGATCAACTCCATAAGGAAAAAGCCAGGAATGGGGTTGCATTTCCTGCTGGGACTCAACACCCCTGTGATCCTCAACATCAGCCCGTGGGAGCTGAACTGGCACAAGAGAGGGATGAGGAAGGGAAATCAAGGGATTTCCTCTGGCACTGAACCTTCCTTGGGAATGGGTTCATAACCACAGGTTATTAATGGGCTATTAATGGGCTATTAATGGGCTAATGACTGTCCAACCTCCAGGAATATTTCAAACACCAGCCCCAGGAGGAAGGAGAGGCAGAGACTGGAATGTGAAGGTATTTGGCTGCTGGTCCTACCCTGAGCCACCAAAAATCTCAATTCATTAAGGCACTTCTCCAAAAATCCTATTTTTTTGCAGCAGCTCCATGGTGAGATTCCATCAGGATAAAGCTTCCTTTGGAAGGATCAGGGCAGAAATCCCATCCCCCTTGGCTTGGCTTTTGTCCTTGCAACCCCTCCCTGTCCCAAAAGCCCCTGAGACAGCCTGGAAACACAACTCACGCCATCATGATGACACTGAAATCCAGCCAGTTCCAGGGATCCCGCAGGAAGGTGAAGCCATCTATACAGAACCCCCGGGCAATGATCTTCACCAGTGACTCGAAGGTGTAAATCCCAGTGAAGGTGTACCTGGCCAGAGGGCAAAAGGGCACTGTCAGCTGGAATTCCAAGCATTTCTCTGCACAGAAAAGGGCCCTGAAGGACAGTGTGCTCGTGCAAACAGAGGGGAGGAGGAGCAGGGTAGGAACTGGGGCTCTGGGAGGTTCTAGCACACAGGAGCTGGTACTTACTCCACATTCTTGGACCATTCGGGCGGGTTACTAAAAGTCATGAACACACAGTTGGTCAAAATAGTGCACATGATGATCATGCTGAACACTGTGGGGCACAGTCAAGGAGCAACGGGACACGTGCTGGCAAAATCCCCCCAAAAGGCCCCAAAATGCAGGAAAACTCCACCACTGCCAGGCTCTTCCTTCCCTGGGGGCTGCAGGAAGAGCCCAGAGCCCTCCAGCAGTCTTGGGAAAGAAGACTGCTTATGTATTATATACTATATGCTAATATAATATATAATACATAATATGGAATAGATAATACCTAAAATACAATCTTTACATATCATTTCTATACTATGCAATATCCTCTATATAGTATTAATATACTATATATACTATTTATATAATATATATACTATTTACACACTACATATACTATTCATCTAATATATATACTATTAACACACTATATATACTGTTGACATACTATACATATTATTTACACACTATATATACTATTGACATACTATACATACTATTTATACACTATGAATATATCATATTACTAGTATATATTTATACACCATATACTATATTTATAGTATATAAATAGCATTTTATGCCACAATTCAACTCATCTTCTGTTTTCTGGTGTGTCCCAGTAATTAAAAAACATCCCAGGCTTAAAGGCAAAGGTCTCCCCAAATAACCAACCCCAGTTTGGCAGTAGCATGAGAACACCTTGTTGTGCTTGGGAAAAACCCCCAGGAACCCTTGCCAGCCCCTCGGGGTGTTTGGGAGCTGGTGGCTGATTTGAGCAGCTCCATTTCCCAGTTTGGAGTGGGGTTTAATTCCTGAATTATTAGCACTAAAAACCCAGCTCGGATCCAAAGCTGTTTGACTTCCCAGATTATTCCAGGAGGGTCTGAGAGATCTCAGACCAAGCCCCAAGAGCCTCCAGCAGCATCTTGGGCTCAGCCTGACAATCTGCATCCCTTGGCTGCATCCCAGACATGCAGGGGGAGGAAAGGCCACAGGAACTCACACAGAGCCAAAGGAAACATTCCCAAGATGGAAAAGCTTTTCCTCCACCTGAGAAGCAGGACTGGAGGGGGCAGAAAATTCTAACCCAGCAAATAAACGTGTTTCTGTTTCAGAGTCACACCTAAAGTACATCATAATAATAATAAATGATATACAAACACACAGGGCAAAGCAGCTCACCAATAGCAACGTTTTTTTCTCCTAATAACACCATCAGCTGATGCTCCCAAAGCCACTGGAGCTGCCTGAGCCCTGCAGAGGAACATTTTGGAAAAGCTGTGCCATTAGAAGGATGTTTTAGAGATGCCAAAAGAGCAGAGAATCAGTCAGTGTCTAATTACAGACAAGGTGGCTCTGGCTCCCTCTCCAGATAATAATCCTATTTAATATTTAGTGTTGATTTACATCTTTCTTAGTTCTATTTAACCATTTCAGCAGCTGTTAAAGCTCAGCTCCTCTTCACATGAACACAACTTTAAATGATATCTGTCCCAAGACTTATCCACGTGTGTGGGATGGGAGAATGGACACAGGGAAAATAAAAGTTTCATTCACTGGATGTGGCTCAAAGACAGCAATTTTTCATCCCAAAAAAGCAGGTTTTGTGTATATTCTGAGGCCAATCCACCTCCCCAGGTGCAGGACTGCCACTCCTAGGTGGGAATGGAGCAAAAGACAGTTTGAGAGGGCAGAGATTTGACAGGTTGGAGTTTTCCAGTGGACACACAAAGGCAGAGAGAACTCGGTAATAAAAAGGATATGAATGTATCAAAATTTTAATAGCTATTCTTCTAAACAGATTAAAAGGACTTAAAATGTACAAGGCAGGTGTGGCACTAAATCGGAAGAGTGTTTTCCCTCTGTTTAGTACTACAAAGGTCTGCAGAGAAACAAAGAGAGAGAAAGAGAGAGTTAATGCAGGAAAATCAGAGCAGGAATTGTAAAAAAAGGAAAACCAAACAACTTCCATAGTAAAAAAATCACATTTTCTGGTTGTTTTTAAAAGAATGATCTCCTTTATGAAGCTCTCAGTAGGGTGAGACATACCAGGACATCCTGGCCAGCCCCACCAGCACATCCTGGATAATTCCACTCCAAACATCCATTTCAGCACAGACTTCAGAGCAGAAGCCAAACCTCCCACCCAAGCCCACGTTCTCCTCTTCCACAGCACCATCACCCCTATCCAAGGGTTGAGAACAGAGGCCTGAAGTGCCTCAGGACCAGGATCCAGGAGCAGCTGTGGCAGCTGAGCCCCCACCACAGCCCCGAGCTCCATCTGCTCCTCATGGCACAGCCTGTGCCTCCTTCCCCAGGGAATGCTGCTTTTTCAGGACAACACTCACCTGGAGAGACCAGCAGGAACCACTGGTGGCACAGCCCTGGCTCTCCCTGCCTTTAACTAGAGACAGGCCTGAGATTTGAGGTTCCTTTCTTCACACAGACCCTGTGGAATGACTCCTGCCAAGGGGCGGCAGAACTGCCGAGCCCTGAACCACAGAGCCCCTGCTCCATCTCCCCACGGGGCACTGGGAGCATCCCAGGCACAACTGGCTCTGTGGGTGCCTCATTGCACCCACCCAAAGCACCCCCCACCCGACTGGGAGGGCAGGAAACCTCCGGAGTGCCCTGAGAAGCCAAAGCCCTTTCCCTGGCACCCTTTATCCCGTGTTTATTCTCTCCAGGGTGGCCCTGGACTCGTCTCCAGCCCCCCAGCTGGCACAGCCCCGAGTTCCTGCAGCCCAACCCCAGGGAATGCCCAGGGCTCGCTGCCAACACCAGTTTCCCTTGGGGACTCCCTCCTGGGGAATTTGTCATTTCCCTCCTCACAACCGATTTGAGCTCGTTTGGCTCAATTAGACCACTGAGCAGTAAATTATTTGCAAATGAAATCCAAACCAGGATTCACATTCTTCATTAGCAGAACCACTAATGCAGCCCCATCAAGAGCATCTGAAGACATCCCTGGACAGCTCTTCAATTGCAGCATCAAGAATTAATGACCAGATCACCTTGGCACGGAACAACCTTCTAAGAGGCCCAAAGTTTTGCAAAATTGCAACTCCAAAGTGCTCAAGGGTCACCCAAGTTCTAGGAACCAGTTTTGTTCCCTTCCCTGACACCATGAACTTTCCAGGATTTGCATCCCATTCCTTTCTGGATCTCTTTTTAAGGATGGACATCCATCCCACCGGGATGCTCCCACATCCTGGAAGCAATGAAAGCTCTGATGTGTCTGAGCTGAGCGTTCTGTGGGACCAGGAGAGCTGGACAAGGACAGGAATTCCCCAAAAAGCAGCTCCAAGTCACAGCTCAGCTCATTGTGCCTCCAATTCCCAGGGGAAAATCCCTGTGGAGGGGCCTGTGGCTCGCTCAGACACAGCTCAGTGAGCCAGGAGGGAAACCATCCTCCCCTGGGGACACGGGGACAGGGAGTGTTGCTTCACAGAGGTAAAACAACCCAAACCTCGGAGCCAGCTGGATCAGCCAGGGATGGGGGATGGAAAGGGCTCCACAGGGAGGGTCAGAGCCCTTTGCCCTGGGGTGTGGGAGGATCACACAGGGACACACCTTCAGGAGCTGTTCCACAAGGGCTGACCCAGCAATCTGGAAAATCACAACTCACAGGATCCCTGAGGTTGGAAAAGCCCTCCAGGACCAGAGTCCAACCTGTGCCCGATGCCCACCTTGGCACTGAGTGCCATGTCCAGGTGTTCCCTGGGCACCTCCAGGGATGGGGACTCCAACCCTCCCTGGGCAGCCCCTTCCAAGGCCTGGCCACCCTTTCCATGAGGCAATTCAAGCTGTTCCATCCCTTTTCCTACCAAACATGAACTCCAGGTTGTGCTTGTGCTCTTCACCCCCGCCATTCCATGCCCGTACCTGAGGCAGCTCCTGGTTTGCTCTCCATGCTCTGCCCACATTTTTAGGCCACAAAACTTGTTAAATTATTCCTGCCTGTAAAGCCCATCATCCCTGGGCCTTTCAGTACAACCCTCACACCAACAAAGTGCCCCAATTCCAGTCTGCTCATCGATCCCAACAGTTCCGAGACCCACCATTCCCCAGTGCATCCCATAAAACCCTGGGTAAACCTCCAACCCAGCTCATCAATAGAAAGAAAAGCCCAAAAGCCAAGAAGTGTTTGGCAATTTAAAGCCTCTCTCAGATTCTCTCTCTGCTGCTCACATATTAAAACTCCATTTGGAAATGGCTGCGAGCTCCTAAAACGTTCGCTGGGGCCGGGCCAAGAAGGTCCTTAAGAGCTTTTAAGATGTGCTGAGACAAAGCTCAGAACTCCGAGGAAGGTGGAACTGGAAAAAGGCATTTTGGACATGGCTGTGTCTGGTTGAACTTCCAAAGCCTCAGTTTGTTGTTGGAGCCATGAAAAATCTCCATCCACCTCAAAGCTGGTGAGAGCCACGTGCTGCCAAAACCTCAGAAATGGGGCTCCTAAAAAGAAGGAAGATCCCAAATTTCCTACATTAATCTGTGAAATGGTGACTGTGCTGGAGGGCAGGATGGAACTGATGGAGGGGTGGCAAGGAACGCTGCAGCTCTGGGGAGATCTGAGACTCTCCTGCTCCCTGCAGGTTTAACACTGAGCAGTTCTGTGGTGGCTGGAGAGCGGGGAGGAGTGGGCAGGAGGGAAACAGCTCCAGGAACAGCCTGGGAACATATGGAAGCACATTCCTGCAGCAGGGACACGGTGAGGGCCCCACACCCAGCACTGAGCAAGAGGCAGAGTGATGACTTCCCAGTGGCACTGCTGGAAAATGGATGTCCAGGGAATTCGGGCACTCTGGGGGCTGAGGAATCGCAGATGGAGTTAGGGCAGCCCTGGGGAGAGGGGCTCAGGGGGCTGGGAGGGAGAGGCTGGACGTGCCCCAGCCCAGGAACCCCCCTGGGCTCATCCCCAGCAGGGCAGGGGGGGATTCTGGTTGTTTTAACAACCCTGGGGTTGCTCACACGGGGATGTTCTCCCAAATTTTGCTGCCATGTGTGAACAAGAAGTTCAGGTCCCAACCCTTTGGGGGTTTTTACGTGAAATGTTCTGAGTTTCCACAACAAATACCACGGCCAGCATCGCCCCAAATATTGCAAAAGGCAGTGAGACTGTGGGGACAAGAGCAAAGGGCTGATTTTCAGGTGGTTCTGGCTCTCCCCTCTGTTCCCCTGAAACGCAGAGCCCTGAGCAGTGCCGTGACCTTGCAGAGCCACCAGCCCTCCCTGCAGACGCCACAGATGTGAGGCAGATGTGACTCCTGCAGCTGGGCCCTCGCAGCCCTGTGACTCTCCCAGGCCCACACGGCCAAGGTGACATTCCAGGCCCCAGGGCCCCTTTCCAAACCGGGCATGTGACTGGGGGAAGCTGCAAGTCACTCCATTGGCACGAAACCTGGCGAGATCCTCAGGTGCTCCTCGAGGCAAGAGGTGACCTCGGACGTCCCACTCCAGCCTCGGATGCTCAGGCTGGATGGACAACCTTCCTTTTTCCACTGGAATCCACCCAGCTCAGCTTATCCATGGTCTCAACTCCCAGAATATTCAGGGACCTTCTGCTGCCTCATAAATGGAGCCAATGGCAGGAGCACCTTCCCCTTATCCTGCAGAGAGGACGAGATTCCTGCCCAGGGAAGGGACTCGAGGAAAACGACCCCAGCCTGGGAAAAGTCACATCCAGTGGGAAAGAACAGGGTGAGGAGCTGTTTGTAGGAGGGATGGGCTGGGTCATAAAGGGAACAGAAGGAAAGGGAGGAGCAGAAGATGGGAAAACATTGTAAGACAGAAATCCTGATAAGGTTGTGGGAATAACAGAGGAAGATGGTCCTGAGCCCTCCCTTCTGCTCCCATCGCTGGGGCTGCTCCTGAGTTTGGTTGGCACATGTGAACAGAGAATTTCAGGTACCAGCCTTTTGGGGGGTTTAACTGAAATGTTTTGGGTTTCCACAACAAATATCATGGCCAGTATTGCTTCAACCATTCCTTCAGGCCATGAATTAGAAGTCCATTACAACGTGAAAACAAGGAATAATGAAAAAACTCCTTCTGGTCCTTACAGAGATAAAAAGGAGCCAAAGGAGCTCCCAGAGCTGCTGCCTGTGAGCAAAGGGATTCCAGGTTCTCCTCGGAGTCATCACTTACCCCTCACTGAAAGAGAAACTCTGAGGGGCTGGAGAGTGCCCAGAGATGGGACCAGAGCAGGGGAAGAGGGTGGAACACCAGGAGGAGATGGGGGAGCTCGTCCTGGAGAAAAGGGGGCTCAGGGGAGACCTTCTCATTCTCTATAACTCCCTGAAAGGAAGGGGAGCAGGGAGGGGGTCAGGTTGGACATCAGGAGGAATTTCTGCCTGGAAAGGGTGGGCAGGCTTTGGAAGGGGCTGCCCAGGGAGGGTTGGAGTGCCCAGCCCTGGAGGTGTCCCAGGAATGACTGGATGTGGCACTCGGTGCTCTGGGCTGGGGGACAAGGTGGGCATGGGTTGGACTGGATGATCCTGGAGGGCTTTTCCCACCTCAAGGATTCCGGGATTCCCGTGTTGTAAAATGAAACTGAGTCGAGCAAAGAGCAGCACCTTGGACAGAACCACTGCTGTGACTGCCCGTGCCACAGTCCTGTTCCCAGGTCGCTCTGTCCCTCCTGTAAAGATCAATTAACAAGCGCCTGGAAGTTCAGCTGCTCCCTTAAAATGCAGCTGCAGTTTCCTCAGAGAAACCAAGATCACCGTGTCCTCCTGCAAGCAAAAGCACCGGCTGATTCGTCCCCGTGCACGCTGCAGAAGCACAGCCCTGTGATGCAAAGCCTTCTGGAGAGGAGGGATAAAAAAAAAACCTTGGAAAACTTCCCATGATTCAAGCAGATTCGCAACTCCTGATGATTCAGAGAAGGGCCTTTTTTAATGGCCTTAAAAAAAGAGCTTGGTGGGAAGTCACTGACTGTGGGAAGCAGCAGGAAGGGCACACCCAAGGAATGGCCACAGAGGGAGGGGTGGAAGGGAAGGGAGCACAGAGCCAGGGATGGTGGGCAGAGCAGGGATCCAGTTCCGTGGGAAGAGCCAGGCCCTGCTCCCAGCACAGCACAGACAGGGCTGGGGGGGTTTGCCTCCCCTCTCCAGAACCTTCCCTACATCTCCACTCCATGAGCAGGTGACTCCCCAAGGAACTACGGAGCTCCTGGAGAGGGGACAGAGGCTGCTGGGGATGGCAGTGGGTTATTTGTCCCCTGAAAATGAAAGGGTTTCAACAGTGTTGTGTGGGAGGCAAATATGGAGCCGGAGGGAGTGGGAGGATAAAGGGTAAATTCCTCCCTGTGAGGGTGGGGAGGCCCTGGAATGGATTTCCCAGAGGATGCCCCATCCCTGGAAGTGTCCAAGGCCAAGCTGGAGCAACCTGGGTTAGTGCAAGGTGTCCCTGCCCATGGCAGGGAGTGGGACTGGATGGGCTTTAAGCTTTAAGGTCTCTTCCAGCCCAAACCATTCTGGGATTCTGTGAAATCCTCTCACCAAAACCCAGGAACACCAGATTGGTTTAATAAAGAGAGAATAAAAAAGAAAAAAAACATTCCTGAGGATCCCTAAGGTGCCTCCTCCCCCCAGGAGCTCCTGGCAATGCATCTCCTGAAGCACCACATCCCCTGGACTGTGCCTGGGACCCATCACACACAGGTCACCCAGTTCCAAAGCCCTGAGCTCAGTCAGCACCCCAACACATCAAATAACCACCAAATTCACCATGTAAATGCAGGAAAGAACAGTCACTTGCACCCAACATTCCCCAAATTCAGCTGATTCCACGGGAATGACACCCTGCCAGGCTCAGTGTCACTTCAGGGCGTGGCACAAACATCTGTCCCAACACAAACCCACCAATCATTTGCTGCCCAGGACAGGGATTCACACACAGCCAGTTGTCCCCCGTTCTGAACAGTCACATCACAGCTCCTGTCACCCAGAGGCCAAACCTGCAGCTCCTCCAGTGACAGCTGAGCCTCAGTCAGAGATGGCAACTATTTCAGCTTGCTCCAATTAAGGTTATACCAAAGAAAGTGATGAAACTGAACTCAGAGAACCTCAGTTTCAGCCTTCTGAGAGAATCTGTGACCAGGCTCCTTCCTACTCCACCCCCAGGAGATCCCTCCCCTCCATGCCCAGCAGTCACTCCCCTCACACCATTTCTGAGTACACCCCACAAGCTCCTCCTGCCACATCCCCTTGACTTGAAGAATAAAAGCTATCAGGATGAAATCCATGATCCCGTGTCCCGCTGCTTCTTCACCACCCCATCCACACTGAATTCCTGTGAAATGCCCACTCAGACCATCACAGTCACCCTCAGTTCCATCCCCCCTATTGCCTTGATGGGTAAAACTGGCACATGGACACAACCTGGTCTATTTGTGCTTTCCAGACCCTGCTCTCTTCAATCCATCCTTGAAGATCGACCACATAACAATTAAACCTCATAAAAAAAAAAAAAAAAGATATAACAAGCCAAACCAGCCCCATCCAAGACTCCATCCTTTGTCTTCTGCTCCAACCATACCCAAACCTGCCACTTCCCAAGGCAAAAAGGCGCTTTAGCGGCTCCTTTCTCGCCAGACTCACTTTCTGGGTCATATAATAAGGGTCAAAGTCCTCCAGTGGCACAGCAACCAGCCCTTTTGGGATGTCCCCGTAGATGAAAGGCAAATTCTTCCCCGCCTCAAGGTCACTGTTTGGTTTGGGTTTGCTGTCCTCGTCGTCATCGCGGTGGCTGCTGTCCTGCTTGGCGCGCTGCTTCTTCTTCAGCTCCGCGATGTGCTTCTCGATGTTGGCCAGGGACTCCGGAGTGAAGGGCTTGAAACTCTCGGGGCCTGGTGGTGCGAGCAGCCGCGCTGCCATCTTTTCATCCTGCAGCAGCTCCCGTCGCGAAGGGGCACCCCGGGCGGCTCAGCTCTGCGGGGCAAAGGCGGGCACAGCGTCAGAAAGGGACCCTCAGGCAAAAACCCGCCCCCAGGGGCAGCCAAAACCCCCCTGGGACCCACCGAGGGACCCCCAAACCCCCCAGAAAGGTGCACGCAGACACAAGGACAC
>JAWWMO010000074.1:5136347-5151625 GCA_035047845.1 Dendrocincla fuliginosa | reverse complement strand
GATGGGACAGTGGAGCCAGGTGGGAATTGGGCTCTGCTCCCAGGGAACAGGGACAGGAGGAGAGGGAATGGCCTCAAGCTCTGCCAGGGGAGGGTCAGGTGGGACCTCAGGAGGAATTTCCTCATGGAAAGGGTGGTGAGGCCTTGGCAGGGGCTGCCCAGGGAGGGTTGGGGTCCCCAGGCCTGGAGGTACCCAAGGAAGGACTGGATATGAGGAGCAGTTGGAGCAGAAGGACCCTCTCCCACACCAGGTTTTCCATTCTCTGTCCCAGCCCAGTCTCCAAAGTAGGTTGGGTTGGTTTGTCCTCTCCACAGAGCTCTGATTTTCTGGTTAACAGATTTTTCTGAACCAGGAAAACTCACTGCAAGAAGAAAACATTGCAATCTTTACATCACAAACATCCAAATTCATCCATTATAACACTATTTCCCTTTTTCCTGTTTAACAGAGCCAACAATTTGGCCCTTAATTTTGGGGTTGTTTCACCATGTGGCAACAGGACAGACTTTTCACTGTGGCCTTTACCACAGTTGCACAATCTGCACCACTTGCCATGGACTGTGTTGACACAACTATGACCTGAGGGAAAGTGAACTGTAAAATCCTAGAACTTTGGATTTTCATCCCTTATCAGGGCTTTATTACATCAGCTCCCTGTTTTCTTCAAAAGAATTTTACAATCATTTATTTACACTATAACGCCTCTTTGAATTAGCAGTTTAATTTTTACCTTAACTTTGGGGGCTAATCAGAACTTAATAGCTCATCCCAGGCCAAATTTAAATCCCATTTAATACCAGTGAAAGTTTTTTTTCAAAATACCTGACTGCAAATCAGGTCTGAATGACTCGAGCTCTATTTCTAAATTTAAATTGATAGCCATTATTGTTACCCAAATCTAGGCACAAGCAGAGTCTTTACAAGCATTGTGGGGCTGAGCCTCCTTCCCAACGAGGCAAATTTACTCCAGGAAATACTTGCTATGTAATTTTCAATGTGTATTCCTAAAGGAGCATGAGCCAGAGGGCAGGGTTTGATGGGATATTGGGAAGGAATTCCTCCCTGAGAGGGTGGGGAAGCCCTGGAATGGATTTCCCAGAGGATGCCCCATCCCTGGGAGTGCCCAGGGCCAGGTTGGAGCGACCTGGGCTAGTGGAAGTTGTGGGACTGGATGGGCTTTAATGTTCTATAAAAACAATCAGGTAAAACCAGGCGGATTCTCTGGCAGGAATCCGTGTTTCTGGCGAGCCGTGCTGGGCCTGCACAACCTGCACCGGCACGGCCCCCACACGGCCAAGAGGAGCATCCGGAGGATCCTGGTGCACTCGGAGTTCCGCGGCGAGACCTTTGAGAACGACGTGGCGGTGTTCGAGCTGCGCTCGGCCGTGCCCTTCAGCCTGCACATCCAGCCCATCTGCCTCCCGCCGGCCGCGCTCGGCCCCCTCGTGGAGAACGGCAGCGACTGCTACGTGAGCGGCTGGGGCCGCACCACCGAGAAGGGTAAGGGCAGCTCCTTCCTGCCCCGCCGGGAACGCACACAGCCACTGGGCACCCGCACCTCGGGGCTCTTTGCCAGCCTTTCCGCGGGGAAATGGCTTCAAACTGCACGGGGGAAGGGTTAGGTGGGATATTGGGAAGGGATTGCTCCCTGGGAGGGTGGCACAAGGTGCCCAGGGAAGCTGTGGCTGCCCCACCCCTGGGAGTGTCCACGGCCAGGCTGGAGCAACCTGGGCTGGTGCAAGGTGTCTCTGTACGTGGCAAGGGATTGGAATGAGATGGGCTTTAAGGCCCCTTCCACCCCAAACCATTCCATGATTCCAACTGGATCTGCTCAGGTTATGGTCTCCTCACACAACTTCATTAAACTCTGCTTCCAGGGGTTTTTCCATCACAGCCAGGTTAGAGCCACACAGCTCTAACCACAGCAATACATTCCCAGCCTTTCTTCCAAATGTAACATGAAAAAAAAGGGAAATAAACTCACCTGACTTTCAGATTTGTGGTGCAGCTCAGTGTGGTCTGCTGGAAACAGCTTCTTTATTGAAAAGCAATGATTCTGATGCTCCATGCTATGAACTGAGGGCCCCCCCCAGGGATTTATGAATGACTACACCCCTCCCAGTTCTCTCTTTAATCCCAGTGGGCACAACCTCGATGCCAGCTGGTGTGTGGGAATGGTGGGGTCAGCTGGAGCCTGTTTGCTAAGGCACCTCTGACACTCTGAGGGAGGAAGGGCTATCAGCACTGATGATCTGCATCAACCCATCTGCAAACCCTGAACCCACTCCAGGTCCAACCACTGGGAGCAGGCAGGGCCGTGTCTGAATACATCCAGAACACACCTCAGCTGGCAAAACAGGGAAAAGCACAGCCCAAACTGCTGCACACCCCAGCACGTCTGACCTTTGCCATTTCTGCCTGTGTTCCAGGTACCATCTCGGCTGTGCTGAAGGAAGCCCGCGTGGAAATCCTCCCTGCCAGCCTGTGCAACAGCTCCGAGGGCTACGCGGGGCTCATGGACAGCAGGGTGCTGTGTGCTGGGGCCTGGGCCGGGGGCACCGACACCTGCCAGGTGAGGGCCCCGGGCAGGGGGAGCTGGAGCACAGTGCAGGAAAGTGGCAGAAATGGCAGCCAGAAAACAGGCCAAACGCAAAGGAAGCGTCAGAGAGGGGCGGCGACTGCAGGGCAAAAATATCTCAAGTGCATATTTGGTGGCATGGGGAATCTGAGGAGAATCTGGGAATGCTGAGCAAAGGGAAAGGAGACAGAATGTAACATATTTGTGCCACAGAGGTGTCAGTAAGTGATGCATGACACAAGCACGCTGGACAGACACACGGGTGGCTGCACCACAGAGTGTGTGTAAAGCACCAGTGTCTCACCTGGGTTTATGCTTGTGGAAGAGAGCAGCAGCATTGGACAGGGATGTGGCTCAGGGATGTGGCAGGATTTTCATTTCCACGCTCAGAAAAGCCAATTCTCAGGTCTGGAGCACTGGCAGAAGCTGCAGCACCAGCTGGGACATGGAGACATTTATAATTAAACCCCATAATGTATTCCTAAGTGCTTTGTCTGATACATTTCCTGCTTCCCTCAGCAGTTTTCCCGGAGCAGGTGACATGCCAAGATGTAGGAGGTGTGTGCTCCTTACCCTGGGTCTTGGTGCTTCCACACTGTGCACAACACATTCCCAATTAACTGAGGAGTGAGGAAGTTCAGGGAGACAAGGCTTGGCATGGGAAGGTGCAGAGAAAACAACACAACTTTAACGACACTGAAGCAGTGCAGGCCTGGGGTTGTGGTCAGGGCAGTGTCTTGACCAGATTCAGAAGGAATTTCTGCATGGAAAGGGTGGGCAGGAGCTGGAAGGGGCTCCCAGGGGGTTTGGAGTCCCCAGCCCTGCAGGTGTCCAAGGAACTCGGTGCTCTGGGCTGTGGGACAAGGTGGGCATCGGGCACAGGGTGGGCTCTGATCCTGGAGGGCTTTTCCCTCCTCGAGGATTCTAACTCGGTGTCACCACATTTCCCGTGCCTTGCCCGTGCTGCCCTCGGTCCTGTCACTGAGCTGCTCTGAGTTACCCCGATGGCTCCGTCCTGCCCGAGCTCTGCACTCACATGGGCTGCTCTGTGCTGTTGGTTTGCAGGGCGACAGCGGCGGCCCCCTGATGTGTTACCACCCCGACAAGTATTACCTGATCGGCATCGCCAGCTTTGGAGTCGGCTGCGGCCGCCCCAAATACCCCGGGATCTACGTGCGGCTGTCCCAGTACAGGACATGGCTCAAATCCACGCTCCGGCTCATCGGCAGGACTGCCCAGCCCTCGAGCACCACCACGCTGCCCCTGCTCCTCCCGCTGGCACACGTGGTGCTCGCTCAGACCTTCTAAGAGAGGGGCGGCCACTCCGGAGCTCGGCCCTGCCTGCGAGAGCCGGGGAAACGAGCGCCCTCCTGACTCACAATAAACGCGAGAGCCAAAGGACATGCATGCACTTCTCAGAGGAGTCGCGTTTGCAATTGTGTTTTGCGTTTCCTGCCTCTGACATCCACACTGACAGTAGAGGAAACAGTAACAGCCTTGGCCCTAATGATGGAAATCGAATATAGGAACGTTATCACCTGGAACCACTTTGCTCCCGCCCTCTTTCTGTGCTTTTCCAGCCCCCAGCACGTTAAACACACTCGCTGGTGCCACCAGGGTTTGTGGGTGGCAGATGCTCCCTCTGCCGGGTAAGAACCAGCAGAGCACACAAAGCTTTTAATTAACCGTTTAATTAACCAAACCTTAGCTGTGGCTCGGCTCATTGAAAAGTAAGAAGGTAAAAAGCCCCTGCAGAGAAGTAAAGGCTGTTCTGCACTCACAATTTTTAGCATCACAGGTGGTTTCATCCACTAAAACTGACAATTACTCCTGGCCACTGCATGATCCCACACAGGTATTCCCACCTGGACATCACCACTGCAGTTCTGTGTTAGTTAAAAATAAATAGGGACCATCAGAATTATAATATTTTGGCGACTTTATTTACCAAGGTCAAAATTTGCAACCATTAATTGTTTCAACAAATATTTACAATTCATGGAAAGCACGGACTGTTTGGAACCAACCAGAACAGCACAGGGTGCTGCATCTCTTACCCTCAGGAAGGAGATTTTACTCTTTACAATCGAGCTTTTCAAGTGAAGCCAAATCAAGAGCTTCACAATCAGTGATTAAAGAGCGAATTTGTGTTACTGTTTAATCTTCCCACGATGAAAAATCAGCTGCTCTTTCCAAAATACTGGTTTAAGAGGATAAAACTGACTCCTGGTGTGTCTGGCAGCAGGACAGGTGTTGGACACAGAAAGAACTGGCCACCAGGTTTTTACAGCCTTAACACTTGGTAGATTTTGTTTATTATTATTCCATATTACAAAAGGCAAAGGAGAACACACAGTGAGGATCAGCCACCACAGAGTTCCCAGATGAGTTCAGAACTGCAGGTCAAACCCCCTGACACACTCCAGGTAACACACACACCCGAGGGGAGAGAGCTGTTCCTTTTGCCTGAAATTCCACCAGAGAACCAGGGGGCACCGACACCTCTCCTGGGGCAGCTCCCTCAGGTCAGACATCCTGCCCAGCTCCCTGTCCTCCCCAGGCTCCCATCCTGCCCAGCTCCCTGTCCTCCCCAGGCTCCCATCCTGCCCAGGTCCCTGTCCTCCCCGGGCTCCCATCCTGCCCAGGTCCCTGTCCTCCCCGGGGTCCCATCCTGCCCAGGTCCATGTCCTCCCCAGGGTCCCATCCTGCCCAGGTCCATGTCCCACCAGGCCCATGCCCAGATGGTTCTGGGGACCTCCAAGAATGGAGATTTCCCACCCAAAAGAATCCTGATCACGTCAAACGTTTAATTTTCACCTGAAACAAACTCAAATGGTACAAACTGGACTCTCAGACAGAATCAGATCTAATGTGCAGATATTGTCAACTGTGGGGAGTAAAAAGCCCTGATTTCTTTTTTTTTTATTCTTTTTTTTCCCCCCAATACTCTTTAGGATCCATTTTTTTGCAAGTTGCCTACAGACATACAAAATTAATTCAAATATCTCCTACACCAAAGAGGATCTCATTTGACTTTGTACTATCCATAAAAATATATCCTTGAAAATCTGGTTCACAAAATATTTCATTTGGTTACTAAAATGAAATATATAAACTGTCAAAATACGTATAGAAACTCAATTTCAGGTTTTGTAAAGATCACAATTCAGCTACAAAATATACCAACCATCTCCCTGTTTGCAATAGAATATTTGCTTACAAAGACACCGCTACTTTGCAAAATAGCTCCTCCCTTACAAAATTAGGCTGGAAATGGGAATTTTGCACAATTTCCAGCAAGAAACCAGAAACTGGAACCTCGTAACCCTTTGGTACAGACCTTCCATTTTTCACTTCATCATTTTTCTTCTATTTGGTTTCATGTTCCAAAGCCCAGGAGAATCCCCAGCCAGGACAAGCATTGAGTGTTTAATTGCAAATGTGATCAGCACACAATTTAACTTCCCATGATTGATGTTTCTCGTGCCCAGAACTCAGAACAAACTCCTGTGAAATGAAACTTCCAGAAGTTTTAACTTCCAAAATTCCTCAGGACTTTTGTCATTCAGTCCTTGCTGTCCCAACCACCCTGTGCTTTAAAACCAAAGGTGTGTTGAATTCTCTGAAGGAAATCAGCACAGTTCCCTGTGCCTCAGACAGTTCCAGGACCAGGCCACTCTGCAGATCCTTCCCCAATCTGATAAACACAGCAAACATGGACAAAAATCATCCCAACTTTTCAACTGTCATCTGAGAAAGAGGAAGAACATAATTTATACCTCGAGCAAAGGATCAGCTTGTTGGTTTGTTTTATCACCTGCACCTGTAAATACCAACTTACAGGTTAAAATAAAAATATTTACAGACAAGTAACTGAAGGAAAAAGGATTGGAAAAGAGTAAGAAATCAAAACATACACTGGTTATAAATGTTACTAATAATGTCAGCTATGGCAAGGATTCCATTTCATCCATGTTTTCATTGGAACCAAATTTTACCTCTGTTATTAGAGGTACTGGTAGGAATTCTCCAAGAAACTCCCACCACCTGCCTCGTCACACGTGACTGTCCTTCCCCTGCAGCTGCAGTCTTGACTTGCAGCAGTTTCCAGTTGTGCCAGCAGGAATTTTGGTGAGGTTTTCTTGTTTCCTTTTTGTACTCTGTCACCAACAGGCTGTAAATAAAATCTAGAGAGTCTTTGAGCTGTGAAATCTAGGTAGAAAAGTTTCAGGTTTGACCTTTCATCTAGTTTAAAAAATTCAGTATAAAAAAAACTTCTCCGCTGAAATTTCACCAGTTCCCAAAGGTTTTTACCTTCTTTTCTTTACACACTTTTATGACAGTAAAGATCTTTCAAAGTTTTTAGTTCTTCAATTAGAGTTTTGTTCTGGTTTTCCAGGACTGCCACTCGATTTTCCAGGCATTTCACATACTCCTTCTTCTTCCTGCGACATTCCCGGGCGGCTTCTCTGCAAGAGACAGGTGGGATTTTATCTCAGGTTTGGGATGTGTCTCTTTTCTGAGTGTTACAGCTCTGACCAACATGAGAGGGGCCCGGGGGTGCTGGTGACAGAGGCTGGACCAGCCCAGGTGTGCCCAGGTGGGCAAGAAGGCCAGGGGCACCTGGGCTGTGCCAGCCATGGTGTGTCACAGGCCCAGGACAGGGACTGTCCCCTGGGCTGGCACTGCTGAGGCCCCTCCAGTGCTGGGGACAGTTCTGGCCCTCATGGCAAGAGAGACATTGAGATGTGGCTCTTGGTGACAAGGTGGGCCTCGGGCACAGGGTGGGCTCTGACCCTGCAGGGCTTTTCCAGCCTCAGGGATCCTGTGGTTTGAGCAGCCCAGGTGTCCCCCAAACACCAACCTGTTCTTCATGAGCCTGATCTCCCGTTTCAGCTGCGGGTCGTCCGTCTTGCTCGTGGGCGAGGTCAGAGTGACCGGAGATGTCATCACCACGGCCTGGGGCAGCGGGGACGGCGTGGGCGTGGTGCGGATCTGGTACGTCTGCATGTCCCCAGAGGCAGCTGGGACACCGGGGGACAGGGTCAGCAGGGCAGCAGGGGACACCAACGGGGACAGGGGCAGCAGGGGACACCAACAGGGCAGGGGCAGCAGGGGACACCAACGGGGACAGGGCCAGCAGGGGACACCAACGGGGACAGGGCCAGCAGGGGACACCAACAGGGCAGGGGCAGCAGGGGACACCAACAGGGCAGGGGCAGCAGGGGACACCAACGGGGACAGGGGCACCAGGGGACACCAACGGGGACAGGGGCAGCAGGGGACACCAATGGGGCAGGGACAGCAGGGGACACCAATGGGGCAGGGACAGCAGGGGACACCAACATGGCAGGGTTAGCAGGGGACAGCAGGGGACACCAAGGGGGGGTCAGCAGGGGACAGCAGCAGGGTGACCCCTGCCACGGCAGGGCAGCACTACTCACTCTGCACCACCACCTGGTTGCTGGGCACCAGGATCTGCTGGCCGTCCGAGGTGTGTGCGTACTGCAGGATGGTGGGCCCGGGCTGGGCGCTGCCCGCGCCGCCCACGCTCAGGGCCTGCAGCCCCTGCACCCCGTCCGGGCCCGGCCCCGCCAGCTGCAGCCCGTTGGCAGCGATGGCAACTGTGGGCAGGGACAGGGACAGAGGGGTTGGGGCTGGACGGCAGCAAACGGGGCACAGCACGACATGGTCCACCCCCTGCCACCTTCCACCCGCCCCTCCAACCCGGCCCTGCGCGCCGCCAGGGATGGGGCTCCCTCTGGGAAAGCCGTTCCAGGGGCTCAGCACCTCCCAGGGGAGAATTGCATCCACTCTCCAGGTGCCATCTGACAGTTTGAAGCCACTCCCCTCTTTGCTTTCACTACCTGCTCTGGTGAAGGGTTAAATCCAGCACAGAGCACTGCCCTGTGCTTCACACCAGCAGCCTGAAATGTCTTGGTTTAATGTCCTCAAATTAAGATTACAAAGCACTGAGTCTATCTGAGCTCTGCAGATACCAGTTATTTCTACATGCTAACTTTACTGATTGCTCAGTAATAACCAACTTCTGTGTTTCATTTCAATCAAATATGTAACAAAACCTGTATCTTGAGGCAGGTTACATAAAAACTGGGCAGGTATTTTGGGTCACATACTGTACTGTCCAGTGCTTGTCTGGTAGATGGGTGTGGGAACGGACATGGAGGTGACAGTGGAGACCCCGGGACTTTCCTCATCTCCTTTTCTATCCCGTGTGTCTTCAGAGGAAAGATCTTTCAAAATTTTTCTGTGGAAAAAACCAAAACAAAGCATTTGAGACTTGGCTCCACTTGAGTAAAGTGAAGTCAAAGCCCCCTGGCAGCAGTGACAGCTCAGGATGACCAGTGGGATGCATGAGCAGACCCACTGGGTGCTCCAAGGGAAAGGAAACAACTTGGAGGTGAAAGAAAACCATTCTGTGTCAAATCAAAGCAGGTGATGTGTCCACCCCCCCGTACCGGTAGGAGGGACGACGAGCCAAGATGCCTCGAGCCTTCTGTGAGGAGCCAATGCTGTCTGAGGAGTCCTGGGAATCCTCACTCTCAGACAGGGAAGAGACCTGGTGGGAGAGGGGAGCACCAGTGAGGGGACACCAGCACAGAAGGCACTTGATGTTTGTGTAGGGAGGAGAGCACTGGAGTTTGTTGGTGACAACGTGAGTCCAGTGGAAATCACACTGCAGGCAGCAGCGTATCAGGGAGTCAATGTGCAAAGCATTATCTGCAATTTTCCTCATCCCACTGTGTGCTCACCCAGTTCAAAGTGTTATTTTGTCTCTGGTGCTCCTTATTTGTGAACAGAACATTTATTTGTTCTTATCTGTGTGCCAGCAGCAGAGTCCAGAGGAATGCACAGAGCTCTGGGAAAAGGTTTCCCCCTGAGCTGCAGAGACAGACAGAGCAGCCCACGACCAGCAGGGAAAAAACTGCTCATGTTGTACCTTTTTATTTTTTTATATCCCCCAACAAGGCCACAATGTTCATAAATAACAGGGGGAAAAGGGGAAAGAATCCAGTCAGTGTCAGCCTGCAGGAGGGGAAGGAAAAGGAAAGGGATTACGGGAGACACGAGCACTGACAACAGACTGGGGAGAGGCTCAGCCCCGCCAGCAGTGACACGTGTGTCCCTGTCCCTGCTCTGCTGCTCCAGCAGGGCCAGCTGAGAAGCCCTGCCAGCTTTGCTTCTCAGGGGTTATCAGTGCAGTGTGGCACCAGGAGCGTGGGACAGGGATCAGGGACAAACTGCTGGGGTTTAGGGCACTCCTCCCTCAGCCAGTGGGTTCCCAGTGAACTCCAGTGCCCTGAGGGCTCTGCAGCAGGGCCTGGCTGGAGCAGGAACAGCCTCACTGGAACTCCCGGGCACTCTGGGAAGTGACTCACAAAACCCACGTGGCAAGTGAGTAAGAGACACAAGCAGAGACTTGGGAGCACTGAAAGGGAGTTCCAGAGTGCACGAGGGGAGCAACCAGCAGCTCATGCCCCAGACACTCGTGTCAATCCACTCCTGGATTATTCTCTCATTCCCCACACCCCTCCCTTGGGCATCAAGCCCCACTTTCTGCCTGCCAAGGCACCACCTGCAGAGCTGTGGGTTAATGAGTTTTACCTCCAGGGGTGATTTGGGCCCCTGGCCTGTCCCTGCAGCCCCCTCTGTGTCTCACAGGGCACAAAGGCTGCACTGAGGCAGAGCCAGCTGGGTCACCCGAGCCCTGGCACATCCTCTCACCTACAGGAACGTGGGGTTTTGGTGTTTAAAGCCATCCTGGAGTTACCTGCACGGTTTGCACCTGAGGGGAGTGGATCACTGAAGAGGACTGAGCTGTCTGAATGACTCCCTGCACCTGGACCTGCTCTCCAGGAAGCTGAACCACCGTCAGGGGGGCAGAACCTCTGAGAGACATCTACAACACACCAGAAACCACCAGTGAAGCCTCTGCACAGCACTCACAGCAAAGGGGGCACAGCAGAACCTCCTTTCAGTTCTAATTCAATCACAAAAGTACCTTCAAAGATGCACAGATTTGAGATAATATTTACACATGAAAAAGGCTGAAACAGGTTTTTATTTCCTTGGATTGGGGAGCAATCAAATATGTCACATTATGCCCCATATTAAGATTAAAACTGAGATTAAAAAGGTGTTAATACTGCAGCTTCCTAAAGGCTTTGTGGTTTTGACACTGAACCACACAAATCCTTGCACTTTAATTTAATTTATATTGTTCACATGTTCAGAAACAAAAACAATTCAAGTCCCACTCAGACTGTAAATAAATAACCAGTTTCCTCCCCAAATTTCTTCCCTACTTTGATTAATCTGGACCATTACAACTCACACAGCTGAATTTCCACTTCATGCTCCTTTTGTATCATAAGGGACAGTCAGAACTTTATACAAAACCAGAGCCTGGAAACAAACCCCAGGACAGCTGCTGATATTCTCTCCTCCCTTACATTTTCCACCCAAAGCCCAGCTGCCTCCACGGGCTGAGCAGTGAATGAGCTGCACCACGTCGCTGTTTCCCAGGAAAACCCTCCGGGGAGGATTCACTCTGAGGTGCAGGACAAGCTGAATCCTGAGGGGTTCAGGGTAAAGCTCCAACAGGGATGTTCCCCTGGAGGAAGAATCTCCCATTTCCAACTCCACAGGATTTATGGTATCAAATGGGTTCATCTTGGGCTAAAATCCAAGTGTTTCCATGGTGCTGAGCACACCCAGGATTGCTGTTACTACAAAAGGGGCTGCAAATGCTTTTTCTGAGGAAAAAATGAAACCAGGCCCTCGATTGATTCCTGAGCAGCTCCTGTGGTCGACCAGCCCCAACTCTGGGCTGCACTTCTGCACTGTACAAGCCCAGAAATTACCTTTTTGAGACTTTTTCCTTATTTTTACCTCGCTCACCACCAAGCAAACACATTTTTCTCAACCTCCTTCTGGTTTTTCTCCTCTGTGTGCTTCCAAGAGGGAACCCACGGTCTGCAGCACCTACAGAGTGGCTCTGAGGGCCCTGAAATGTTTGCTGAGATCCAGCCCAGGCTTTACCTGTCGAGCAATATGAGAGAGCTGAGCTGCCTGGAGGGGTGTACCTTGTAGGGCCGCGGGCTGGGCCGGCGTCACGGAGGAGCTGCTGCTGCTGCTGCTGCCCTTGTGCTCCTCTTCCATCCTCAGCTGGGGAAGGGAGGGAGATGGGTTAGCCAGGAGAATGGACACATGGATTGACTGAACCTCCTGCTTGTTCTTTTCTTCCATACAAGCAAAAATGTCAAGTCACGAGATCATAAAATCCCAGAATGGTTTGGGTTGGAAGGGACCTTAAACATCATCCCATTCCACGCCCTGCCATGGGCAGGGACACCTCCCACTGTCCCAGGGTGCTCCAAGCTGGACATTCCCAGGGATGGGGCAGCCACAGCTCCTCTGGAAAATCCATCCCAGGCCTCCCCACCCTCCCAGGGAGGAATTTCTCCCCAATATCCCATCCAACCCTGTCCTCTGGCAGTGGGAAGGAAGATCCAGGAAGAAAACCAAGATCTTTATACTAAAGAATAACTTGCTCTAAGTAAGATAATTTCCCAAAATACTTTCTAGCCAAACCTATTTAAAACCATCTGAAGGTGTATCAAAACAAACCAGGCATTCAAACCCAAGTGGAGAGAACGCAGTTTCGGATTTTAAACCCTGCCAGAGCCACTCTGTCTCCATGTAATGCAGTCACCAACACCTCTCTCATGTCTGAGGTTTTATATTTAACTGCTCAGCGTCTTGCCAGCATCCCCCCCTCGGATCTCGGGGATTCAGGGAGGCACAAGTGCAGCTTTCAGCTGGGGGGAGTGGGCGGACCAGCCTGCAGCATTTAAAAGCTGATGGGTGAGTGTGAAACATTTTGTCACAGGAGGTTTGAAAGTGTTGAAAGGACAGTTGCTATGAGACTGGAAATTACATTTCTTTCTGTGGAAATGTGAGTCACTGATTTTCCCCCGCCGAGCTGAACCGCAGGGAAGGCTCCGAGGGGCAAAGGCAGCCAAGAGCAGGGGCTGCACCCCCAGTGTCCCCCAGCAAAGGCACCACAGCCCAGAACGTGCAGGGAGAACACTGCTGCTTGGGGAACTGGGAGGGATGGAGCAGCTCTGCTGGCAGGAAAGGCTGGAGGACTGGGACTGTCCAGCCTGGAGAAGGTAAACTTTGGGGTGACCTCATTGTGGCCTCCCAGTGCCTGAAGGGAACCTGCAGGAAAAGTGGAGAGAGACTATTTCCAATGGCCTGGAGAGCCAGGACAAGGGGAATGGCTTCAAACTGCCAGAGAGCAGGGATAGATGGGATATTGGGGAGAAATTCCTCCCTGGGAGGGTGGGGAAGGGCTGGGATGGATTTCCCAGAGAAGCTGTGGCTGCCCCATCCCTGGGAGTGTCCAAGGCCAGGTTGGAGCCACCTGGGCTGGTGGGAGGTGACCCTGCCCATGGCACAGGATGAGTTTCAAGTCCCTCTCAACCCAAACCACTCCGTTATTCCAAGATTCCCTGTGTGCTTTACAGCACAGCCCAAACCCCCCCAGCACATGGTGCAGCTTCCCAACGTCCTCGTGGCTACAAACACCAACCACATCAAAACGAAGAGCAGAATTAAGGACAAACACAACTCTCTCTGTCCTCTAATGCAGCTTCATCTTCTCGAAGGGAAAATGGACCTTTTGCACCCTGCAAAGTGTCCCAGGGCCCCTCAAACCGAAACCCAGGCAGCAGCAAAAATGACAGTGAATTTCCAGAGCCACAGAAACCCCCCCCTCATTTCTGCAGTGCCAAACCAGAGCCTGCCCTCCCTGCCCTCGGCCTTACTGCCCCATGAAAGACCCAACACAGCCTGCAAGGAACAGCAAAACCCATAAACCCACCCCAAATAAACACCCCGGGGAGGGAGCACAGAGGCTCTGCCCCCTCTCAGGGGTGTGAAGCTCTGCTTTGCAGGAATGAAAGACAAAGTATTTCCCATCAGAAAGAGGATTTCTGAGTTGGCTTCATCCCCGCTTGCTCTGTGATATTTAATTATTCATCCAACATCAATCGATTTTAGGACAATAATGTGAATGAAAAGACTTAGCAAGGGTTGAAACAAGGTGGGAATTCCCCCTGCCCCTCACACTGACTGTCACACACATGCCTTTACCTTGCTAAAGCAACCTATTTAGCTGGAGAATCAGGAATTTCCCACTGGAATGGCCTCCTGTGAGCACCTGAGGCAGCACTTGGCACCCACGAGCTCCAGGAGAGAAATTCCAAGGAAAAACCTCAACCTGCACCTCTCAAGCTTTGACAAGAAGCACCACAAAGGGAAATTCCTGAGCACAGTCAGGGGTGAAACTGCTCCAGGAGCTCAATTTAGGCTTAATGAGCTGCTCAGTTTGGGGTGAAGGAAGAGTTTTACCTGTCACAGAGCCCTGACAGGAGGGTTTATTCGTTATTATTTGTCCCAATCTGGACAAACCCCCCTTTTTACAGTCAGACAGGCACAGGTGATGCTTTGCAGAGCCAAACCACAGTCTCCAGGCAGCAACACCTCAAAAGTCATTGACCTGAAAGGATTCTGCAAGAGCAGCTCGTGAAAGGCCTTCGAGGACTCCTGAAACTCTGGGAATCACCTCCCTCCAGCCAAGGATTTCAAACAAGGCAGGGATGTCCCAGCTCATCATTTCTCACCCCAAGGTTCACAGACACCCCCAAACCCCACCACCCCAATCCCCCAAAGACACCTGAAGTGCCTCAGGGGTGGCAAGGAAAAGGAAAACCTCATTCCCCCAACCTCCACTAATTCTCCAAATTCCCTAAAATGCTACAGGGAGCGCCAGAGGAAGAACCAAGTTCTCTTTTGCCCTTTTAAATGGAGCACAGGAAAGGCCTAAATGATGTTTCATCACTGAAATATGGCAAGAGCCAATTCATCATAATTTTAAAGGCTCTATAAAGTCAGAAGTCAAAGAATATTGGGCAGGGAATTAGTTCTCAAATACTCAGTGGCAGGAGACAAATCCTGACGTTTACAAACTGCACAGAGGGATTTAAAACACCTTTCTGAAATGCTACTGGAGTAACCTGGGGGTCTTGAGTGCCTCAAAACCAGCTGCTTTCAGCAGTGAAAAGATTATTTCCCGAATTTTGCAGCTCAGGCACCCGGGGACACCCAGAAACCTGTCAGGACTCCAGGTTTGTCTGCAGACACCAGTGACACCCCGAGCGAGGGGCAGCGCGTCCCGGAGGGGTGGGAGGGAGCCCGTCCCACAAACACGGAGCTCCCTCGGGGCTCCAGAGCAGCGGGCACGTGTTTCCTGCCAGGCCAGGAACCCTCCTGGCTCCAGAGGAGCTTCCCAAAGAAAAGCTGCAGCCTCAGACCCCCAGTATCCCTCAGGAATCGGGGATTTGATGGCTCTGGCAGGGAAACACCCCGACATCTCACCAAGGAGAAACCAACACAGGCCGGGGCAAAATTCATGGGACACGGGTATGGATGGCCACTAATTAAACGGGGGGTTAATGAGCAATAAAGCTGCTGGTTGTCACAGGGGGAGCCCCTCGTCACCCCCAGACTCCCTTCTGGAGCCCCCAAATCCCGGGGGAGAGGGAGTGGAGGGAATGGGAATGGGGGGAATGGGGGGAATGGGGGGAGAGGGAATGGGAATGAGGGGAATGGG
>JAWWMO010000074.1:5101058-5119496 GCA_035047845.1 Dendrocincla fuliginosa | reverse complement strand
CATCCCTGTGTTCTCCCTCACCCCTGTTCTCGCCCCCTCTGGGCCATTCCAGCGGGCTCTGCTCTGCCCCCAGCCCACTGTCCCCTCCCCGTGCTGGGCTCTCACCTGCAGCACCCTGCTCATCCACTGGAAGCTGTCCTCCTCGGAGGCGTCCGGCCTCTGCTCCGCCACCACCACGATGCGCTCGTCGTAGAACACGGACACGGAGAACACGGCGATCCTGGGGGAAGGGGCAGGGCCACAGGGGCACAGATTCCACCTGTGCCCCCTGGGAACAGCAAGCCAAGGCACAGCTTGGGCAAATAACAAGACAGAGGATCAAAACCAGCAGGCAATTCAAATGGAAAAGGAAAGATGGGGAGTGTTTAAGGGGTTCACTCCATCTCCTGATGACATTCCCACACCTCCCAACCTGCTGTCACAACCTGTGACAAACCACCAAGGCAGGAGGCTTTACAGGCAGCTCCATGATGGTTTGAAACCTCCCTCCAAGTCTCAGGGACACAAACTCCAGCCCTGCCTGAGCACTGAGGAAATCACATCCACAGCTGTGAAATAGAACCCAAGGATCCCTGGATGAAACCCCTCCTTGGTGCAGAGCACCAGCCAGCAGCTGATCACCACCACTGCAGAGAACTCCATTCTCCCTGTGGCTGACTTGGATTCCTCCCCCTAAAGCACAAAGACTTGAGGGAAAGCCAGGCTGGACAGGGGGAAAAGGCAGGGCACTGGCAAAAACTCCTGTGTTAGGCAGGGTCACCACGCAACCCAAAACCCACTGACTTTAAATGAGCTGCCCAAAGAGAAAGCCAAGCAAACCCTGAGGGCCCTGCCCCAGCCCATGCCAAGCAGCAGCCTGAGGGCACGGGGGGCACCCTGTGGGCACAGGGGGCACCCTGAGGGCAGGGGGGGCACCCTGTGGGTATGGGGGGGCACCCTGAGGGCACAGGGTGCACCCTGTGGGCATGGGGGCACCCCGTGCTCACCTCCCTCTGTAAACTGTCTTGATGGACTCCACGGCCAGCCCGGTGGCCACGATGTCGTCGGCGTTGTGCCGGCGCCCGCTCACCGTCAGCAGCCCGTCCATCTTCCCCACCACGAACACCAGGCTGCCCTGCAACACAGGCACGGCCCCCTGAGTTCCCCTCACCCCCCTCTGGCCCCAGGGGCTTTGCCCTGGAGTGCTGAGGGCAGAGCAGAGACACTCCGAGGTGCCCCACGTACCGGGCCAACAAACCCCAGCAAGCCGGAGCGCACGAAGGGCACGTCCCCCACTGGAGAGCCTGAGGAGTTCACAGGGATCACCTGCAACACAAGGGAGGACACTGGAGCCAAGTGGGGCTGCCTGAGGACAGGGAAAGCTCTTTATGTGAGGGGAGGGGTGGGGACAAAGGGAGGGAACTGCTGTTTTGGCAGTGGGGAATGCTGAGTATCTGTAACTGCAAGGAGTTTTCCAGGGTACAGTTTTAAAACACAATATCAACACTTCAGTCACAAACCCAACTGATTACACAAAGCTGCCAGTTTTACAGAGAAAACGGGGCAAGAAGGATGAATCCATACCTCAAAGGTGTTCTTTGTCACCCCTGCCAGCCCATAGTACATCATTCCTCCTGCTCTGGAGCTCACACAGATCTCCCCAATCTCGTCTGTCTTACAGAGCTGGGGTGGCCCATCGGGTTTCACGATGCACATCATGCCTAGGACAGACCAGGCCTTGTTAAAGCAGCCCCCAGACTGCGCCTTGGGTGGGGAGTGACACATCTAATGGTGACAGAAATGACAGAGCCTGGCCCTGCCCGACCTCCCCCACACCAAGGCTGGGCATGGGAGAGAACATTGGCCTGTTCTTCTCCTAAACAGCCCCAAAAAGGTCTCCTGGGGGCCTGTTCTTACCTCCTGGCATCACATGGCCAACGTCCTGCACGGTGAGAGCAGAGTTTTTATCTTCAGTGTTGACCCGAATGACACCAAAGCTGAGCCCGTTCATGGACAGGATGGCTCTGCCAGGCAGAGGGGCCCCGGGGACTCCAGGCCTTTGAAGGACACAGACCCAACGAACACACTCAGGTGGAGACCCCAGAGCAGCAGCAAGAGGGGTGTCCAGTGCTCTGCAGGGTGATCTAACCCTGAGATGGGCAGTGGGAATTGCCTCCCACTCTGATCAATGCCTAAGGAATTGTGTTCCTGGGCACTGCAGCTCCTCTCCCGGGCTGGAGGAGTGCAGGGCTGGCTCTTACAGAAGGCACCAATGGACAGAGCATGAGGATGCCCAGAATGCTCCCAAATCCCATCTCGGATTCAGAACACCCCTCTGTGACCCTGAACATCCCACTGGCTGTGAAATCTGGGAGCAGGAGGAGCCCTGTGCCTGGGGAGGGAGGGAGGGAGGGAGGGAGGGATGTTCACCAGCCCAGCCACTGGAGCACCTGAGCACTCACAGCAGGTGCCAGTGGAGCTCATGACAGGCCTGGAGCAGCCCTGGCCAAGCCACGTGTGAACAAACCCCAGCCTGGAGGACTCGACCCACGGAAGAGCCAGCGCCGGTACCTGCGGATGGCGACGGTCATCGCTTCGGGGGAGGTGGCACAGGGACAGATGGCCTCTGGCTTGAGCCCATGGCTCTGGAACAGGCTCAGGAAGGCATCACAGGAGGAGACAGACCCTGGGGAGAAGCAAAGGTGCCACTGGGACCTCACAGAATTCGGTTTGATGCCCGTCTACAGGAAGGGTCAGGAGGAGGATGTGGGAAACGACGGGAGGAAGCAGCTTCAGGTTGTGCTGGGGAGGTTTAGGTTGGATATTTAGGTTGGAAAATCTCCTCCCTGGAAGGGTGGTCAGGAATTGGAACAGGCTGGAGTCCCCAACCCTGGAGGGATTTCAGTGTGGATGTGGCACTTGGGGACGTGGCTTACCATGGCAGTGCCAGGGGAGAAGTTGGGCTTGATGGTCTTAAAGGTCTTTTCCAATCTAAACTATTCTCTGCTTTTATAAACTGTCCCCTCACTGCTCCCCACCCAACCTTTTCTTACTCTGCAGGACCTCTCCCAACCCAAAGGATGGAAGGAAACCCTTTGTTTTGGTGCCCAAGCACCATGAGCCCCAAGGTCTCCCCATGAGTGTCTCCCTGCAGGGCTGAGGTTGGTCCCACGGGATCCCAGGGGGGCTGGGGTTGGTCCCAGGGGGTCCCAGGGGGGCTGGGGTTGGTCCCAGGGGGGCTGGGGTTGGTCCCAGGGGGTCCCAGGGGGGCTGAGGTTGGTCCCAGGGGGGCTGGGGTTGGTCCCAGGGGGTCCCAGGGGACCCCCCTGCCCTGGGGGCTGCCCACACTCACAGGGGTTTGCACCATCAGTGACAATCAGCATCCTCAGGGAGCTCAGGCTCACGTCTCTTTGGTCTCGATGGGCCATCATGGCCCAGTGCAAGTCTCGACACTTCACCAAAGCCACTTTGGCTGCAACCCAACACAAAACACAGGTCAGGACAAAGAAAAGCCATTTCATACACAGCCCCAAATGAGCAGTTAATTAACTGAGCCTGCTCAACAGCAAACCCAGCACCCCCCAGCATCTGCTGTGGCCTGCAGGGCCCTGCCCACCACCTGAGCCAGGGTCTGTCACCACCACAGCTCCTCCTCCAAAGGCCATGAGTTGTCACCACCCCCTGGATGTCCTCAGGGGGGCCTGGGGATCAACAGCTCTTGCTGTGCCCCACCACTCCCTTGGTTTCATCCAAGAAACTGCCTCCAAGTCAGGAGGGCCCCTCCAAGGTCTCCAACACTCACATGGCATTAGGACTTTGTGCACATTTAGAAATAAATTAGAATCTGTGCAGATTTAGAAACAAATGGCTCAGTCCCCTGTCCTCCCAACCTGCTGTCACATTCCCGTTCCAGCCATGGAGCAGGTGGCACACTGGTGGAACCAGCCTTGGAACTCTGATGGCAAATCACCAGTGGAAGAAGATTTACAAGTATCTACACCATGCTGGGGGTTTAAAATCTCCCTTTGAGTCCTGCCTGAGCAACGAGAAAATCCTATCTACAACTGCCAACTGAAAATCAGTATTTTTGGACATCAGGGACACTCTTGGCCCCAAAGATCTGTCATGGAGGAGGAAGAAGACAGGATCCAATGCATCTGAGGTTTTAATGCCCCTCCCTCCTTCCTCACTCCTGAGAAGTCCAAGCTGGAGCTGTGGAGTTACCTTTGTGGGCATGAACCCTCTGCACCCAGGAGAGAGGGCAGGTTTTCATCACCGAGTAGGGCACGCTGATGGTGTGCAGCTTGTTCATGACATTCTGAAAAGCAGGAGGAGGATGGTCAGAAAAGGGTGAAGCAGAAAGAAGAGCCACCCTCAGCCCCCACCAGGCATTTCCAGAGGTTCAGTGAGGATGGTTCTGTGATGCCCTCAGGGAACTGCAGAGCAGGGAGAGGAATGGTTGGTTTCACAGGCAATGGTGCTCAGCCAGGGCCTCCAGGGCTCTGCCATGCCATGGACATGTGGAATCCCAGCATGGTTTGGGTGGGAAGGGACCTTAAAGCTCATCTCACTCCACTAGCCCTGTCCAACCCGACCCTGCACACTTCCAGGGATGGAGCAGCCACAGCTCCTCTGGGAAAATCTCACCCTCCCAGGGAGGATCTTTCCCTAATATCTCCTGCAGTCATTACCCTCTGGTTCACTAATTACCTGGGCAGTGACAGGGGGCTCTGGGCTGCCCCGACTCACCGTGAGAATGCCGTGCCACAGCCCCGCGTCCTTCTTGAAATCCAGCACGTTCACAATGGTCTCACCTGGGGACAGAGGGTGGGCGCTGGGACGGGCCAGGGGCCAGGCCAGCTGTGCCAGGGCAGGGTTGCTGCTGGGCTCTGGCACGGATGGACCTGGCACTGCCCCTGTGGGAGCTGCTCCACACGTGCCACCCAGCACAGCTCCCTGTGATGGCAGAGCAACAACTGCACAGCCCTTTCTGAGCAGGACAGGGCCCAGGAAGGTGCCAGGAAATCCCATTCCAGCCTGGAACGTCCATCAGTGGGACAGGAGGGCTCTGGAGCCTTGTTAGGCACGAGCAGTGAGGGGAGGGAGAGCAGAAACATCACCCAAGCCCCAGCTCCAGCAGCAATGGACACTCCAGGGACAGCTTCCAAAAGACAAAATTTGCATTTGAAAGCACCCTGACCCACAGCTCTGTAAACAGTTTCACTCATGGATCAAGGAACTGGCTGGGATGACAAGGCAGACCAGCCTAAAACCTTATCCTGCAGCAGAACATTCTGGAATCTCAGCAGCAGTTTCCCATCTCCATTTCTGGGTTACCCAAAAAGCCTCGTGGGACCAAAGAGCCCCAGCAAGAGGCTTTGGTATTCACACAGTGGCAGGAGCACGAGTTTGGGAAGACACTTCCCTGGGGGATCAGAGGGCACTTGGAAACCACTCCAGTTCTGATTCATTTGCTCCCTTTTTGGTGCAGCAGAACAGACTCAGCAACTTCCTGGACATGATGCAAATGCCACTTTTTATTCCTCTTTCACTGTGGCCGTGACAATGATGGACAAGGAAAGGATTGCACAGAGCCCTCAGTCCTGGGGAGGAGCAACCTGTGCTCTTTGTTTCTTATTTTTCAGCAGGTCCTGGTTACTCAGAGCCTGCTGCAGAACACATGAGAGGCAAGCCCTTGCTATGGCACTGCTGCCCCTCTGTCCCTGGGATGTGCTGTGCCCTCACCCACCTTCAGAGTAGTTGCAGGCCTGGGACAGGGCCTGGCAATGGGCCAGCATGGCCACCCGGGACACCGTGACCCCCATGACACTGCCCTCCTTGCTGGTCTTGTACTGCAGGAGAGAGCAGAGAGTCAGGCAGGGGCTCTGCACCCCGGGGCTGGAGGGAATTCACCCCCAAAATCCACATTAAAGCAAGTTTCCTTCCTGAGGCAAACCCAAGGCCTGTGGGACGGGGTCAGAGGGGGGAGCCCCGAGGGGATGGTTCTGGTGGGGACAAACAGGCAGCTCCAGGGAGATAAAAAGGGTGTGCTTGTGTTTCCCTCACTGGTTCTCACAGCTCTTCCTGCTCCCCCAGCAAAGGGTGGCCAAATTAGCCCTTAAACCACCACGGTCCTGAGAAGTTGCCTCCTGTGGACCAAAGGCAGCTTGGGCAGGAAGAACAGAGCCCTCAAAGTGCTGGAGTGTGTGTTCTCAGGCAGCCCCTCAGAGCTCAGCTGCCTCCACCCCTCACCCTCTGGAACAAGAGCAGGTCCCCAGCCCACCCCAAGCAGTGCCCACCAAGGGACTCAGAACTAAAATGATGTCCCCAGAGAGGGACTTGTTCCACTGGCAAGAAAGTTGAAGGGAGTGAGGTGAAACTATTCTCTCTCTGGTGATCAGAACTTGAAATTCAGCTCATGGAAGCTCCTTTCCCTTCCCCACTCACTCCTCACCTCAATATATGCTGGCTCAGTTCCTGCTGCTGAGATGTTGGGCTGCCAGTCCTTGGGAGATTTGGAGAGATATTTGGAATCCGTCACAACCCATTTGAGTCTGGGCCAACCTGGAGCCAAATTAAACAGCACATTAATATCAGTTTATTTATTGAGGGGTTTATATTCTGCAGGAACACACTAAAGCCATCACTTGTCCAAGTTCAGTTACACAAGCAGAATTCCAAGCCAAGCCCAGCTACCAACCAGAAGGTTCATCTTGTTTCTCATCGGGGAGTTCAGTGGGCAACAAGGTATTTCCTCTCCTCAGGAAAGATCCCTGCAGCATCCCTAAAAATAGCTTGGTGGGTTGGGAATAAACTGCCCTGGAACCTGCCAAAGGGACCTGAGGACAACCCTGGCACGTGGGGTGGCTCCTCATGACTCCCAGACCCCCCAAGCTCTGTCATTCACATGGACTGGTCTCACCACACACTCAAACCCCCCAACAGCTCAGTGACAGCAGCAGAAGTTGCCCCTTTTGCCCCCCTGAAGACCCCTGGGAGCTCCTTTCAGGCTGTTCAGCAAAAGGACAATCAAAAGCCAATTCAGAACCCACTCACCTTTAAACTGCACAATTTCTCCGTTCTGGGTTTTTGGAAGCCCTTTCAGACACACCTCAGTGGTGAGGGCCAGGGCAATCCCACAGCTCCCCAGCAGGAAGCCAATCTGCTGCCCACCAGCATCCTGAGGGGACAGGGGGGAAAGTCATTCCTGTTCCCAGGGGACACCAATCAGCCTCCCCCTCACCCAAACCCAGCGCTGGGTGATGCTCTGGCCACTGCTGACCTTGTGGGGAGGAAGAAGAAGAAACAACCCATTCCCACAAACACCCAGAATCACAACTGGAACAACCTGGCCTAGTGGGAGGAACTGGATGGGCTTTGACATCCCTTCCAACCCAAACCCTCCTGAAATATGGCACTGGATGTGCAGAGCAATGGAATCCAAAGTTCCAGAGTGTTCCCAGAGCAGCTCCCACCTCTCCTGCCTCATGTTTGCCAGGAGCCTGTTGCTCCCCTTAGGAAATCCTACAGTTTCCCCCAGTCCTTGACGTGGCAATAACATGGCTACAGTGCAAAAATCCTGGTGAGGGTAAAGGGAACACTTTGTTGAGCCTCAGAACCCTCAGAAACACCAAACACCTTCATCTCCAGCAGAGTCAGGGCCTGGCAGAGCCTGGCAGAGCCCAGTAAGGCCATTCTGACCCCCTCCCCTCAGCCAGGGGGCAGGTCCATCCCATCTCCTCCTCCCCAGTGAGGGGATGGAGGCTGCAGCTCTGAGAATTGAGCGGCCCCAGCTGCTCAGCACAGCTCTGGTCAATATGTTTTTCCATTTTTAAATGCTATTCCAGGCTCCCACAGGTCCCTGCTGGGACAGAGCTGCTGGTGAAAGGCTGTCAGAGGCTGATGGCCTGACTTGGTTTCCATCCCACATCAGCCCAGGGCTCCTCCAGGCTCCAGCAACGTTACCTTTCTGGTAAGAGGTACCTCTATAGGCACTGGGATCACTTCTGCCAGCAGACAGCCATAAAATGCCACCATGAACATCACAGGGTCGTTGTTGGGATAGACAAGGGCCACCTGCAACCCACAGAGGTGTGTTGGTTAGCTGGAGCAGAACCTAAAATTGCAAAGCTCAGACCCACAGGGACTAAAGTCAGGAAACTTTGTGTTATTTCATGGTTTTTTCACCACAGAATGTGTGAAATGTGCCTGAGCTCCTCCAGGAGTAAAGTCACCATTCCCACGTGTGCTGGAGGTGCTCACACAGCCAGAACCCAGAGATCAGGGTCTCCCCCAGAGCCCTGAGCCCTTCCTTAGATGTATTTCAAAGGCCAGAGCCAAGAAGCTGCTCCCAGAGGAGGCAGAACCACTGAAAAATTACACAAATTCCTTTCCCAAGTAGCCTGTCCCTGGGGTTAGAGAATTGCTGTGGAAAGCACAAGATTCTGGGCCCCCCCAAACCCTCTTTTTACTCCAGAGGGAGAACCAGGCAGCCCCAAAGTCCTTACCCTGTCTCCAGGTTTCAGGACAGGCTCGTTTTTGGTCCCCAGTTTATTGAGCAGGGTGTAGGCCAGCTTGAGGCTTCTGCTCCACAGTTTGCCTGGCACACAGAGAACAGAGACTTGCACAGCTCCCAGTCAAGCAGCAGAGAACAGCTCAGCTCCAGCCACACTGGCGTGTCCAGGAAGGCTTTTGGGACCCCCCCAGCCTCCCTGCCCTGCTCAAAGAGCCCAACTCACCATATGTGAGGGTATAAACTGGTTTTCCTGTCACATCCAGAGCTGTCAGACAGGGACACTTGGCCTGGGTGGTGCCCCAACGCTGCAGAGCTGCTTCCAGGGCAGGGGGCCAGTTACACACCACTCCCAGGGGCTCCCCCTTCACTGGGGTCATCTGCCTGCCCTCGGGCTTGGGCTGGTTGGGGTCGGGCTGGGGAACTGAGAGAATTCAACAAGATTTCCAGTATCTGTCAGCATGGTCCCAGGATAATCCAAATATAACAATATTCCTGCTCCTCCCCCATTTGTCACCCGACAGCTGAGCTGGAAAGACACTGAAAACAAATGGGAAGGAGAAGAGGAAAAGATCCCAGCCCATTTCCCAGGAATTCCTGCCCAAAACAAGACAGAGTCTTCCCCCAGGGTGCTGTTTAAAGGAGCTCAGCACACCAGTGAGGAGAGGAAGAGAAGTGGAGGAAAGGAAACCTTACAAAGTAAGGCTGGAATGGAAGTCCCAGTGAGGACAATCCCTCTTGGGAAATCAAGGAATGTGGCCCAAGCAAATGAAAGGGTTTGAAAAACCTATTTCAGTATTTCTGCTGAGAAGTTTCAGAGCTGAGGAGGTGCCCCAGAGCTCAGAACATGAAACTGCTGCCAGCACTGGGTTTGTGTCAGGCTGCTCATGGCTGAGTGAGAGTGAGAGCCAACCTGGATAAGCAGGAATCCAGCTCTTTGCAGGTGTAATTGTAACAGATGATGAACAAAACCATTATTTGGGCCGTTACCTTCCACAATTTCTTCAAAATCATCCACAAAGAATTCCTTCAGGGGTGGCCTTTTAGGTCTTTTCAAGGTGTTAAGCAACTGCTGAATTTTTGTGGAGACTCTGCTGCTCACAGGGACACCTGGAGGGGAAGATTTGGGCCAAAAAAGTCCATTACAAACCCTCACAGCTCCTGCCAGTGCAGGGCACTTCTCTGGGCACCCCTCCCTCAGCCCCTGGTTTCTGGCACTAAAGCTGTGCCAGGGCAGGGGGACATTCATTTCACACCAGCTCTGTATTAACTCAGTGGTCAGGAAATGCCATTAGCAGAAATTAATTTTTAAAGCATTTGTTCCCTTCCAAACCCATGTGCCAGCAGAGGGGACACCCCAGGACACCAGGGCCACCTTCTGCACAAAGCCTTTGGTCCAGCAGCTTGGGGTGAGTCTCTTCAGCTCCCTGGGAGCTCAGAGCAATATTATTTCATTCACTGGCCTTTTGGGGGGCTCTGGGACAAAAGCTTTGCAAAACAACCACCCCACCCATGGATTTTTTGCCTGAAGAAGTGGCAGAGAGGAGCCCCTGAGCCCTCCCATGGAATCCACCCTGTGCTAGATCCCCACCAGGGCACTGAGTGCCACATCCAGTCATTCCACAGACACCTCCAAGGATGGGGACTCCAAACCTCCCTGGGCAGCCCCTCCCAGTGTTCAATGACCTTTCCCACGAGGAAATTCCTCCCCAACCCCAACACAACCGTGGCACGGGAACGTGTCGGTGACGCCACCACGACCATCCCGGCTTGTGAACGGCTTGAAGGGGGCAAAGCTGAGCTGGGAGGACAAACCAGGGGCTGTGAGTCCTGCCTGGAGAGTGGCCCAGGGGCTGGGGCTCCGGAAGGTTCCGTACCATCAGCTGTGTCCATGAGGCTGGAGCGGTTGGATCCCTTGTGCATGCCCTTGACAATGCCCGAGGGAGGGAGGTCGATCGCGGCTGGCCGTGCCGAGGGGGGGGAGGTAGTTGCTGTCACATCTGGGGGGACTGAGAAATTCTCTAAAAAGAGGAGAAAGCAGTTAAATCCCCCTTTTGTGCCCAAAGCCCCAGGCAAAGTGTCAGTCACCTGTTACCAGCACTAAGGGTTTCATGGCTCGGACGCCTGGGAGTTGTTACTGAGGCTGAACACACTGATTGCTAAATGTGAAGCACATTGTCTGCTCTGGACACCAAAAACCAAAGGCACGAGGTTTGGGCTGAGGAAAATGGTTCAGCAAAACAGAATTCCTGTTCCTGGTTTCTAACCTTGAAGCTCAAGCTTGTGACATTCAGTACTGTAAAAAAAAAATGTATAAAAACCCTAAAAGTTTGAGATTCACGTGAACTTTGTAATGTCCAAAGCCCAGCAGAGACCCCTCCCTCACCTCTCCCTGATCCCTCAGCCTGGAATTCTCCTGTTTAGCTGTTGTTTCAGTGAGGGCTTTGGGAAACAAACCCCGTGGGAGTTTGGCCAAAGCACATCAGCACAAATGCTGTGGGGTTTCAATCAATCCCTTCCAGCCGGGTGGTTTCAGAGCCTGTCCAGCTCCTCCAGGACAAATCCCAGTCACTCCAGGGAGCAGAGCGAGCTGGAAGCTGCTCTGGAAGCTGCAAGACACTGCCCTGCCCCTGGGATGAGGCTGGATCTGTGTCCTGCAGGAATTCTCCAATGAATTCCTGGTAAATAAAGGGATTCCCTTGCACAGCCCAGCAGGTTCCATCATCTGATGGGGCAGGAATATTCTCTTCTGGCTTAACAGCACCAGCAACTGTTGCTTACAAAGGCAAAACCCAACAAATCTGAAGCTCAGGGGGTCTGAAGCCAGATCCTACATCATTCCCACTGAAAGGGTTTTGTGGCTGATTCTGTGGTGATTTCCCTTTTTAACAAGGACTAAACCCAACCCATTTCTGCACCCCTTTGGAGATGCAGTGGCCAGGAATAGTTCCCATGCACTGAACTTCTCAGATCACTGGGGAGGACCTGGATTTGAGCAATCCAAACTTCTGCAGGACTTTTTGCTGCTCCCTTCAGAGAGATGCACAGAAGTGTCCATGTGAGAGTTCTAGTCACTGAAATCAGCAGTTAACAAGGGATGAAGGTGGCAAATACAATTCTGACACAGGTTTAGAGCTTCTACTTTGCATAGAACATTAATGAGATCAGATAGTAGATGCTGTGTAGGTGATAAGCTGCATTACCTCAATTCATTACAGAAGGTAATGTGGCTTCCTGCATTCTCCAATTAAAAACAGCCTCTCTGCTTCAAAGACATTCATTATATTGACTACATTTTGTGGGCAATTTCCTCAGTTTTCCATTTCAGGAAACAATTTCCACCCCAGCAAATAAACAGACGAAAATAACAGCACCAACAAAAATAATAAATAAGAGAAAACAGTTCAAACCACCAGCACTTCTATGCACTGCTTGCCCCAAACCAGTTAAGCAAAGCAGAGAGCACACGGAATACAGACATGTCCTACGGTGCAGGAACTTCCTCCCCAGCAGCTAAAAAGGACAAACACACAGAGCAAAAACAAACTTGGCCATTTCATACAGAAGCATCAGCAGCAAGGAGCACCTCAGAGCCTCAGAAACCTGAGCCTGGGGTATCCACATCTGTAGATTCTGCTCCATCTCCTCAGGACCTGGATGCTCTGGTTGTTCCCCAGCCCAGCAGGGAGAGCTGGGCTGAAGCTTTACCCTGATTCACCCAGATTTTAATGAAGGTGGTTCATTTGCTCCACCCACGGCTGGGTTTGGGTCTGTTTCTTTTGGGGTCTAACACAAACGATAAACCATGAGGGCTCCGAGCAGAAGGAGGGTGTCAGAGCCAGCATTTCCCCACTCCACAGGCACAGAGAGCCCCGAGGAGTCTGTGGGGACCCGGATGGAGATGCCACTCGCACAGGGCACCTTTGTGCCTCCTGCTCTGCCCACGCTGTCCCTGGAGCCTCCTCTGCTTCCACAAGCTCCCCACTTGCCCCTTTTCCAACCACCTCAACCTCCTGCAGTTCCTCAGGGGACAAAAAAACCAACGTGATGGTGCAACTCCAAGCAATCCTAGCACGTTCCATCAGCACCAGCTCCACTCCTGCTCCGCATCCACAACTGCAGCTTTATCAACACAGCGGTTCTGTTGGTACCCAGCTCCTACCTATTCGAGTATTGGCAAATACATCAGCTAGAGACCCACTGGTCCCTTTGCCTTCTCCATGGGAAAGCGTAGAGGATGCTGATGAGGATGTGGATGACCCCTGAACAGATCGGTTGATCCAAGACTCAGCATTCTGTAAGCTCTGGTGCAATGCAGCAGAGAGAGCAGCCTGGCGCCTGAGCGAGCCCTCGTCCTCGGAGGCGGAAGACGTGTCTGTGTGGAAGCAGAGAGAAAATCTAACTGCTCAGGGGAAAGCACATGGCACTGAACAAGCTCTTTCCAATCACATATCAACAGGCTTTCACAGAGGGTGGGTTTTCCAGGGCCGTTGCATCGGTGGGAACGCACTCACTCACCCCTGCTGGAGTCACCTCTCAGGCAACATCCTTCCCCCGGCTCCTCCGAGCCTGGGACTCAGCCCTCATTGCTTTTCTGTTCACATTCCAGGGTATCAGATGCTGGTTTGCCTAAATTCTGGGAACTCCGGGCTGGGAAGGGAGGGGTCAGTGTGGCTGCCACGGTGCAAACTCGCAGGAACAAAGCAGGGCTCAGGACAGGGCCGTGCCAAGGCCACGGCAGAGAGGGCTTTTGTCTGGGGCTCTAAATGGGGCCCTTTCAAAGGCAGAAAACAAACAGAAAGCCCAACCCCAAAACAAAACAGGAATCTGCAACAAGGAGCTGCTCCCTGTGTGTCCCTGAGCACGGACACCTTGGCTGTGCCCAGCCTGTGGCTCGGTGTTTGTGTCCCACAGAGCCAGCACTGGGACTGGGGATGCTGGTGCTAGACACACTCAGGTGGACTTGGTGCTCTGCCTACACTCAAGTGGCAAACCAAACTACTAGGTCATGTTCTACCCGCTTGGCAGAGTGGGAAGGAGTGGAGTGGGACTGAATCCAGCCCTGCTGGAAGTGCTGACCTGGATCCTGGGACAGCCCCAGCTCGGGAGGTGCTGCAGTCCTGGACAGGTGAGCAGAGCTGAGACCCAGGCAGAGAGCAGGAACATGCAGCAGCCCCCCAGAGAGGAAGGGACACAGGGAATGTGACAGAACAGGAGGTACAGAGGAGGAGGAGGAGGAGGAGGAGTGACATGGGCCAGCAGAGCAGGCTCAGGGATATGAATCCCCCAGGAGATGGGAATTCATAACATTCGGATGACCTGGTCAGTCCAAATGGCTGCGATGCTTCTGCACAATGAGGCACAACACAGAAAACCACACGAACTCAGTGGGAAGCCAGTGCATCCACTGCTGGAAAACAGAGGGTTATCCATGGCTGCTGCACATGCACCCCAGCAGAGCCCACGGCAGCAGGGCATTCCACGTGGCAGGGCTGGGAGAAGTCCTGCCAAGTCTGGAATCCCACTGGACCCTCCGAGGTCCTTGCCCAGGAATGTTCACTGCTGCAAATCCTCCTCCTGTGGCTGAGCACTGACCCTGAACGAAATCCAGACGTGAATTATGCCAAGGAAACGGGAGTGAGGGGAGCAGGACCAGCCTCAGTGCAGGCCTGCTCACTCTGGCCACTGTGGACCATGGAATCCCCAGAGCTGGACCCACCAGGGTCATCCAAGTCCAACTCCAGGCCCTGAATGGGACTCCAAAATCCCACCACGTGGAAGAGGAGCCACATCCCCAGCCCTGACGGAGCTCCAGGACCAAGAGGATGTGTGAGCAGCTGGACCATCCACCCCCTGAAGACCCCCAAGGCTCACCTGGGGGAGTGCAGGCGTCTGCTGGGGACTGCACGAACGTGGAGCGCCTCTTGGTGGGCATGGGCAGGGCCATCTTCTGCTCCTTGTGCTTGGCCAGCGCCGCCTGCACGGCCTCCGTGTGGATATCTGGGGATGCCAAGGGACACACCCCGTTTGCCAAGGGCAGAGGAGGCAGGAGCACAACCCCCACTCCCAGCACCTTCCCCCCGATGCTGTCCTGACATCTCGGGAGTGAAACTGCCTTTGACTTTCTGTTCTAAACTAACTGAGGTTTCTGAGCCTGCCAAGCTGAAGGCAGAGCCAGGGCTTTTAGTCTGGAACCTTCTGGATCAGTCATGGCATCCTTGTGTCTCCAGCAGCTTTTGCAGAAACCTCAACCCCACCAGCTCGTTCCCCTCAACCAAAGATAATCTTAAAATATGCCTGTGCAGAGCTTAAATATGCAGAGATAGTGTGCAGCCCTGGTGCACCATAAAGTGACAGTTGTCTGGCTTAGGAAGAACCTTCTGTTCCCAAATGGATGCAGATTTCAGGGAAATGTTGCAAGTTTAGCTGTAAATACAGGCTGATGAGGAGCTGAGACAGGCTGGGCTGAGGTTCCCACCCCTCTGCAACCCCCAGAGCTCTTTAAAGGAAGACTCATGGCTGGTGAGGAGGAATCAGCTCATTAAAACCTGCTATGGCCAGGGAGAGCTCAGCTACATCCACTGCTCAGGCTGATGGGCTTTAATTATGGCTTTGCAGGACCCAAACTGGGCTCTCCTGACGCTCCATGAAGGGTCAGGACGGGATGGAGAAGGAGGATTTCAGACACACTATTTGCCCACATTGAGAGGAAAACTTATTTCTCCTTATTGCAAAGTGAAATGCAAACCCAGGTGGACATAAAGGAGAGGAGCAGGGGCTCAGCAGTGCTGGGAAGCCCTTCCTGCTGCCCTTTGGAGCTCCCCCTTTCCCAGCTCCAGGAATTAAGGACTCCCTGCTGCCTCACTGAACCTGCTCCCCTCCACACATGCTTTAAGAAGGTTTTTTCCCCATTCTGTGAACCATTTGCACCAAACAGTTGCAATTCGAGCCAGAAAATCAAGGTGGAAACGAGTTATTTGCTTCTTCCACATAGAATTCTTTCTGCTTCAGCAGCTGCAGCCCAAAATCTGATGCTTCTTCCCACAGAATCACCATGGCAGGACATTTCACCTCTTGTGGAATCCCAGCCTGGATTCCTGGAGAGGCCAGAGCCCATTCCCCCCAGGAGGAGGGATCCAGTGGCTCCTGCCCTGCCCTTACCCGATCGGTAACGCTCATCTCGGGCTCCTCCGGAGCGAGCGCGGTGGAATTTGGAGGAGGAGGAGGAGGATGCTGAGGCTGGAGCTGCAGAGGGAGCAGGCTGCTGAGGTTTGGATTCCTTCTGGAGGGCTGGATCAACCCCTGGAAAAGAGGGAGCAGGAAATGAAAGGAGCTTTTGCTGAGCACGCTTCTCTCTTTTCCCTGCCCACGTCAGGGATGCTGGGAAGCTGCTCCGTCACTCCCTGTCCCAGTGACCAGGGCTTGTTATTGACTGGAAAACCAATAACAAACCAGCAACAAGAGCCTTTGCTGCTCCCACTGATTACCAACCCAGAGAGACCTCCATTGTCCAGTTCTGGCTCCTTCCAGCATGTCAAGTGTGGGGCTTTATCACCCAGGAAAAGTTTTTTCCCCCATCTCAGAGTTCTGTATTTGCTTCTCCAAAATGGGAGGTGCCAGGAGCACAAAAAGCTCGATGGAAAAGAGATTCCCTGCTTGAGGTGCAGGACCTGGACTCCAGAGCAAGGTGAGGAATTCAAGATCTCAGTTCATCCCCAGCCAAAAGCATCAGTTTGTTTCCCTTCCTGTCACACGTTGCACTGATGACCAGTTCAGCATCTTTCCAGCCTTTATTTGCCTTTATCCAAGCCCAGAGAGCTTTGCTTTCATCCAAAGCCTTCCCTGACGGAGCAGAAAAGCCTCACGTGCTCTGATCACTGGAGTGTTTCCCCGTGCAGGCACCCACTAGGTGTCAGCAGCAGATTTAACACCATTTTCAATGAATTATTAAACTCATATTCAGTTCTCTTTCCTAAGTCTTGCAAAAGCCTCTCATCTCCCTGCGGGGCATCCCACGGCAAACGTGCCATTCCAGTCGGGAGGGGATCAAAGGTGGCTGGAAGTGACATGACACACGAGAAGGAGCTCTTTGTTCCAGCACTTTGCTCTGACACAACAACATGTTGCAGTGGCCTCGCAGAGCAGGGAAAAGTGGAAATCACTGCTGGTTGCACAACAAAGGGAGCTGAGCCTGGCAGGTGACAGGTGATTTATTGAACATTCCCTCTGGAATTACCCTGCTGCAGCTGCACTTTCTGCTGGCAGAAACATGACAAACATGACAGGGAGATGAGAAATGAATTATTTATTTTTATTATTTATCTCTGGCTTTTGAAGGAGGCTGCAGGTTTGTTAATTGCCCTCAGATTCTAATGTGAATTGGCTGTTCTGTGATCCCTGTGTTTTGGTGATTTAGAGATTCAGAGGCTGAATCACTGGAAGATCAACAAGGATAAATGTTTGTATTAAAAACAGGGACAGCAAGTGCCACATTGGCAGGGAAGCAGCAGCCAAACCTGTTACTCTGCTGTTTGCACTGGGAATGGAACTGCAGTGCAGCTGAGGGACTGGCTATTCCTTGGAAAAGAGGGGTAAAAACCATGGAAATAAGCAGCTGGAGTATCCAGGTTTCCAGGGCAGCCTGAGCACACTCCCAGAAGCCAAGGACACCCAGGACTCCCCGGGATCAGGGCTCCAGGTGTCAGATTTTGGGCTCCCCAGATTTCAGCCTCTCCAGGAGTCACCACTGCACGGACCTTACTCTGCCTTCACAAGGCACGAAGGAGGAATTCAGGTGCTCCACTGACTCAGCCCTGGGATCCCAGTCCCACCAGCAGGAGAGCTCCTGGGACCAACCTGGATGGTGCATCCCCAGTGGAGCCCCAGGGCTTGCTCTGCAGCAAAGTGGGGTCTCCCAAAAGCAAGGAGGCCGTGGCTGGAGCACAGACTCAGCAGGAGGAACCTCCTGGATGATCCTGCTCACATGGCCTGACGTGTCACCTCCCCTCCCTCCCTCCTTTCCTCCCTGCCATCCCTGGAATGGAGACACCCCGGGCCAGCCCTGGACGGTGCTGGGGGAAATGGGACGCTCGGGGTGGGTTTTGTTGCTGTTGTTGTTGTGGACTAAATTAATTTCCTTCTCATTATTACCAAGGTGACCTGATTCTGAATCCCTCACGCATGACTTCCACAGGATCTTCACAACAGGACATTCCCAGACACTGGGGCAGCTGGCTGTGAGATGGAGAAAGGGCTGCAGGGCTGAGCAGGAAGGGCAATTAAAGCGCTGTGTTAATTGGTGACCTCCATCAGCCCAGCCCTCAGCCCTGTCTGCAGCTCTCAATGCACAGAGCAGGGCACGGTCCTGCCAAACGCTTTTTTCCCTCCTAATTAAGGATTTTCCGAGACAAACCCAACATGTGAACTGGGCCAGGCACGAGGGGCCCAGGACTGTGGCATCCCTGGGTTCCCCCAGGGGGAGAGGCTGCCAAGAGGCTCCCGGGGCACTGATGGATCCCACGTTCCCTCCCCAGGCTCGGGACCTGCCCTGGCACCAAGGCTGGCACCAGCACTGCCAAACCTGCCCAGCAAACACCCCCCTCTGAAGAGGGATCTGTCACTTCTGCATCACCTTTTGGGTCCTTTAAGCAGAAATAGATTGGAGGGGAAGGCAGTGACTGAGTGTGTGACATTCCCATCCCATCCCTGTCCAGGGAGCAGCCCTCGTTTGCAACAAAAGCTCCAACTTGAAGGCCAAATCACAATTTGTGCTTGCCCTTGGTCCCTTCAGCACGTGGGTCTGACAGAACACACTGATCTTTTGGGTATGGAACAAGGACAAAGGAACAGGCACGTGATGGGTGGATTTGAGAGATCAGAGAATCAGGGAATGGTCTGGGTTGGGAAGGACCTTAAAGCCCATCCAGTGCCACCCCCTGCCACGGGCA
>JAWWMO010000074.1:5074799-5085983 GCA_035047845.1 Dendrocincla fuliginosa | reverse complement strand
CTGCTCTGGTTTAACACTGATGTGTGTTTTGACCCCTGAGTTTGGAATTCAAACCCTGGCTGGATCCAGGAGCTAACAGAGCCTGTGCCATCACCTCCACCTCCTCCCCAGAGAGGCCCAGAAAGGCCCTGGGGCTGCTCCACTGTCCAAATGGGCACAGGTTTCCTCCAGTCTGGCACTTTGTCCCCTCCAGATGTTCCCCCATGCCCAGATAACGCTGGGAATTCCCAGCAGGCACGGGCAGAGGGGGAGGACAGCACAGCAAACCCCAGGGAAGTCCACAGTCCACACCTCCCACCACGGCCCAGGGAGGCAGCAAAGGGTGTTCAAGGCTCCTCCAGTAACTGGTTTAGTGAGTTGAGACACAGATCTGACTGCAGCTGCTGGGGCAGAATGTGCTGAAGGAGCAGAAATCCACCTTTCAAGGAGGAATCCACGAAGCAGCTTCAAAGGTGGAAAGGATCCAAGGGCTGCCAGCTAATCCCAGGGTGGCAGTAACTCCTGGGCACTTCTTGCCACTCTTCAATCACAGGAAGGAGATGCTTTCCTGCACTAATTCCTCTTGATAGAACTATGGAAAAAAACAGCTCTGACATCTCCCCACTTCACTGGTTCCTTTCCTTGCCCCTTCCTTGGGCTGTTTCACAGGCTCCTCTCGGGGTGCCAAGGATTCCACAGCAACACTGGGAATTCCTGAGCTCCTCAGCCCAGACCCTGGGGCTGTCACTGCAGGGTAGGAGCTCCCACATCCTCCAGAACCTGGAGCCAAACTCGACTCTCCTATTTGCTCCTCCCCCAGTTCTCCAGCCCAGCCTTTCCCTTTGTCCTTGTGTGTCTCACTGGAAGAGGAATGTGCCTCCTTGTTCACACCATCTCACTGCCCACAGCAAGGTGTTCCCTCATTTCACACAAGGACATAACAAGGAATTACTGTCCTGGCCTCCTGCAGAACTTCTGTCACCATCATGTGCCTTGCTCCTTGTCCCTTGTTGCTTTGTTGAGTCCATTCAAACCTCTGGAAGCTGAGAAGAGTCACCTTTGCTGCAAACATGGATGAGTGTGGGGCTCCATAAAGACACCCAGGAGAGCTCCCAGAACATGAACCTGGATTTCCATTTGGCTCTCCCCATAGGGTTCAACACCAGAAATCACCTCCCCATCCCACAGGATAATTGGAAAGGACACCTGGAGGGAAGGGATCACTGCAGGGAAGGGATCAATCACTGCAGGGAAGGGATCAGTGCAAGGATGGGATCAGTGCAGGGAAGGGATCAATCACTGCAGGGATGGGATCACTGCAGGGATGGGATCAATCACTGCAGGGAAGGGATCAGTGCAGGGATGGGATCAATCACTGCAGGGAAGGGATCAATCACTGCAGGGAAGGATGTGTAGGACACATCTCCACAGCTCTCCTGAGTCAGAGGATCCATTTCCCAGGAGAAAGCCCAAAGGGCAGCAGGCAGGAGAACAAGGCAATGCAAATGGAATGTGCTTGGACAAGACCCAAAATCCAAACCCTGACCTCTGGTAGGAGCCCCCTGGAATCAGCAACACAGGAGACTCCAGGAGCCCCTTCACAGGAGCTGCCACAACTGCAATCAGAGGAGGGAGGGAGGAAAAGGCTCCAAATTCTCTCTTTTAAGGCACACCTGGAAAAATGGCTTTGTCTGGATCCAGTGCCTTCCCTCACAGCTCCAAGCAGCTCCTTCTGAAAGTGTTTTACCCAAGCTCTGTCCAATGAGCGAGCACTGGACACACAAAAGGCAAAGGGTAATTACATCTTCCTGTTTGCTCTTCCAGCCAGACATTTTTTTAAAGGCCTACTGCAAAAAAGAATTGCCTTGAAAGCCTTCCAAGGCAACCCTGGCTCCAGGGTTATGGATTTTTCTGATTTGGGGGGAAATATCAGAGCAAATGAACCATGTTCCAGCTCAGGCCTCTGTGCTGCTGGTCACAGTGACTGAAACAACATCCCCCAGTCTCTCATGCTAATGGTGACTGGCCCTACACCATTTTTACATGCTGCAATTTGAAAACAGGACTTAACAAGTAAAGTGTCTCAAACAGGGGAGAACTCCACCGAAATGTTTGCTCAAGGTTTCCAGGTGTGGCTGCAGCCAAGACATAAGAGGATTATTTATATCTGACTCATTTGCTTCGCCTTCACCCTCGATTCTCCCTATTTGGGACTCAATAAGTGACTTTTTTCTGCACCACAGGACTTCTTAGATTCAGGGTATTTTCAAGGAGGCCTTGGAAATGTGAAGCAGAGAGGAGAAATTCCACAGGTAGAGTGGGTTTAAACCCCAGACCATGCCAGTCCCCAGAGCTCCAGGGGCCCAGGCTGCAAAGGGCACAATGTCCCCTGGGCCACGGAGAGTCCCCAGGTCTGATGGCCCCTGGGTGGGACCCAGCCCTCACCCCAGCCCTCTGCATGTCCCCTTCCTGCCTGGAACTCAAAATAACGAGACTTCCCCCTTTTCACTGGCAGCTTCCAATCCCAAATTGCGTAAGAATGGGGGGGGGTTCATTCCAATTACAATAAGGATTGTTCTTTCTTTTTCTTTAATCCACAAGGGATCACTTGAAGGTTCTGCCCTAAGAATAAACACTGGTCTCAGCCTCTCAAAACATCTACACGAGCCCTTGGCCACTCTGAGACCTCCCTTTTGCAGCACAAGAGACTCCAGTCTCACGTTCAGCAGGATTGCCACAAAAGCCTAAAAAAACCATCTCAAAATAATGAACAACTTGGTTACCTGCAAATTCTCTCACTGCTCCTGAAACAACAGAAAGCCGTGGTACTTTTTAAAGCTTCCTAAAAGTTTCCCCAAGTGCCCTCTCTGGTTTGGCAAAGTCCATGGTGAGGAGGAGGAGGAGGAGAAGGAGGAGGAGGTGAGAGCCAGCCCTGGTGCCCAGGCTCTGTCAGGAACGCCAGGCTGCAGTTCTGGAGGACACACATGGAGCACACAGGAGAGCAGCACGGAGCCACCTGAGGGGAACTCATCCAGACAGCCCTCCCAGCCCAGCTCCCACTGCAGGACCCCACTCCTGGGACACACGAGGAGCTCCTGGAGCCAGAAATGGGACACCTTTAATAGGCATTTTCTGCTTGTGTTCAATTAAGGGAGGGGGGAAAAGGCAGCCCAGTTTAATAAGCTGCAGGTCTGCTCATTCTCTCCCAGAACCGCTGAGGATCAGGCACTTTTATCTCCTGCTCTGATCACCTGACTCTCCATCACAGCCTGGAATCTGCCGTGTCACTTCCCAGCTCCTGGGGGGAATTCTCCTTCTCCTGCTGCCGGTGACAACGCACACTGTGAGCAGGGATGGCAGCAGGGACAGCTCTCCCTTCCTCACCCCAGCCCTGGAGTGACCCTGGCCAGCTCTCAGCTCTGCCCTCACCCCTCCCTGCAAAGGAGAAAACCCCTTGCCCTGCTCAGGGTTCCTTCTGGCTGCTCAGCTTCCAGGGAAGAGTTCCTAATCCCAGGGAATGGCAGCGATGGGGACAAAGGAAACACCTCAGAGGGACACGTGGTGGAGCAAAGCATGGCACTGCCAGCCCAGGTGCCCACACTGGCATGGCTGAGGTGTTAGAGGGGCAGGAGACACAGAACCTCCTCCAGCACATCCTCACCCCACTGTCCCTTCTGGAGTCACCCCCAGGGCCAGGCCTGGAGTGCTGTCCCATCTGCTGGGTCGTCCCCTCTTCCATCACACCCTTCCTTGCACATTCCAAACCCAGCACTGCCAGAACCTCCCGTGGCTGGTCCCACACACAGCCAGCCACCCCTGCCCACACCCCACGGGCCATCCTGGTGGCCACTGTGGCAGTGGCTCACGTGGAAAAGCAGGAGGGGGAAGATGCTGGTTGGGAGCCTCCTGTCACAGCACTCGGGAGGAGGAGAGGGAAGAGCCACGTGCCAGTGGATTCCCAAGGGAACAGAGGGATCTGTGTGCACCAGGAGATGTGTGGCTGCAGGGACAGCACTGCCTTCCCATGGAAAGGGGAGCTCTGTCAGATCCATTCCCTCTGGAAAAGGGGAGCTCCATCAGGTCCCTTCCCATGGAAAGGGGAGCTCTATCAGGTCCCTTCCCATGGAAAGGGGAGCTCTATCAGGTCCCTTCCCATGGAAAAGGGAGCTCTATCAGGTCCCTTCCCATGGAAAGGGGAGCTCTATCAGGTCCCTTCCCTCTGGTGTTTCCCTCTCTGCAGGAGTGGAGGGATAAAGCAGAACCTCCTCCCAAAGTTACCTGTGCTGCTCTCAGAGAAATGAATTCTGGCCCTGTGTGAGAGGAACACCAATGCTGCTGCTGTTCCCAAGTCACTTTTCCAACACAGTGAGCTAAAATCCAGGAACACAGGCCCCGACTTCACCTCTCTGCAGTTTAATGCTTTATCTCCAACACAAGGCTTAGTTTTCCAACCCCTTTAGGACTCAGCCACAGGAACAATACCCTTCCTAGGAGCAAAAGGCAGGACAAACATCCCTACCCATTCTTTTCCACCAGTGCCCTTCCCCATTAGCCCTGATCCCAGAGGCAAGGCCGGGCCACGCAGCTCCCACGGCGACGGCCATCCCAAATGGAATGCATTATTCCTGCATTAAAACATATGTTTGTCAGGGCAGCCAGCCATGCGGCTCTTCCGAGGCAGATTACAGAAGACCTAATTTTATCAGGCAGGGATACAATTCTCCTGGTTGTTTCTGCTCCCCAGGGACATGGAGCTGGGGAAAGCAGGTTGCCTGACTGCCGGGGAACAATTCCGAGAGGGGATGGCTCAGGCAGGAACTGCATCCCGGGCTCACCACGTGGATTAATGGATGTCCTGGGGGCTCTGGGGGCTCCCATCCCTGGGGAATCCAGAGGCCAGGAGACCCAGTGTGCATCAGCAATTCTCAAGAATTCAACAAGAATCAGGGAAAGTTTATGTTTAGAGAAGTGCTAGAACTTTATGGTTTCTTTTTCCTTTTAATCAGCTTAATTTAAGCTAAATAAAACATGGTGTTTGCTCACAGCAAGGAAAGTTAAGTTACTCTTCCACTGCTATCTTTGGTACAAACTCAGGGTAACCTAAACTAACGTCCTGCCTCTGTTTACTCCAAGTGGTGCTTCCCAAACTCTCAGCTTTGGAGCTGGACAAGAACATGAGCTGATGGGAACAGGCATTTTACTCCAAACACCGGGCGAGAGTAACAACCCAGCACACGATCCAGGATGGAAAACGCAGCTCTGAGGCTCTTCCCGAGGCTTTTCACCAGAATCCAGTGGGAAAATCCACGCAGCAGATGGAATGCTGCTGCCTGGAGAGCATCACAGCCATCAATCACTGTTTCCTCACACACGGTGCAAACGTGAAGAGCCTTCCAGTCTAATTAATACAACGAGACATCCTGGCCTGATGACTCTTCCCTGATTTCACAAGCCCTCCAAAAACTTTTGGACTGAATCAGCCTCAACAGAGGAATTCTTCCCTTCCTCTCTCTATGGACCCAGGTCTAAAAAGCAACTGAGCAACTCACTGAGAGATTCAGGAAATGCTTTTTATAATTGAGACAGGCGGTTTAAAGCGAACCATCCTGAGAAATTATCTGCACATTGTCTTGGAGAGAAAGGCAAACAGGAACTCTGCAGCTCCTGTCCATCCCTTGGGAATGCTCCCCATGAGTTCACTGCTTGGCTCCTGACACTTGCCACTGAATAAACACGATAAATCCAGCGAGCAGAGAACTCCCTGACAAACACTGATCACGGAGAGGGAGGCAGGAAGGAACCAGCCCCCTTTTCCAGGGCAGGAGCCCGTGGGGTGCTCCGTGGGCACTTCCCCGTGGAGCTCCAGGGACTGCCTGGTGCTGGGAAGAGCAGCAGCAGGCCCTGTGCAGCTCCTGTGCCACCCATCACATCTGCTCCTCAATATTTCATGCTGGAGAATCCAAAATAGCCAGCTGAGCACAGGTTATGTAGGACAGCACAGCACACGCCGCACCAGCGCCGCCGTGCCAACAGGTCTGGGGAGCATTCCCAGCCCCAGGATCCAGGGAAAGGGCAAATATCCCCCACCCCAGAACACTGAGAGCCACAGGACAAACTGGGATTCATTGCTGCCAGATGTCCCCTCCACCCAGCTGAGGGAACTGGTTCTAAGTCCTGCAGAGCCTCAGAGAAGCGACCGGGGAGGAGGTGCAGGACTCCCTTTAAAGCCTCTAATTTCCTCCCCTCCCCAAGGCAAAGGGGCAGAGCTGCAGCTTTTAAAAACAGCCCCAAACTCGCTCCTCATTTCCTAAGTCTGAAGGGGACAACACAAAAATATGCACATTCCTCAACTCTCCGGGTTATCCTTCATTATTCCAGCCTGGATGCTCCAAAACCCTTCCCCATGTCCACATGCTTCAATCACACACCAACAGCAAACCCCACTCCCACTCACAGTAGCCAAAACACTTCTCCCAGTGTTTGTGTTTAACTCCCTCTCTCCAAACCATTAATCACTCCACTCGTTGTGCTTTGATCATGTGCAGGGCAGGAGTCTGTGACCATCCTGGGGACCTCCTGTTTGCTGCTCTGGGGACCTGGGGCTCTGCTGGGCTGGATTTCCTCTTCCTGTGACACAGACATTGCACAAAGCCCATGTGCTCCACGTCTGCATCACTTTTTCCTGGGCTTGTAAGGCTTAAAAAAATACAAATTCATCTGCAGTGAAGGCAGAGGAAGGATCCTTATCAGGATCTCTGTAGAGCCAAGCAAGGCTGGGAGGAAGATCCCTGGATGAGCAGAGCCAGCTCCCTCTGACAGGCTCCAGAGGGGTTTTGGGGATTCCAGAGCCCCAGAGCTGTGCCTGTGCTGGCTGCACACACAGACACAGATCCCTCAGCAGATTTGGGACCCGTCCTCTCTCAGTCCTGCAGGTAAATTAAGGAAGCAACATAAAAGCCTTCCCAGTGCTGGTTTTGCCTAATGCAAGGCTTGTGGGTGAGATGCTGCATAAATGCCCCAAAACCACCTGCAAGTCCTGTTACAGCTACAGGAGGATCAGATCCAACTTGCTCGTGTTTGTAAAGCTCTTCTTCAACCTTTCCTGTGCTTTGCCCACAGTTCCCCTCTGAGTGGGGGAAGCAGCTCCAGTGAAACCTTCCTGCTCACTCAGCACAACCCAGTCCTGCTCAGACAATTACTTGCCTTGACTCTGTAATTTAAATTCTGTGCCTCAGCTGCCTAATCCATAAAAAAGGCCCTCACCTCCTCTGACAGGCGCCTGGCAATCAAAGATTGCAAACCAAGACACACCATTTCTGAGGGATCACACAAATGCCCTGATTCCATAGGAAATCCTCCAGCCAAACAAAATAAAAGGCTCTACCCACTTGCTTGAGTCAACATGTTTTCTTCCAGTAAGGTTTATCCCAGCTGGCTGCCCTTCAGTCCTGGGTTTGCACCGTTTTGCTGATGCTCCTTTTTCCACACACCCCACCATCCCCTGCCCCTGGACCCCTCTGCACACACAGCCCTGGTGCCCACGAGAGACAGAGGAACCAGAGGAACCAACCCAGGTGCAGCCACAGAAACACCCCAGAGAACCACAGACCAGGCAGCAAACGTGTGTTGGGCTAGAAAAGCAAACAGGAACAGCCCCTGCTGCCCACAGGCAGGAGGAGGGACCTGCAACCCTGTCAGAGAAAAGGGACAGCAGGGACACCTGAGGCCTGAGCTGCTCACAGGAGCTCCTGCCAGCCCAAGGGGGAGCTCCCCTGCCCAGCCAGAGCCCGCCAGCTGCAGGTCACTCCAGTGCCACCCCTTTACTGGTTAAAAACGCCAGGCAAGGCAGAAACCACAGGGAAACCACCCCAGCAGCACAACAAGCTCTGCTGCCCTGTGTCCTGCTGTCCCTGCTGTCCTGTGTCCTGCTGTCCTGTGTCCTGCTGTCCTGTGTCCTGCTGTCCCTGATGTCCTGTGTCCTGCTGTCCCTGCTGTCCTGTGTCCTGCTGTCCTGCGTCCTGCTGTCCCTGCCAGAGCCCCCACACCTCCATGAGAACACCCTTCCCCACACAGGCAGCACAACAGGCGTGTAAATGTGCCCTGTAAGGAACAAATCCTCTGCTGGTGTTTAATTAGAGCCTGTGAATGTGGACATTCCCGAGTCTCCCAGCTCCATTAATGGCTGGGATGAGGCTGCCCTGAGAGGAAAGCCTCAAAATCCCACCCCAAAGTGTAAGAGCACCCAGAGAGCCCCGAGCTGAGTGCTGGAGGGATCTGATATCAACATTTCCCCCTGACTGGGGGATGGATTCAGGCACTGACCCCATTCTGTGAGCCCTCAGCACACACAGAGCACTCCAAGGAACAGCAGCGTGTGCTGGATCCAAAGTCACCTTCCCTGCAGCTCAGCCCAGAGGTGTGAGACTGAGCTCCTGCACCCACAGACACGTGAAGAGGGGGGAAAGTCTCCTCCAAAGTTCACATCCCTGGCACTCTCACTCACGAAACAGAAGCAGATGCAAATGCAAATGCAAAGACAGCCCTTCCCATCATCAGAGATGCACAATGTGGGTGTCACTGACAGATGAAGAAAAGCATTAGAAAGAAAAATATCCCAAAAGTGAGAAAAGAAGGAAAACATGAGTAATGAGCAGGTTCCAGGTTTCCCACAGCTCCATGACCCAATTCTCAGCTGATACACAGTTATTGTCACTTGAACACTCTCACTGCGAGGCAGCGACTCTGATCCCTCTGGGAGGGGATGGGAGGCCTCTGCAACTTCAGATCTGGGCAGAACGTTCTCCACACTGACAGAAGACAACTGAGTTCTTGTGCACACTCAGAAATAAGTGAGTTTGGATCCAAACCACCTCTGAGGCCCAACACTTAGGACAAGATGCAATTCTGCTGATTCCTGAACCACGTCCCAGTCCTTCACTCAACGTTTCCAATGCACTCAGGACTGTTACCTCCACACTGACCACAAGGACTAATCCGGGGGTATAATTAGTCCTGTTGCTCTGCCTGCACAGATTGTTCCTCAAGGAAGTCTCGTGGCTCATCAGAGCAAACTCTGATTTCTATTTCCAGCATACATTACCCTAATCCTGCTCCACTTTGCATCCTGCTTGCTGACGCAGCACCTCCACCAGGACACGCCAGATAAGATTCTGAATGCTGTGTTTCCCCCTGTTTTGGGATGAATTCTCACCTCTCTGGTGGTTCATGGGAGCACAGCCCTGCAGAAAACTCTGCCAGGCTCAGCACACACCAGGCAGCATTCCCTGCCCCTGGAGCCAGGTTTGCCCATCGGGGACAGAGCCACCCCCAGCTCCTGCTGGCAGGGACCCCACGCTGCTCCCTGCAGCTGCAGGTCCCCTCCTCTCCCAAACCCGAGGTGTTCCTACCCCAAAAACCCTGCCAGAAACACTCACACAGCCACCAGCCAGGCCCAGAGACAAACAGAGCTGCAACAAGGGGGTGGGAAAAAAAGGGATCAAGTGTTCTTATCCAGCAACAACTGAGCAGTTACTCGGGAGCCCTGCTGCCATTTTCACTGAAATGCTCCTATTCAAGATTGTTTACTGCCAACAGCCCCTGGTTGTATCAGCTCAACAAAGCACACTCAGGCCTCAAAATCCCCCAGCTTAAGCCTCCAACTAGGGCGTGTTTGTCAAGAACTCCACAATGACATTACCTCACTCCCCCTGCCAGGTCAGACCTCAGTCATCTCAGCACCACCATCCCCTGAAATGTGTGCCCGAGAGCCTGGGGACACGGCCACCCAAAATCCTTGGTACCTTCTGACTGAAAAAGTGATGTGCACAAACAAATCCTGGACACAAATGCTAAGAAATCCGAGTATTAAACCCACAAAGGGGGCAGTGGGTTTAATATTCAGAGAATTACTTACACAACCCACAAAACTTCCCTGTGTAGCACCCAAGTTGAAGGTATTTGAGAGGCTCGTTAAAGATTAGTGGGATGTCATGGCCAGTCCAGCTCTCTGATTTTCACTTTTGCAGCACCATCCACCACAGGGTCAGACCAAAAGGGGCTCCCAGTGCCACAACAACCACACTGCAGAAAATCCAAGCAAATGCTTAAAACCTTCAGCCAATTCTTTAAAAAGAAAACCTATTTAAGGTTACGTTCTGAGCAACGCCAGAGCTGGTTCCTCAATTCTCTGCTATCACAGAGTGCCCAAACCAAACACCAGATACTTTATCACCCTGCTCAAATGTTTGCTGAAGGTCTATCTGGAAAACACTCCCCAAACCCCCAGGCAGGCACCGTGAGGGGTGGAACTGCAGCCAGGCTGTGCTGGGAGGGCAGTGCCACGGCCTTTTCAGCTGGAAAAGCTCCCGAGCCGGCGTGGGCAGCGGGGCTGGCAGCCCCCAGCTCCACCAGCAAATTCCTCCTCTCCAGAGGGCGAATAAAGCTCTTTTATGGGGCTCTGGGATGGACAGAGCAAAGCAAGATGTTCCTGCAACTTGGGTTTTCTTGGTTTTCAATGCTAACAGAGACATCAGTGATCCTTTGCAGGGTCCCTTCCCGCTCAGGATATTCTGATTCCATGATTATCCCAGCCATGGAATGAACCCTTCCTGAGAAGACACCTATTTTGGCATCGAGTTCCATGCCCTGACACAGGGGAGGGAAATTAAAAGAGATGCAAATCCGAGCTACCTGCTCTGCAACCTCCCCTCCTGAGCCCCATCCCGCAAGGGAGACGCAACAAAAGCTGCACCGAGAGCAGCGTTTTAAACGCTGGGAAACAAAGACAAACCCGTGCGAAAAAAAGGAAACAACACCAAAAAAAAAAAACGAGAAAAAAAGGAAGCGCATGCCCCGAACTGGGTTACGGCAAAAAGAACTTATTCACGAAGTGGGAAGAACACGGGTTTGTCCTCGCTTTGTGCCCGAAGTTGCTGCGGCTCCCCCGGCCCAGAATTGCCCGTCCAGGGGTCCCTCCTGGTCGGGAGACCCTGAAAGGGGGGAAACCCACCCGAGGGACCCCTGGAAAGGGGGGAAACCCACCCGAGGGACCCCCGAGAAGGGGGGAAACCCACCCGAGGGACCCCCGGAAAGGGGGGAAACCCACCCGAGGGACCCCCGGAAAGGGGGAAAACCCACCCGAGGGACCCCCGAGAAGGGGGGAAACCCACCCGAGGGACCCCCGGAAAGGGGGGAAACCCACCCGAG